>CM076575.1:1975240046-1975424497 GCA_034641835.2 Pinus albicaulis
CTGGAGTTGCTAGCAAGTTTTGATGAGCATCCCTTCATTTTGGTCCCCTGTCCTTATGCGGGGTTGGATTGGCGAGAGTGTACCAACATCCTCTTCACATCTGATGAGCCGCAAAATGATAGAGGTAATGTTACTGTTTTATTTAAATTTATTCTAACATATTCTTTAACTTGTTTTTATTAAATTGTGTAATAAATTCCTCTAATTATTGTTGTGTACTTGTATATATTTTGCAGACATTGGCTCTTTTGATGGCGAGGATATGTCGCCACCACCACCTAATCCAGGTGTGGATCCTCATGATGAGGATGACGACATGAAAAATATTGTCGAGGATCATTAAGAGGTCGGTCCAGATCAGAGACCTACTCCTGCTGGTGCGCCGATGCGCGGTCGACGTCTTAGTGATGCTAGATACAGGATGGATTTGGGCGACCAACTGATTGCATTGATTGTTGAGGTGAGCATCAAGCCCGCTAATTTCAGAGACATAGAGGCCGATGACAGTCTATCACAGATGTGGAGAGGCATGCCACGTGACATTTACAGCCTGATGCGGCATGTCGTAGGAGTTACAACAAATTTTACGCAACTGACGAGGACTGTTGCACGTTACGATCGAACCGCAGCACATGATGGATAGTCTGTGAGGTGTAGTGTACCATCATCTCATGATAGTTCACAGCCTCGCGCCACGCCAGATTTGCATAAGCCTCCACTAGCATCTACCAGTATTCATCATGTAGATGAGGCTGGACCATCAACCACAGCTTGTACTGATATTGATGTTGTACTACCACCAGCTGATCCATGAAATTTATATTACAGTTGTATATTTTTAAAATTTTTCAGTTTTATATATGTGGTCCATGTATTTTATGTTCATGTTGCAGTTGTACTTAATTTACTTGTTGGTGATCATTATGATGTGTATGTTGTTAGGTCATGTTAGATATGTTCATTTAATGTGCAGCTTGCAGATAGATGTGCATGTGATAGCATGAGATGTATATTTGATGTTTGTGTTGTACCGATGATGTTAATATATAATGTTAATTGTGTTTTGTTAGATGATCATGATCACGATGATGCAGTTAGTGATTTTGAATGTGTTTTTAAGTCAAATATGATGTTTGTAGGATGGTTATCATGAACGTGATGTTTATTAATTAATTTAATACCAAATGATCATGATATTGTAAATTTGTAATATTTTTATTTCTAATTGTATTTAAAATTCTAAAATTGTAATTGTAATGGTATATATGTCAATTTCTAAAATTGTAATTCTAATTGTAATTTTTAAA
The DNA here is from genome assembly GCA_034641835.2 of Pinus albicaulis. Taxonomy (NCBI): domain Eukaryota; kingdom Viridiplantae; phylum Streptophyta; class Pinopsida; order Pinales; family Pinaceae; genus Pinus; species Pinus albicaulis. The sequence goes on from CM076575.1 coordinate 1,975,241,354, forward strand.
ATTGTAAAATTGTAATTGTAATTGTAATTTTTTAATTTGTAAAATTGTAATTGTATATATGTAAAACTCTAAAATTGTGATTGTAATTGTAATTGTACGTAAAATTGTAAAATTGTAATTCTAATTGTAATTCTAATTATAATTGTAATTGTATGTAAAATATTTATAAAATTTTAATTGTATTAATGTGAAATGAATTTATTAAAATTTTTATATTCGTAAATTTTAAATAATTGTAAAATAATAAATCTAGAATAATATGATTTATTGTAACATAATAAAGTTTAGAAAATAATGCAAATAAATTCCTGTACTTTAGAATTATAATTATTTTATTATGATCTTAGATACAAAAAAAAAGAATTAATTTATACAATACGCCATTGTTTTTGAGATCAACATAATACCAAATTATCAAGTGAATTATTGATTTTAACATTAACACAATGCAAATTCAAAATACATATTATATTAATATTTCGAAAAACCCATCTTAAAAAGTATAAATATTGAAGAAATAACACATGTACCATGTGTCATGTGTCTTATAAATAATAATCCAACAATATTTAAAATATGAAATGTAGATGTCTTAATATAAGTTTCAAATTTACATATAAATTAAAAATATTATTACCGAATTGTTGCACCCAATCCCTATGTTTAGCGCATCCTCTTCAGCACGCAGGTAACGACCGGTAGCACCGTATTTCTCCCTGACTTGGTCAACAACCCAACTATTGGGGCATATTTTTGGCATATTTTCTTTTAAATGATCAGGATAAGGCACACTTCTACCATTCAACCGTCTGAATTTTTTCCTGTCACTATCCCATTTGTTCGTACAATGCGACCCATGGTTGTGTCGCTTCAGAATTGTAAAGAATGAATTTATTGATTGCTTCAATTTTTGCGTTCATTGATAAAATCAAACCAACATTATATAGTACTTAGAGATCAAAATATACACTATATCGAAATTCAACATGAATATTAATTCTTTTTGTAAATTTGAAAAATTATAAGCCACTTACTCTTTATTAAGTGCTTTTTTCCACTCGTTTGGAGCAACTCTCCTTCTCTTTTGTCTTCATCCATTTGATCGTCCCAAATCACTGCACCTGGTTTGTTGTCGATCTACTTGATGTACTCACTGGCATAGTAGAAAGACTCATACGATATGTACCCCTTTGCCATAGACCCCTCGGGTTTTTCCCTTTGTTGAGCAAAACCTTTCAATTTCTTCATGTACCTCTCTAAGAAGAACATCCAACGACAAGAAAAAACCCCAACTAATTCAACCTCATCTACCAGGTGGATTAGAAGATGAACCTGTAAGTCCATGAAACTCGTCGACAATTCCTTCTCAAACAAACAAACAATCTCAACTATCTTTTGACGCCACTGTAGAATGCTAGCCACATGAATCTCCTTTGATGTGATCCAATGTACAAATGCAGATAATTTAGATATGGCATGTCCTAGGTCTTGAGGGAATTCATGTTTCATACACCCATGCACAAACAAAAGATAATGACACTGCAAAGTTATAAACACGTGTAATAATATACAAAATTAGTTATGTTTTATGATCCCCACATGGGATAAAATTTATTAATATAAAAAATAATAAAATCATGCTTTTGAAATTATACTTACTCTTAGAAGATTCAAATGTTCATGTGATTTCAACCCCGACAAATGGTTATCCACAGTGAATCAGCGTCGTAGTGAAGACCCGTATGAAGTTGGCACCCTTACATCCATTATAACTTCCTTTGCCAAATATATATCATATTTTTTTTAAATCCATGGGACATCACCTTCTTTTAAAAACCATGAATTCGAGGGAGCAGCGCCTGCCTCTGATCCCGTACTTTCTAATTGTCTTAGCCAATATTTCTTTTTAGTTTTTGAAGTAATAAGATCTTTCCTAATAGCCAATGTGTCACTTTGTTTCGATGATATGTGCCTCCATAAAGAAGATGAAACATTTTTAAATATATGCATGGGATCTAATAAGTGGGAAATCTTAAGATGCTCCCAACATGGGAGGTCATAAAAGATAGATTTCCTTTTCATCCAAATGGGAAATTTCTCAACATAGGTGTTGAAGAAATCTGGATCATCGAACTTAGGCTCCCCATTTGAATCGAACATTTCTATGAACTCCTTCTCCTTCTCTCTCTCATATGCTCTAAGCCATTCAGCTGGTGTCATTATTGGAGGCCTTTGGGTTCTCTCTCGTTTACCATTGAAAGCGGATGCTGCTCTTCTGTAAGGGTTTTGTTCTGGTAGGAATATCCTGGAGAAATTATACACTGGCTTTCGTAGGTCCTTGGACCATCTAGCTTTCAGAGAAGGTCCACAAAATTTACATCCAAAATACCCTTTTGTTACAAGACCTGTGAGATTATATTTGTATACATTAATTAATATGCATGGCACGTTAAAGAATATCATGAAGATCAGAACAAATATTATTACAACGAATTAAATAACTAATATGTGAAAGAATATTGTTACATTATATATAAACAAATCAATAAATTAAACATGTAAATTACCAGAGAAAACTCCTAAGTGTGGATAATCATGTGTCGTGTAAGCACATATGCCATACAACGTAAAAATATTCTCTGTTGCGATAGGTCTTGATACATCGTATACATTTATCCCATCCCATAATTCCTTCAATTCATCTACCAGTGGTTGTAAGTAGACATCCACATGCTTCACTTGTCTTCTACCAAGGACTATGAGAGCCAACATAAGATATTCATTCTTCACGGAAAACCATAGGTGGATATTGTTATTGATCACTACTATAGGCCAAACAGAATAGTTGGTGTTCTGGAGGGAATATGGGTTGACGCCATCCATGGTTGTGCTGAGTCGTAGACTTCATACTTCATTCTTGAATTTTTCGAGCCATGTATCCTCTATATGCTTCATGGCTATTGAATCAATTGGGATTCACATAACTCCCAACTCACTTCTGTGTGAGGCATGCCATCCCTGCAACATAGCTAATTCTTTGCAACGAAAGAGCCTTTGAATCCTTGGGATTATAGGCATGTGCCTCAATATCTTAAAAGGAGGACAAGTACGTGATTTACCCTTCATTTTTTATTTATCATACCTATCATGCCCACATTTCGGACACATCTCTTTGTCTGTGTATTCTCCTCTATATAAAATACAATCATTTGGACATGCATGATATGATATGTACTCAACACCCAATATTTTCAACAATTTCTTTGCCTCTTCACAGCTAACAGGCAAGACATTATCACTCGGAAGAACCTTATCTTTGAATAACTTGTAGTTGGTGATCATGGAAAAATATATTAATATTATATGTACATTAATGTCGATATAATTATTAACGTTCATAAAATTTAACATTTGTAATGTTCATTGCAGTGTACTGATTATATTTCAAATTTATATATGGGGAGTACTCTATGGTAACTTACCTCAAAAGTTCTAAGAAACATGCATTTGACAAGCCAAAATTTGCTTTCAAGTTGTGCAGTAACATTGTTGTCCCCAAATGGGTAGACTTTGACTGACCGCTAGGTCCAAAGAGACGGGTGGTGGAAGCAAATTTAAGGCTTTCAAAAAAGGTGTCAGCGATATGAGCATCATCCCCTAGCTGATCATCATTTTGGAATTCATCTAACAAAATTGTCTCCATGGCAGTCGTATCCCTTAAGTAATCATCCATACCAACCTCTATTTGATTGCCTCCATTGCCAGCTTGTGAAGAACTACTATTTTTGTAGTCATTCCTAATTCGTGAATCTGGATGTAGCGGGAATTGAATCGGTGGTTGATTCAACCATTCCTGGTATTGTTCCTCTCCATTTTTTTCTCTTAATTTAGTCTTCTCTCAATTTGACATTGTTGTGGGGTGCAACAAAAGATGGTAGGTAGGTCGTTCATCATCACTAGAATCCTAATAATTAAAAAATAATAATTGAACATGATTAGTATAAAATATATGATATCAATTAGTAACCACGTTGACAATATTGCATGATTATAAATTGGTTTGACGTTGAAATAATTACATATTAATCAATATATATATCCAACAATTATAATTATAATTGCCATCATTGTCCTGGGATTGTGGCTAGAAGATGCAATATTGTTACAATTGGCAGGGTGAAGCGGCTGTCCAATTTCATCTACCAAATGCGCCTTGCGGTATGCAGCTCCTGATAAGAACTTCCGACGTTTTGGAGTTGTTTGAATATTTTGTGCATCTGAACTCGATGCTAAATCTGCATGAACCTGCAAATTTGTAAGCATTACAAATTTAATTAAGTTGTGTGTGATTGACTGCATGGATAAAAAACATATATAAATTCAATTAGATAGTGAAAAAATAAAACAAATTTGAAGTAAATATTACGTCTCCGCATGGATATGGAGAACTCCACAATGGACTTTGAGAAAAATTATGGAACGAGCTGGATTTTGAAGAATTGTCCATTCCATATAATATATGATATTTTCTCCCTGCATTTGAGCAAAACAACAATAAATTCTGGTGCACAAACTTCAGTGTCATTCCCGTGCATAATGTACAAATAACTGCACCGATGAGTTTTTTATTTTGCGCACCGGTGCCGTTTTATAAAATGATGCACCGGTGTGGTTAAATTAAAGGACGCACCGATAAAAAAATAACCGCAAATAAAAAAAGGGCAACCCTATTTTCTTTAAGTGAAAAAAAATGGTAAATTGAAAAATGGGCGGTAAAATATTTTCGAAAATCTAATTTCATAAAACATTTCTTTAAATACTAAACACTTTTCATTATTTCACTATTTTTGCAAAAACTTTCAGCCAAATATTTGTAGGATTCATACCTGGAGCAAACAAAGCACGACAGCACTGTGGAGCAGGGAAAAACGTTCGAACAGAAGTATTGAGACAATCAAAATTCCAAACCTCTGGTTAGTCAAACCCTGTACCATAGAATTTCGAACAATGTGAGTAAGTTTATTGTTTTTTTTGTACTTTTTTCTGCAGTTTTTTGTATGCAGTAAAATAACAAATCAAAGTCTATTGTTTTTTTTTACTTTTTTCTGTAGTTTTTTTTATGAAGTAAAATAAAAAAATCAAAGCTTATTGTTTTTTTAAATTTTTTTTCTGCAATTTTTTTTAACCTTTTATGCAGTTTTCAGAAACAAAAATAAAAAAGAAATCCATTTTTACAAACAAAACCCTATATTATTTTTGTTTCTGCCCTTTCTTCTCCCTCTTTCTTTTCAATTTAGATTTATAAGGTTTGTATAGTCATAATACATCCAACCCACGGGACGAATTGCATATTCGGATCCCAATCCATGCTGGCCCTTGCGTCAATCTTAAAAAAATACATATTTTTTCTCGTCAGTACACCCTGTGTAACAAAGCGCACCGGTGTGCTCGATTATAGTAATGCACCGCGAAAATACAGTGATAAAAATAAAAATAAATAAATAAATAAATAATTTATCAGTGCGCCATATGTAACATATGACACAGGTGCACTATTTCATTATGGCCCACCGCAAACGTGTTGTTTTGCAAAAAAAACCATTTTAGAAACAAACCCTACATTATTTTTGTTTCTGCCCTTTCTTCTCCCACTTTTTGTGATTTCAGAATTAGGGCTTTTCAATTTATATTTATAGGATTTGTATTGATAAATATAAGCCTAATACATCCAACCAACAAGAGGAACTGCATAGTCGGATCCCAATCCCTGTCGGCCCTTGCGTCAATCTTAAAAAAATACAGACTTTTTATTCGTCGGTGCGTCCTACATAACATAGTGCACCGGTGAATTATCTTTTAAGACACCTTCGTAGAGGAAGAGCTCTGCAATTTTTGCATTCGTGGAGGCATCCTCGGCCTTCTGGCTGTCCGGGAGGGTGCCTTCCTCCTGTGGTTGGAATTCTTCTGCTCCGAAGCTGTTCTGCGCGGTGCCTTGTTGTTTGGGCGCGGCGCTTTGGCCTTCTGCGCGGTACATACCCCGCGTGGCGCTTTGGCATCCTACGCGGCGCCTTGCCCTCCTACTTCGGGCTGCTTGGTCTGCTGGTGACCCCCTATTCCCCTTGCTCTCTCTTTGTTGGTTGGTCAGGGAGATGGATTGATCGACGGGAGCTGAATGCTCTTGACTTATTTGAGCGAAGGAGCAGTTGCAGCAATGGAGGTGCCTCCTCCACCCCCGTCCACCGACAATGAGGCTTTTCTCAAGCTGCTGGATTCTTTGCCAAAGAAGAAAACTTCTGAAGCCATGAAGTTTGTGAAGCGTTTGGACGACATTCCCGAGATTTCGCTCCCTCCGGAGGGACCGATTCAGGTCACCCTTTCTCTGGCTGAGCGCGCTTTGGTTGGTCAGTTTACTGGACTCTGGCCCTCCCCCAAAACCACGGAGAGCTGGGTTGCTAGGAATTGGGCACCATTGATTAAAAATAAAGTCACCTCGTATTTCCTTGGGAAAGGTTTCTTCCTGTTTGAATTCTCAGACAAGGAGGACAAGGATCTGATTTTCTGGAACGGTCCTTATTTCATGAGCCCTCAGGGGCTGTATCTCAATAAGTGGATGCCTGAATTTGATCCGGCAGTTGACATTCCCACCGTTGTTCCAGTGTGGGTTAGACTGCCCAACCTGCCTGTTCACTGTTAGAATTGGGAATCTCTAAAGCACATCGGCAATACCTTGGGAAATTTCATCGACCGAGCAAACAACAAAGACCAATACAACTGTGCTAGAATCTGTGTAGAAGTTGATCTGGAGGTTGGACTGCTTGAGGCAATAAATATCAGGGTTGGTAGCTGGACTCATGTTCAAATGCTAGACTATGAGCAACTATCGTTTAAATGCAGAAAATGTCATGTTTATGGATATTTCGCCAGAGGCTATCCAAAAAATAGTGAAGTCGAGAAAGGCAAGGAGGAAGGATGGACCCAAGTAAAAAGGACCAAAACTGCTCATAAAGCCCCTAGAACAGGAAATACAAATGGAAAAGGCCCTCAGGCAGCCCCTCGGACTCAAACCCCTAACATGGAAAACCAAGGAAATAAATTTGCACAACTAAGCACAGATAAAGAAGACACCCAAGAACCAGAGAAGCATAAGCAAGACTCGCCTCACATAGAGTCCCCTTCGGGATCAAAGCAAGTTGAAAGTAATGAGGATAGTTCAAAAGAGATACCCATAGCAGAGACTGAGGAAATGCAAAGTTCGGAGGATTCAGAAGAAGAAGGAGAAATAGGGAACTCGCAAACTTCAGCCAAAAGATCTTTGAGAGGCCGGAAATCATTACGTGTAAAAAGAGAGCAGGATACCTACAAAGAAAATCTCCAGGGAAGCCAACCAACCCTCGAGAAACTCTTGGCAAGAACACCGAAGATAACCAAAAATTAGTCCCAGAGCTCTAGAGGAGCTCACCATCCTAAAAACAAGTGATGAAGATCATCTCCTGGAATTGTAGGGGTATGGGGAGCAGAACAAAAGAAGAAGCTATAAGAAGTTTAATAAGAGCGGAAACTCCTGATATCCTTCTCATCCAGGAGACTAAAATGGAGGAAAATGCCTTCCTCCATATTGGTAAGAAATTATGGAAGAAAAGCGAAGGTCAAGCAGTCTCAGCACGAGGTGCTTCAGGAGGTTTGGGCACTATTTGGAATGCCAACAATTTCTCAAAGGTCAAAGTAGTTTTCAACACACATTGGTTGTTCACAAAACTATAGCATGTGGAAACTGAAATGACTCTCTCCCTCTTTAATGTGTATGTCCCGGTAAGCGTAAGAGAGAAAAATTCCTGCTGGGATTCCATTAGAAGTATGGCAGAATCCGAAGAGCTGGTAAATATCATCATTGCAGGAGATCTGAATCTCACCTTATCAGTGGCAAAAAAGCGTGGAGGAAGCATCGTAAGGGATCCGGCACGAGAATGGGTAGAGGATCTGCTTCAAGACTGGGACCTGATAGACATTAAGCCTTCTTCTGGTAAGTACTCCTGGTCCAACAAAAGAATCGGTCCGGGTCATATTGCTGCAAGGCTAGATAGATTTCTTGTTCAAAGCTCCTTTCTAATCCTTGGTCTAGAGTCTAGAATGCAAATTCTGCCTTGCAGTGTCTTTGATCATCGTCCAGTTAAACTTGACCTGCTGGCCCATTTGGAGCAAGGACCCATTCCATTTAAATTCAGCTCTCATTGGGTGAAGGAACAATCCTTATTGCAGCTAATAAAAGAAAACTGGAAACACCCAGTCAAAGGCTCTGCCTTCTTTGTCTGGGAGGAGAAACTTAGGAGAGTTAAAGCAGCGCTTAAAGCTTGGGTGAAAACCTTACCTAATCCTGCAGAGGAAAGGAAAAAGGTTCAGAAAATTCTTGAGTTGCACCATCTGAGTACGGAAAATTTTGAAATCACCAAAGACATACTAGATAAGGAGGCAGATCTCCAACATAGGCTCCTTAAGGCCAGTATGGCAGAGGAAGACTACTGGAGAATGAAATCCCGCAGTCTCTCGCTAAAGGCGAGCGACATAAATACATCTTTCTTCCACAAACAGGCCCAAGCCCAAAAATGCCTCAATTCCATATCAGAAATAAATATCAAGACTATCAAGCATAGAGACATCTGCAGTATAAGAAATGCTGCTTTCTCCCATTTCAAAAACATATATAGTGAAGAGGAGGATTTGGATCATGTATCTAATCTAGTGAACGAGGTGCCCTCCTTGATTACCGATAGAAAGAATCATTTCTTGGAAGTAGAAATCACTAATAATGAAATAAAGAATGCCCTTTTTGCTATGGAGTCAGACAAGGCCCCAGGCCCTGACGGGTTTACTGCCAGATTCCTGCAGACTTGCTAGCAGATAGTGGAGAAAGACTTATGCAGAATGATACGGAAATCTCAAGACAGTCAGAAAAACGGGGGAAGCACCAATTCAGCATTCCTAGCTCTCATCCCCAAGGAAAAAAGCGCCAATACATTCACCAGGTTTCGTCCTATCTCCCTTTGTAATATTGGTTACAAGTTGATTACTAAAGTGATTGCCAACAGATTAAAAACTGTTCTTCCAGACATTGTCCCAAAAAACCTAGGAGGTTTCATACAGGGAAGGCAGATTATGGATAACTTTATTCTGGTCCAAGAGGCGATACATTCTAGTTTGGCTCGCAAAGAGAAAGGTATGGTTGTCAAGCTAGACCTAGAAAACGCTTTTGACAGAGTGAAACATAGTTTCCTGTTTGAAGTTCTGCGCAAATTTGGTTTTGGCCCCAAATTTATCAATTGGATTAAGGCTTGTATCAGTGAGCCTTGGATTTCCCCATTGGTGAATGGGAGGGTCACTGATTTCTTTAAAGCTTCCTGTGGGCTGCGGCAAGGGTGCCCTCTTTCCCCGCTGCTCTTTGTCCTTCAAGCATCAGTACTCAACTTTTCCCTGAATAAAAAGCAGCAAGAGCATGAGATTATGGGCCTGAGCATAGAGAGGGGGATTAATTTTATAAATCATGCTCTTTTCGCAGATGATTCCCTCTTTCTGGGCGCTGCTTCTGTGCCTTCTGCAAAAAAATTCAAAGCTGTGGTTGATGAGTACTATGAAGATTCTGGAAGCAGCCTCAATAAAAGAAAATGTCATATCTATTGTTGGAACACTCCAGCTAACACTCTTCAGGCCATTTCCTGTTGCTTTGACTTCGCTGCCTCCTCAACCTGGACTTCCTTCAAATATTTGGGCCTCCCTATCTTCCAAAAAAGTGTTGTCAACAGAGATTGGTTACCCCTGTTGGATAAATTTAAGTCTAAGATAGAATCTTGGGGTTTCACCTGGCTTAACCTGGCTGGAAAGTCAGTTCTTATAAAATCTGCCTTAAGTAGCCTTCCCATTTATCAATTTGCAGTTATGCTGGCCCCAGCTGGAATAATGAAGGAGATGGAGGCTCTCATAAGAAAATTTTTCTGGAAAGGTGGGAAAGCCAATGATAAGAAATTCCCTCTTATTAGCTGGGACAAAATCTCCAAGCCCAGATTGGAAGGTGGATTGGGATTCAAGAGTCTTAGCATTCAAAACATAGCGCTGGGCGCAAAACTTCTTTGGAGGTTAATTTCCCCCAACCCGGGTTGGGCTCAAATTGCCTTGTGGAAAAAATACTTTCGGGGGCAGAGGAAACGGTGCCTGGACAATCCTATAGCTACCTCTGGATCGATGATACACAAGCTCTGTACAAAGTCATCCTCCTTAATTAACCATCATGCGCATTGGATCCCTGGCAATGGCAAGCAGATTAGAATTTGGGAGGATCGTATAATGGGCTGGGACCCTCTGGATGATGATCGGTCCCTGGATTTGTTAAAGAATTGGATGTCCAGAGCTGGATTCAATACTCTGTGGGACATTTCCAATTGGGAGAATGGTCATTGGCACAGCTGGATTAAATTTGACGTGCCTCAGACTTTGTCCAAGGAGTATACAATCTTCACGACTTTTTTAAATGGTAAAGCTCCTCTGAACAGAAGAAAAAAAGACTCCCGTGGCTGGGGATCAACCCCCGGGAGCTATACAGTCTCGAAGGGGTATTGGCAACTCCTGTCTCACCCTCATGTACCTCCTGATCTGAATCCTTGGAAAGGGATTTGGTCCCAGACTACGCTCCCTAAAATCGATTCCGTTTGCTGGCTTCTTTGTCATCAGCAGATCTTGACTAAGGACAGGCTCCAGAATCACGGCTATCATGGCCCCTCTCGCTGTACGCTGTGTGGAGAAAATGTTGAAACAGTTGTTCACATGATGCTAAATTGTAAATTTGTTCTCGATATCTGGAAAGAGGCCTTAGGCCCTTGGAATACTGATTTCGTTCTTCCAAATCACCTTCCAGGCCTGTTTTCAAACTGGCTGAGCTTGTATCCTAGAGACATGCCACAGAACGTTCATATAAAAGCCGCCTGGCGCGCCCTCCCCAAAATTATCTGTTGGCAAACTTGGATGGAAAGAAACCAGAGGATTTTCAGAGATACGAAGAGTGACTATAATATTGTTTGGGTAAAAATTAAAAGTCAGATAAAAGACTGCGTTGGAGAACAGCTCGATGGGGCAGATCTGAGGGATCACGACATTGCGTGGAGCTATTATCTTGATTTGCATTTCAGTGAAATTACCAGGCCTTCCATTGCTCTCAAAGACTGGCAAATCCGTTGTAATTCTTTAGACTTCTTGGACTTCTGCGCAAAACATGAGTAAACCATCCTCTTTTTTGATGGCGCAGCTAAAGGAAATCTGGGCAGTTCCGGAGCTGGAGGGGTGATTATTAATGTGGATGGCAGATCGATTCTCAGATTTTCCTGGGGCGTGGGCTTTAATACCAGCATCCAAGCTGAAGCCCTGGCCCTCCTCCAAGGACTCAAACAACTCAAATTTCTTAGATTCAATGATGCAACTGTGATAGGCGACTCCCAGTCTATCATAAAATCTATTGTTGAAAACTCCTCCCCTTCTGATTTAAGGCTGTCTAGGCTTTTTCACAGAATAAGAATTCTGTTGAAAACCTTTCAGTTCTTGAAGTTCTACCATGTTAGGAGAGATAACAACAAGGAAGCTGATATCGAAGCTAACAAAGTTGTTCTTATTCCCCTCGGAGTTCTTCAAAGATACGGTGAAGAAGGCTGGGATCCCATCCCATAGCTGTTTGCAATATATGTTCTACTGTCTTTTACTGAAGCAGTTTGTCTGCACTTTCAAACTAGGGAAGATAAAGGCGTTTGATCAAAGAAAATTATATAAAAACCTCTGGTGTAAAAAGGAAAAATCCTCATTGGTCCTGGGCAGGGAGAAACCTGGGCACTGCCTAGTTTTATGTAAGCAATCTTGAGGCATTTTGGCGAGAAATTAATATATCACTCTAACCATTTCTTAAAAAAAAAAAACATAGTGCACCGGTGCGCTCGGTTATAGCAGCACACTGCAAAATTACAGTGATAAAAAATAAAAAAAAATATGTTTTTATTAGTGCGCCATATGTAACATATGGCACCGATGCACTATTTCATTATGGCCCACCGCAAACGTGTTGTTTTGCAAAAAAAACCATTTTAGAAACAAACCCTACATTCTTTTTGTTTCTGCCCTTTCTTCTCCCACTTTCTGTGATTTCAGAATTAGGACTTTTCAATTTATACTTATAGGGTTTGCATTGCTAAATATAAGCCTAAGACATCCTACCAACTGGAAGACCTGCATAGTCTGATCCCAATCCATGTCAGCCCTTGCATAAAACAAAACAAAACAAAACAAATTTCGGTGTGCCCTGTGCGGAATACCGCACTAGAGTGCTCTGTTCTCCTAGCGCACCGCGCAAGTATTGTGATAAAAAATTAGAAAAACAAAAAAAAAATTCAGTGTGCCATTTGTAAAATATGCAGTCGGTGCGCTATTTCATTATGGAGCACCGCGAACGTTCTGTTTCGAAAAAAAAGATACAAACCTTACATTCTTTTTGTTTCTCCCCTTTCTTCTTCCTCTTTCTGTGATTTCATAACTAGGGATTTTCAATTTATATTTATAGGGTTTGTATTTCTAAATATATACCTAAGACATCCAACTGACGAGACAATTAGCATAGTCAGATCCCAATACATGTGGGCCCTGACATGAATTTAAAAAAAAAATAGATTTTTTTATCAGTGCGTCTGGAGTATGTAGCGCACCAGTGGTATTTATTTTACAAGCGCACCGCAAAATGTAATGTGATAATTTTTTATTTTTTATTTTTAATCGGTGCGCCATAGGTAAAATATTGCACCGATTTTTGTTAAAAAACTAACACTAGACAATTTTTATTATTTTATCATGGTTAACCAGTGTGGTCATTAACATGTAACACACCGGTGCTCATTGTTGACATAGAGCACCGTACAGTCTATTATAATGTTATGGCGGTGTGTTTGGAAGAGAGACACGCATCGGCGTTGGTGCGTAAACCATGAATGGCGCACTGGTTTTTTGAGATTCTTTTTTTACTTGAAAAGTTGACAATTTATTTATAAATATATTATTGAATGATATGGTACAAGTTTGAGATTGATAAATAAATGAGTAACAAGAGATCAAGTAACAAAAATACTGATAACACATCAAGAAAAGCAAAAAAGGCAAGTTCTTTGTAATTTTTTTATAAAAAAATTATTTTTGAACTATATGTAAGTTTAACTAATATGTATTGTTTATTGTGTATCATGCAGAGCCACAAAATGACAAAGCTCGATAAGATTATTTCTGATCTAGGACCAGAAGAGCGTAAAATCTTGATGGAAAAATTGCAAAAGGATGAATGAGGTGAATGAAAAAATACTATCGATCCAATATAAGTTTCTTTTTTTAGTTTTCATTAATAATATAATTAAAATTATTAGATAACGTGTGAAAAAGTCTATTAATTCACATCTGTTTAATGTTCTACAGGGACCAACAACTCAGAAAATGAATGTTTTTCTAAGAAAAGAAAAAAATAGAACATGCAAATGAAAATAAATTAGTCCTTAGCTCATCGGGAGTGGTGCTGGAGGTTAACGAAAGGGGGAAAAACTTTTACAAAAGTTTCAGGGATCTAGTGGAACGAATGTATAGACGTTCTTTCCACTTACAATAAAAAAACCAATCCAATGATTCCAACAACCAAATTTTATGTAAACTACAGGAAGAGTTTCCAAAGAATTGGTCAATGAGACATGTCAGAATTTTAATAGCAAAAACGTACAACAACAAAAAAGAAGGAATGAAAAAGTAATATTCCTTTAGATGTTTTTCTAGAATTATTTATAAATATCACTTTTGTTATACTTACTTTTCATATATCAATATAAAAATTAAATAGTTTATTGTCATGTTACATTTTCAGGAAGATTATGAAAATCTCAAAAGATGAACGAGCTGATATCAGATATATACCAGTAGGAATGTCCAAAAAGGTGTACAAGGAGATGGTCAAAGAAATGGACAAAATTGCATCGTTGGAGGAGCCATCTCAACAACAACTTGCTTCAAATGTAATATGTAATAATTGATTTTTTCGATCATTAGGCAAAATAAATAAACAATTTAGCATTAAATATTAGTTTTCAAGTATTTTCTTGCAGAAAAGAAAAGAAAATGGAACCCATTCAGCACATAAAACAGGACGAAAAGGAAGAAAAGGATTGATATCTAGGTTTGTGACTAAATTTTACTTCCTTATAACAACTTAACTAAATTTCATTTTTGTATTTTTTAAGTTGTTTTACAAAAATCATCATTGAATGTCTTCAAACAGGTGCTAACATACAAAGAAGAACCATAAGAGGAATTGATTAAATTGGGTTAAATATGGGTTGTGTGTATATGTTAGAATATCATAACTTAATTGTGGAATTTGTAAGCATCTCTCGATCTTGTTTTACTTAGCTATGTCTATAATTAATAGAAAAAATAAATCTTTTATATTAAATATATGATTTGTTATGGGGTATATAACTTGCAGGAAACAAAGTATGGCACTGCGCCAACAGATCAAATCTTTAAATATGGCATGTTACATGGTTTTGAAAGAACGTGTATATTTTATGAGTCAATTGTTGCATCGATACGTCATCTCTTTTCGATTTACATTGATGTATATTATTTAATATTGCAATTTTCATTATTCTCATGAGTGTATATACACTCATTATAGTTTATTTTTATGTTTCTAGATGGAAGGTGAAGAAGAAGAAAACAATCAACGCTGTGAACAAAACATTTCTGAAAATAACCCAAGTCATGGAAGTAGCTCTAGCAGTGACAACAGTTCAAGTGAAGAATGATGATCACTATGTTTGGATATAAAAGCAAGGCGTTGTATTTTTTGAAAAATGTCTGTGAAATCAGACATTTTCTTTAATGTAAAGGACATAGTGTCCCAATTGAAAGATAAAGGGATACCAATAACTATTCCATTTTGTATGACAAAGAATGTCTTATTCATATATATATATATATATAATAAAAAAAGTTTTAATTTATTCTATTGCGTTCTCTATTGTCGCTATTGTGTTCTCCATTGTCGTTCTCAAATGCACTAATACAAATTTAATTCATATGAATATTGTTAAAAGATATATATGTGTCGAATTTTGATGAATAATTAATTTAAAAAAAAACACAATAATTTTGATATGATATAACAAATTAATCCAAACATCACATTCAAATGCATTAATAAAAATTTAATTAATATGAATATTGTTATAAGATGTGTCGACTTTTGATGAATAATGAATTTAAAACAATCACAATAATTGCACTGTCACAGGTTGATGTTTTTAAAAAATACAAAATGAAAATCGGTGTGTGTATACTTACACCGGTGCGCTTTTATTCTTAAGCACCCCGGTGCGTTTTTACGACCTATGGGCACCACACAAATACCAAAATCGGTTAAAAATATCGAGGAATTTGTGCGGTACGGCTCTCTAGTGCGTTTATGTCTATCTATGCACTAGGGCCTTTTTACAACCTATTATCACCGCACGAATACAGATACCAATTATAAATCTCGGTGCGTTTGCATGATACTATGCACCAGGGCATTTTTGTGTCTATATGCACCGGTGCATTTAGACGACCTATGGGCACCGCATGAATACTAATACCAATTATAAATCTTCGTGCATTTGTGTGATACTGCGCACCAGGGAATTTAAGAGTCTATACGCACCGATGTATTTGTATGACATATTTGCACCACACGAATACTGATACCAATTATAGAGCTCGGTGCATTTGTGTGAAAGGACGCACCGATGTGTTTCTATAAGTCTACGCACCAGCGCATTGATACAACCTATGGGCATCGCTCAATTCCCAAGAACAATTATAACTACCTTGTGCGTTGTATCACCAACACTACGACTAGTGCTTTTTTATACCTTAATAGCCCATTGCATTCTCCTTAGACCGCCCCAGGGCACCGTCCACAGGTACGCACCGGTGCGTTAAATCCTGATTAGCGCACCGATGAAAATAACATCTGTAATAACCTCTGGCTGCCCATTTTTTTTTTTGTGTTGAATTTCCATTAAAATCTCCACCAAAACCTCCGTAACCATAAACGGATGTGGTAGCATATGTTTTTTTGACAATTTTGGCCAATTTTATAACACTAAAAACCTCCTTTATAACCTTCGCTAAAGGGTCTTTTCCTTGTAGTGACTTGGCTCAAGTGTTATTGCAATGTGTGTGTGTGTATGTCTCCAACTGACCTCAAGCCTTCCTTTAATCATTTTCTCGTTGAGAAATCAATGGTCGTGATCTAATCACTAATCAATGGCTAAGATTGGAGAAATCTTGATCCATGTCCTTAGAACATTCTCACCACATGTGTAAACGAATTCATTTTAATTTTTCAATTTCCCTAACTTAGAATTAGGGTCCCCATTAAAAGATTTAATTATTTGAATAAATTTTACACCAAGTGGAATTTCTCCAAACGATCTCTAGATCTTGGAGATCTCATGTGTTCTAGCCCCTCCACAAATTTTCGGAGCTAGAGCACATCTGATGCTACCCAAAATATCAACAAGAAATACATTCCATATTCTTAATTATCCTTGACTCCATATCCCCAAGTGAAATTAGTCACTTCTCCTTCACAGTGTGATCTTTTTAACCCTTATTTTTACCTTTTCTCCATTTTTCCCAGGTCTAACCCCATTAGGTTACCTAGGGCATCGCTTTCCCAGAAATCTATCAATAGTAAAAATTCAATCGCCTAGGCTCAACTGCGTTGGTGGATGCCCCAAGTCTCCTCAAATTTTGAAGACATTTTGATGGTGGAATCTCGAGATATCCCAAGCCCTATCTGTAGGATTAATTTTTTCCCTGTGTTTCCCAAGGATAGCACCTGGCAAGATAATTTTGACCTTTTGAAGTAAAACTTATTGTTTATTACTTTCCTCTCACCGTGTCGAGGATAGTAACATCATTGGTTGCAAAATTACATCCCCAAACTTGGGTTGGATCCACTTGGCGCTCTGTGGTCCCATTTATTGTCAAAGACTATTCATCAGGGACTATTTGGGAATCCAAGTTCTTATAGGATTTTAGGGATCTCGAAGCACCTCTACAAGTTGTACCCTTCATACTCACCCTCTAATCCGCACCCCCTTTCCCTGGAAATTCAAGACCCTTGCTTAAAGAGCAAGCATTCTCCATTTCTTACCTCCTCCTACGAAAATGGTTTAAGGGATAACTTCTCGTATATTCATTAATATATCATTTATAAGTGGTTTCCCATAAGCATCGAGACTCCTCCCATCGGTGAAAGTCCGTAAAGAGCAGGGAGCCTTAGCTTTGGTGACAGTGGGCTAAGCCTCCATCATTTCCCTTGACCTAGCAGTTGCCCTCATAAGAACCCCTCTTAGGCCCCCAGCTAGTTTGAGTGGTAACATGATTAACAAAAATAGGTATAAGAAAGGTACAACATGATCCAGTCCATGGAACTAGTGAAGCATTCCTTCGAATCCGTCCAACCCGAGCCACGAAGACCACCTCTCTAAAAAAATCAAGAATATGTTATATAAGGAAGATGAGCATATATGCAAAGGAAATCGGGGTTTCCTAGAGATTGGGAGTGAAGGAGGCAGGAGAAAATAAGACTTTATGTGGAGATAAAAATAGGTATAATGTCGATATCCTATCTCTTTTTTTAATTAGGCCTACCCAAGGGGTGTATATATACCACTTGAAATTGGTTAATTATGTTAGGCCATGGGCTACTATAGGTGGAATTTCCGTAAAAACCCTAAACCCCGCCTGAAAATAGGATATTATTTTGTTTTTTCATATTTTTTAAGGTATACGAAGGTGCGGTGTTATAGGACCCGCATATGTACATGGTTTAGTGTGGAAAGAGTCACGTGTGGAATTTGAAATATTATTTTTCAATATAAGATCAAGTCTGCATGGGAAAAGGGTTTCCCAAGGCCATAAAAGAGCATCATACATACAGGAGTGTTGAGTGATTCTATAACAGTCATAGGAACCAAGTGGGTGTTCAAGAACAAAATGAATAAAGATGGAAGAGACATTAGAAACAAAGAAATATTGGTGTGTAAGGGATTCACTCAAATTGAAAGCATTGACTTTGATGAGACATTCGCTCTAGTTTCCAGACTAGAAGTCATAAGAAATTTTTTAGCATTGGCATGTTCAAAAGGGTTAAAAGTCTATCAAATGGATGTAAAGTCAACTTTTCTAAATTGTGACTTAAAAGAAGAAGTATACATGGAACAACTAAAATAATTTTACTTGTTAGAAAATAAGGACTTTACATGAAAATTAAAGAAGACCTTGTATGGATTAAAGCAAGCTCCAAGAGCTTGGTATGCTAGACTTGATCACTATCTTCAACAACAAGGGTTCAAGAAAGGAGTTGCAGGAAGCAATATATATTTACATGAAAATAGACAAACAGTTGATTACACTAGTATACATGAATGATCTAATTTTTGGTAGCAACAATAATGGAATGGTCACAAATTTTGCCAAGAAATATGAATGATTGGAGATTTGTCTTTCCTTTTTGGAATTCAAGTAACTTTGACCAATGTTGGAATGTTCATAACACAAATAAAATACCTCAAGGAAATTCTTATTGGAACTAGAGGAGGGACTTTGACTCTCCTCCCAACCATAGGCTAATCTGCATTGCAATATCCCTTGCAGACAGCCATCCCCAATCCATATTCAGAGCCTGAGTAGAGAAGAGGTCAAGGGAATATTCTTTAGCTAATCAACAAATTCATAAGAGTGTGAGGACCTCACGATGATTCCACCTACAACCTCAACTAGAATTTTCCAGCCATTGTGACTCCTTTTCCTCAACAACCAGACATTGTTCCTTCTCAATTAAATGATTCTTCTTCTCTCTTTGTCTACAAAATAATGCATTTTCCTTTCCCCCCTTAAGCTTGTGTGTGCTTGAATCCTCCTTTTTCTATTTGTGTGTGTGCGTCACTTCCAACACAATCTCCTCATCTACCCCCCTTCACTCGTGGGGCGCATTGACATCCTCTCGTCTCTATGTGTCTTCTACTTTTTGACCTCTTGAAAGCATTCCTCTGTTTGTAGAAATATGGTGATAAAATTGCAACTGCTTAAGAAATTTAATATAAATCAAGAGACACAATTTTTCTCTGCTGATCTGCGGAAATTAATTCACAATTTATAACAACATTCACAAACATGCATTAATCACATTGTAGAAAATCCACATAGATTCAATTAATCTTGTAATATGCTAAAACAAAATAATTGAATCTATTATACAAATTGCGGAAACCAATTATGATTGCACAATCACATGAAAAATAACAAAAGAATTTCAATCACACAACACAAAGATGTATGTAGGGAAAGCCTCTGCGAAAAACCTCGCTATCTATATATTGCATAAATTCAATAATATGAAACAATACAATGCTTCTCTCAGGCTTGAGAGCTCTCTGCACTATCTATGACTGTCTCGCTACCAACTTGTGCATAAGCTTCTCTTGGCACACCTTTCTCTCACAATATCCATGCACAAAATTGTGGTTCCTATTGCTTGGTCTCACCAAAACAATGATTAAAATTGTGCCTTCATTCCTCCTTTTAAAGGAAATTTTCTCTCATTAAGAAATGAATTATTTTAGGCCTTATTTTAATTGCATGCACCACCTATACAATTTGGTTGATTATACAATTGATAGTACGCTTCCCTTTAAGTCCAATCTCAACTGGGTCTTTCTCAGAAATGACATGTAACAACAATTTATAGCAAATTATCAGCAATCTAATTGATCACTACATGTGAATTAAATCAGATTTAATTCAATGGACCTCTCACTAGTTCCTCCATCAGTTAGAAGTAGTTAAACTGATTTTAAATCAAATAATTAAGTTAAATAATTACAACTCAAAATAAACTCAACCAAGGCTCCTAAAAAGTAGGAGACATTCTACATGTCTCTACTTTGACCCTCAACTCGAATTAATTGAACTAACTAAGTCTTCCTAACTTAGTTAACTCGTACAAGTTGTTATTTGATGTGGAATTACAATTTACTTCTAAGTTTTTGACACCTAATCCCTGGGATTGGTTGAAAATTTAAAATAATGTAAATAGAAAATAAGGAGAGTTGAAATATGAAGAGACAATGGGAGATAAATCCCAAGAGTCTCTCCTTTCATTTATATATTTTTGTTCACCCTTAATGCAAAACATAATTCATCTTGTGGAGTTACCTTCTAGCTTGACATGGTATCAGATCCAGCTCCATTTTTTGATTCCCTCTATGCCCTTGTAATGCCCTCCTGTCTTTGTTCTTCATTTTGTTTGCAGACTGACACCTCTGTCATGTTCCTGCAAAATCATGTGCATTGTTGTTGAAAGCGTTGGTCGAGACTACATTACTGCATTGCGACATTGTTTTTCTACCTAGTGTGTAGAAGAAAAAACCTGTGTGAAGACCAGAGTGAGGTTTTGCGTCGAATGGTGTGATTTCTTGAGGAGTGGCTCCCTCGGGTCCTTCCACACTCTTGCTTCCTGTCCTACACCAGACTCATCGACCTTCTCTCCATGGCGACTACAGTCAGAATTGTATCATTGAAGAGGTGGTTGTAGTTTAGTTTAGAGGTGATTATGTTATTGAAGAGGTAACTGTGTTTTTTTACTATGTTATACGAGCAGCATCCCTCTTCCCATTGTGCAGTCGACCCACCGTGCTTCTCCCAAAACACATCCATACACATAGTCTCGTTGGCCGACTCCCTCATAGTGTTCCGATTGGTCTGACCTTCGCTACCTTCATTATAACAGTGCCTCCCTCTGGTGCATGTCTGCCTCCCTCGGCACCCAACTGCACTACACTCCATAACATTGCACGTTTCTCTTACCATTGGTCCCTCCATTACTGGCCTACACTCCTTCTCCCACAACGTTGTTGATCCCTGTAGTGTGAGTATCCCACATCTCCGACCTCCCACTACACTCCACATTTTCCATACATTGCTCCTCCATGTTGTCCCATATATATTAATACATTGTCCCAATTCGAATCACAGTCATTACAACTACCATTATGTCCTCACATAACACCTCCCTAGATATCACCTCCCCTTGTTATTCACCCTTCCCATTTACCACCTTCCCCCAAATAAAACCTCCCCCATATCCCACCTCCTTCATATAATGTCTTCCCCAAATATACCTCTGTTATATAAAAGGTTGAAATTTTTTTACACAAATTAGCACCAGAATTGCAATTTTTTTATAGTATTGGAAGCATAGTATAATTTTCTTACAAAGTACAAATATTTTAAGAATGCATTCACTCATATTTTTTGTGGGAGTGGTTCTCACTTGTAAGGAGAACTATCCTGAGTGGTCTTGGAAAATAAAACACACTTTCATTTTCATTGAGTTGTGGAAAGGAGTTTGTGTAGGAGACGGAGATAATGAACCTACAAATCCCATCTCAGACAATGAGATCGCCATTTGGGAAAATAATAACAGCAAGGCCTATGCCTTGATTGCAACATTTGTAAATGAAGAGGTGAGTTGTCATATTACACCATTCTCAAATTCCTTTTATGCCTTGAATAAGTTGAAATAATTGTATGACTCATACTCTGAACTTGAATTTGTCCAATTAATGATTAAATTGTTCAGTCTTGAATTGAAAAATGATGACCCCCTTGATTTAGCATCATAAGTAAGATATATTATGCATTAAATTAAAAAAATTGGTCTTGAAATAGGCATACCTCTCATAGCTTATGTCAAGGCATTATATCCCACTTACTTACATTATCTTGAGTCATTGCAAGCAAGTGGAAATTTCAAGGAGATTACCTTTGACTCCCTTGAGAAGAATTTTTCTCAGAGAGAAAAGGGTTTTAGGAAGAAGACAACTCCTCAATATTCTGAAGAAGTTGTGTGCCTTGCACATAGAGATAAGAATCATGCTCAAGATTCTTCTAGACAAAGAGGTGGCTGAAGAGGAAGAGGAAGAAGAAATTTCAAAGGAAGGTGATCAAAAACTGAATTGGGGGAAAAATTTTGCTGAAAATTAAAAGCACTAATCATTTCTCAGAACCTAAACCACCGGATAGGTCTCCTCTTCCTGATTCCATTGCAATTAATTTCACTCAAAACGGAGTCCATATGAGAAAGTTTGAGCAATCTGTTCGATTGCACAAACAGGCAAATTTTGGTGACAGGGATGCTGACTAGGCATCTATATAACCCAGTTAGAAAAAAGAATATTCCTTGGAATATTCTCAAAATATTCCCCCTAGGCGGATTAGTGAGCTGTTCATAAGTGTCATTTCCGAATTGGTTGGTGATTTGTTGCAATTTGATTGGTTTGGCTCAGACCAATGATGTGTTGACACGTGGCTAGCCCGAAGGTTGCCATGTGCCCCTCCCAAAGGTTGAATGGCAATGTATGTTGGAATAAAAATTTTATATGGTGGACAGGCAGAGGTCGAGCTCAACCCTGCGACCTCCCCCACACAAACACAACGAATTACCAACTCTCCTGCTTATTGGGTCTTAACAATCATATGTGCTGACATACATTTCAATTAAACCAAATTTTTGGCGGGGGTAAAAAGATGGCCAGCCCTGTTCCATGGGACCACCGCCCGTGACCATGGCAAGAGTTCCATTAATGCGTGGAGTTTAATTTTTTTTAACTGGGTTTAATTAACCCATAACCTGTCATTAAAAATGAGCTTATTCAACATTAATTTGGATTACGCTAAATGTGCAATTAGCATTTTAAGCGTGCTTAAATAGCGCATAATCTCTATATTAACCTTAATTTCATATTATCGCTAATTGGTGGAGTCCACCAATTTCGGGGGCAACTCCAAATTTTTTGGAGTTAACTGGAGTTGCTCCAGTTTTAGAGGAGTTTTCCTAGGATAAACTGAAGAAGCCATAACTTGAGAAAATTTCAACCAATTTTGGCTTATAAGGAGTCTATCCTAGCAGATTTGGATGCTCTGAGAAGTTTGGTGTAGGTTTCAGAGGCAGAGGAGCACTTATGGGAGTGATTTTTCTCATTTGAAGATTAAATGTGCTCAAGGCCACCAGGAGAGGAGGCCATGTCTGCTTCATCTAAAGACCATTTGAAGAGCCAAAAGAGGCTACTTAGGGGTTTTTGGGTCTTTTGAATCCAATGGAGTAGGTTGGTAATCCATTGGAGCACTATAGATGAATGTAATCAAAGAGTTGACCATTAATCCAAAGAATTCCAAGTTATTGAAGCATGTCCAAGGAGATGTAGCCCAGGAGGGGTGAACTCCTTTATTAGCTATGTGTAATGTATTTGTTGTGTATTATTTATCTGCAATTCACTTGTTTTATATGTGTTTTCAAAGCTAATTTACTTCATTAATTTATCATAAAGTACACACAAATTTGACACATAAACACTCTCATAAATTGGTTATTTGAGACGATCCTTAAGCACACTTTTCTTCTATACTGATGAGGAAGCTAGCATAGCAAAACTAGTTTGTCCATATTCAGATCAAGTTGGTATCATAGAAAAATTTAGCTCATTTTAGCCCAATTTTATCTCAGGGTATGCCAAGGTTAGTTGAAAATTAGCTATTGGTTTTGTATTTGTGCAAGGATAATTTAACTGTCTGCAAGTTTATGTGTGTAAGTTGAAGAGAGGAGAAGGTCAAGATTGAGGATCCAGCTCTTAAATCACAAAAAAAAATATTTGTATGCATTACAAGTGTGATGGAAGCTTCATCAAGTGATGTTTCTAATAAATCTTCCTTAGCAAGACTCTTTGAGGAAGAGTTGATGTAGAAGCTCTTCATCATAAGAGATGGTTGAAGATAAGAAGGAGAGAACTATACTTCAAGAGCAGTTGATGGCCATGAAGGAGGAGAAGCAAGAGCTTCTTGAAAATATGCATGAGATGGAGACTTAGCGCCATATTGCAAATGAAACCCTAGAAAATATGCATGAGATGGATATTCAACTCCATGATGCCAAGGAAACCCTAGCCAAGTATGCGCATGAAAAAGCGGTATGCAATTCAATTTTATCTTCTATTTATTCTCAAAATGAATGTGTAGGTGATTTTTAAAGACATACTAGAGGAATAGAATCCAAATTATTTATGAATATGGGTTATGAAGGTAAAGAATTGGGAAAACATGCACAAAGCATAGTTGATCCAATTGTTTTAGAGGAAAGGCCTAGGTATTTGTGTCTTGGTTATGGACAACATGATGGAGAATTATCCAAAGCCAAGGAGGCACATGAAGGTGTTCCAAGAAATACTTTCATTACATGTTCATTACCTCAAGCTTGTCAATTTTGTGTTCATGAGGAATGCAAAATTTTTACACCCACTTTGCAAGAAGTTTCTCATAAGCATGCAACTTATGAAAATGGATAACAAGAGGATGTTGAAATCTCTAAAGCCATTGAAGCCATTGATTGTATTATGAAGAGAGACACTACCTCACAAAATTCATCTCCTCAATAAGGCGACAAAGGTGAATGTGAAAGGTATAAATCTGCCTTTAATCAAGTTGCTTTTAATTATGATAAACATGGAAAATCTTCACATAAGATTTGGAGAAAATTTACATGTTCCTTTTGTGGTTTGAATAACCATATTGTTTCGAGGTGTTGGAATAATATAGCCATATACAAGAAACTTTCAAAACAAAGGAGACAAAAAGCCAAATGTCCAATGGACAATGAAAACCATGTTGATTATAAGATGCAATTATTTTTCACTCATTGCTATAAGTAGGGTCATCTTGTAAACAAGATTTGGACTTTGTATCCAACAATTCATCCACAACATTTGAAGAAGGTGGAGAGAGAGGTTGCAAGAATAGAAAAGAGGATTCCATAATTGATGTGGTTCAGGATGATTCACATGATGAAGTGAAGCTAAAAGAAGCGCCATAAAAGTGTTTTGGAAAGAGATGGTTAGATTTCTTAACCAATTAAGTCCTTGCCTTTTTTTTATAATTGATGCAAATTTTGCCTTATAGATGCATTTCCTTATCATGCGAATGCATTTCTTTTATCTTGAAATTATTTTGCATATTGCACAAAGCAAGATTTTGGAAAAGTAGAGTTATGTTGACTCACTTAGATGCATCAAATATGGCGATTTGTAGTTGCAATTTGCATGTGAATGAATTTCTTTTTCTTTATAATGCATGTTGCATATTTATACCAAGAAGGTGTTTGCAAGTGGAGTATGTTGACTCACTTTGTTGCAACAAATTTGGTCATTTCATCTCTTTAAGTACTCGTACATACCAATTAAATTCTTGTACTTGTGGTTGTACTTGTGAGAGAGTTGAGCATTGTATACATGCATGAGAGTTTGTATGTGTGAACAGTAGAATTTTTGATAGTTTCATTGTGCTTGAACATGCATGAGTGATTGGCTTGTGTTGGTTGATTGCTTTGTTAACATGTATGTTGTCAACTTGATAGTGTTAATCATTTACACATGCATGAGTGATTGACTTGTGTTGGTCGATTGATTGTTACATGTATGTCTTATTGACTTGGAAGAGTTGATTTAGTCTCCAAGGATGAAAGGGATATGTTGACGAATCATTCCATGAGATGTGAAATTCTTGTTGTTTTGGGAGAATAATTTTCAAGTTGTTATACATTATTTTGTTTGAATTGATATTCAGTTGTTTGAAGAGGCATGTTTTGTCAACTTGTGTTTGGTCGATGGGTTTGCACACCAAGATGTAAGAGTACATGGCAATGTTTACAGGATGTGACATTTGTTGCCTTGAAGGAGAAAAAGGAAGAGGTTGTCAACTTGTGTTTCTTGCATGATGTGTTTTTCAAGTTAATGGTTTTCCTTGTGACAATATTTTTTAGGATTTTAGAAGGTCCACTCTTGAGCGAGAGGATCATGATTAGCCTTCATTCTCAAATCATGGCATGAGGAGCATGTCAATATTGGAGGATGGTGGAATCAAGAAGAGGAAAGAGGGACAAGATGCCAAAAAAATTTGCAGCCAAAACATCATACATTGTAGACCATTTGATGTGTTGACGCTAAGAAGTGAAAAAGATGGCAAATGCCTTCTTCTAGATGTGGAATTTGGAAACATGGAGGTAAAAAGAATGGTCATTTATTTTCTTGTGATTACTGATATTGGAACTCATTGTTGTAGTTCACTCAAATGGGCTTAACCTGGAAAACTTGTTTCCAAGGAGAAGCTTGCATCAAATGCATGTGTGTGCAAACGAGGAAAAAGATTCTCAATGGGAAGGCCATCAGTCAGCTTTCTAAGCATAAAGGGATTGCTTTGGTACAAAAAGGTGTTTAATCCGCCAGAAAGTGTTGGATTGGGTCAAAAGCGAAAGGAGGACATTGGTTGAAGTGCCAAGCCATTTGTAAGGCAAGGCATGTCAGTGAACCAAAGTGGTTGTCATGGAAATATTTCCAAGTAGAATAAATTTTATAGAACTTGGAAATGTGATCAGTATTAAAATCTCATCAAACTGCTTAGAATTTCTCAGAACCTAAACAACTAGATAGGTCTCGTCTTCCTGATTCTAGCGCACTTCATTTTTCTCAAATTGGAGTCCATCTGAGAAAGTTAGAGCGATCTGTTCGATTGCACAAACAGGCAAATTTTGGTGATAGGGATGCTGACTAGGCATACATAGAGCCCAGTCAGCAAAAATAATATTCCAAGGAATATTCCTAGAGTATTCCCCCTAGGGGGACTAGTGAGCTAATGAGAAGTGTCACTTCCGGATTGGTTGGTGATTTTTTTCATTTCGATTGGTTTGAGTCAGACCAATAATGTGTTGACACGTGGCTAGCCCGGAGGCCACCACATGCCCCTCCCAAAGGTCGAATGGCAATATATGTTGGAATAAAATTTTTATATAGTGGATGGGCCGATGGGCCAAGGTTGGGCTCAACCCTGCGACCTCCCCCACACAAACGTAACGACTTACCTACTCTCCTGCATATTGGGTCTTAACAATCATATGTGCTGACATACATTTGAATTAAACCAAAGTTTCAGCGGAGGTAAAAAGAGGTCTAGCCCTGGTCCAAGGGACCACCACCCGTGACTACGGAGGGAGCTCCGTTAATGCGCAAAGTTTAAAGTTTTTAAACCGGGTTTAATTAACCCATAACCTGTCATTAAAAATGTGCTTATCCAATGTTAATGTGGATTATGCTAAACGTGTAGTTAGCGCTTTAAGTGTGCTTAACTAGTGCTTATTCTCCAGATTAAACCTAATTTTGGATTAGCACTAATTGGCAGAGTCCGCCAATTTCAGAAGGAACTCTAAATTTTTTGAAGTTAACTGGAGTTGCTCCAGTTTTAGAGGAGTTTTCCAAGGAGAAATTGAAGAAGCCATAACTTGAGCAAATTTCGATCAATTTTGGCTCAGAAAGAATCTATCCCAATAGATTTGGATGCTTTGAGTAGTTTGCTATAGGTTTTAGAGGTAGAGGAGCACTTCTGGGAGTGATTTTTCCCGTTTTAATATTAAATATGCTTAGGTCCACGAGGAGAGGATGCCATGTCTACTTCATCTGAAGACCATTTGAAGAGCCAAAAGAGGCTACTTAGGGGGTTTTGGGTCTTTTAAATCCATTGGAGTAGGTTAGGAATCCATTGGAGCACTGTAGCTACATGTAATTAGATAATTGACCATTAATCCAAAGAGGGCCAAGCCATTGAAGCAGTTCCAAGTAAATGTAGCCCAGGAGGGATGAACTCCTTTATCAGCATTGTGTAATGTGTTTGTTGTGTATTATTTATCTACAATTTACTTGTATATGTTTTTTTTAAAGCTAATTTACTTCATGAATTTCTCATAAAAGACACATAAACCCTGTCATAAACTAGTTATTTGAGACGATCCTTAAGCACACTTTTCTTTTATACTGATGAAGAAGGTAGCATAGAAAAAATAGTTTGTCCATATTTAGATCAGCAAGAGGGTAGACAATTTCAAGGAGAAAAGTTGGATCTTCATTGCACACATTACAATAGAGATGGACATCATGCATTCACATGTAATTTTCCTTGGGAGATAATTGAGTAGCAAAAAAATTAATCCAAAGGTAAAACTCATGACAAAGAGAAAGGTAAAGCACTTGAATTCGCTCACTATGTTGTGGCACATCGTAATATTGGAGTAACTGAAGACCTATTTACTGCTTCACTTGCTTCTTGGAAAAATGATTGGTTGCTTGATTCAAGAGAAAAATGCCACATGACTTTTAGAAGAGATTGTTTTGAATAATTTAATGACAATGTTGATGGAGCAGTATACTTTGCAGACAAATCAAAAATCAAGCCATCAGGGCTTGGCACAATCAAGCTCAAACTGCCTAGTCTTCTAGACTTACTTCTACATGAGGTTATATACCCCCCAGAGTTGAGGAGAAACTTGTTGTCTCTGGTCCAAATCCACCAACAAGGACACTCCATTCAAATGTTTTATGGCAAGGTTAAGGTCAAAAAATCATCAGATTTCTCACGTGTCATGACGGGGATAGAAGAAGAAAGACTTTTAAAGCTACAAGGCACCTCTGCTCGTGCACAAAAATTTGCATATAGTTCTCACTATGATGAAGGTACATTTCCATCAAGTCTTTTATGGCATGCTATATTTGGACACTTGAACTATGACATCCTTCGAATGTTGAAGAAAAATGGTGTTATTGGTTTGCCTATAATTCCTAGGAAACTTAAGCAATGTGATGCTTGTATTCTAGAAAAGCATAAAAAACAACCTTTTCATGATTCACATTCTAGAGCACATAGAAAAATTGCACTCATTCATTTAGATTTATGTGGCCCAATGCTTGTTCCCTCTACAAATGGAAATAAATATTGTGAAATTTTCAATCCAAAAATATACAGTTGCAGTGATAGATTTGTTTCTCCTACTTATTGCTCTGATAAGTTATTTACATAATTCTATCATTAAATTTTGAAATAAATACTACTGCAACATTCACGATTACAGATGCAGAGAAAGGAATAGAAGAAACATAATAATAAAAAACAATCACATATACACACTCATTTTTGGACAATTGTCAACGGAAAAACCCAATGTGCAAAAACTGGTGCAGGAGATGAGGGTTTATATATTATTCTTCGGCAAATGAATTCTTTACAAGGAATACACTGGCAGATACATTTAGAAAATACCTGAGACAAAGTTCTCAGAACCTCTCGAAGATTTTTTGACACCCAAAAGACCCTCTTTCTCCCTCTGCATCTCTCTGTGTGCTTCTTTACACAGTCCCTGTGTTGGACTGTGTCACTCTACATGGGTACACTACGCTACATCTCTGCACTGCCTTTTGTATCCCTTTGCATCCCTTTGTCCTCGTACTCAGTCACTTATGAGTCCCTCTTCTCCTTCTGCCTTTGTAACTCTACCCTGCAACTCTCCCAATGAAATGGAATTATATTCCTTCAGAATCAATCTCCTTCGGGTTACTCAATGTGTGCCTAGCTTGCTTTCCAAATAACCCTCAATCCTTCTTTTATAATCTTCTCATTAATGAATCAATAGCCTAGATTAGAATTCTAATCAATGGCTAATATTAAAACTTGACTTGACTTATTTCTCTAGAATATTCACACTTTGTCTTATTAATACCCATTAATTATTTAACTTCCCTAAGTTTAGACTGAGGGTCTCTAATAAAATAATTAATTATTTTAATTAAACATGAACCGTGTGGAATTTCCACAAACGGTTTCTAGGTTCTTTGAAATATTGATGTCCAAGCCTCCTCAAAAAAATTGAGACTTGGAATACTTTCTGACACTAAAAAAATCAACACTCCCTCTTAGCGAGGAAAGTGTTCTAGCAATATGCTTGTTGCATGCTGCCTTGCTTTGAAGCATCCTTTGCACTGTTGATCTCTAGTTGTTGCCCCTCATCTGATGTGTTGTTGAAATTTGTACTGCTGCCCATGACAATGCCACTTTCACTGCCTCATCTGTACTGCAGCTCCCTCTTAATCTTGATCCTATCCATTCCTGACACTAAAATGGATTCTTGATCATCCCCATCTTCTCTCTAAAATAGAAAAACTTTGTTTTCCCCAAAGCCTTCATGATGATATCTTCCACTTGTTCTCATGTTGGAGTGTACTGCAACTATACAGCTCCTCATTGGACACAGTCTTTGATGAAGTGACACATGATGTCTATGTGCTTCGACCGATCATGAAATAGAGAATTTTTAGATAGCTTAACGAAACTCTGATGATCACGTAGAATATTGGTCACTTCCATATTTTCCTTCAGTAAGTTCACAAGCAGTTTCTGAATCCATATGGCCTCACACGAAGTCGTGCTAGCTTCCATATGTTTTGCCTCTATTGAGCTCAACACCACAGATTTATGTTTCCTGCTGCACTAGGAGGTCATTCCTGATCCAATACTGAAACAATACTCACTGGTACTTTTCCGATCTACTAGACTTCCAACCCAATCTACGTCGGTGAACCCACTCAACCTGATGTCATTGCCATGGGTGTATTTTAGTCCAAGTTCGCCTATTCCTTGAATGTATCTGAGAACATGTTTGGCTTCTTCCCAATGAGCCCTCCTTGGTTCCAACATGAAATGCCTAAGGGTATTGACAGCATAACAAATGTTTGGCCTAGTGTTCACCAGATACATTAGAGATCCTATGATATGCCTACACAATGTAGGATCAACCTCATCATCATCGTTCATGTCGATTTTCTTCCAGTTGGTAATCATTGAATTAGTCATGGGTCTACGTTCCTCCATCTGAAATATTTTCAAAATTTCTGTAGTATACCTTCCTTGACCAAGGATAATCTCCCCCTTCTGCTGCCAAACTTCCAACCCCAAAAAATAATGCATCGGCCCTAGATCCTTCATGTCGAATTTTGTAGCTAAATTATCCTTGCAGTCCTTGATGAGCCTCGATGACCCTGTCAAAAATAGATCATCTACATATATAACTAGTATCAGAGGCTCACTCCCTACCCTTAGATATTAGGGATCCAGGTCTGCGTCACTCTTTAAAAACCCCATCTTCTACAAGTAGCTGTCAATTCGACCATACCAAGCTCTAAGGGCTTGCTTTAGTACATACAAGTCTTTCTTAAGCTTGCACACATGATTATTCTACTCATGCATCTCAAAGCCCTCTAGTTGTTCAATGTATACTTCCTCTTCTATCACCCCATTCGGGAACAAAGTCTTCACATCCATTTGGTGAATCTCCCATCCCATTTGCACAACAAGGGATATCACAGATCAAATGGAAGTATATCAAGCTACTAGGGCGAAGGTCTCTTCATAATCTATCCCTTCCTTCTGAGCATACCCCTTAGCCACAAACCTAGCTTTAAACTTCTTATAGATCCACCTTGAACCTACAACTGATTTGTCCTAAGGTCTAGGAACCACTTCCCAGACATCATTTGTCATGATGGAACTGTATTCTTCCACCATTGCATCTACCCATACCTGGTGTTGAGCTGCTTCCCGAAAACTATAAGGTTCCCCAACCTATGCTACCAAGGCTTGGTATCTTTCAGGTTTCCTATGTTGCCTCTTCACATTTCGGGGGGCTCTAACAAATTCTTTTGCATCCTCAGAATTTTTTTTAGTTCCCTGTTGTTCTGCCACTAGTAGTAGGTGGATATATCTGCTCTCCTTCCTTCAAGTCCTTAGGAGAAATGTCCCTTGGATCCCCATGCCTTGGAGAGGCACTCATATTACCCTCTTCAATTCGTTGTGGTTGGATGAATGAATCCTCCTTAGACTACGTAGCAGAAGGCATCTACTAGGATTTCCTGAAGTCCCTCTCTAGAACCTGTGAATTCTTTATCAATGTACTCTCCACCATTGTCTGATCACAACACCTTGATCTGCTTTCCTATCATATTTTCTACCAGAGCTTTAAACTCTTTTTAACGACTGGATACTTCATCATTGGTCTTCAAAAAGTAGATCCAGGTCTTCTTGGAATGGTCATCAATAAAGGTGACAAAATATTAGGCACCATTAAGAGCTCTAGTGGACATTGGTCCACAGATATTTGAGTGTATCAAGCTCAACACACTCTTAGCCCTATTGTTACTTCTATGATACACTGCCTTGGCATACTTTCTGAATACACACCCTCTGCAGACATCGTCTCGCTTGGTGCTCAGTTTTGGAACTCCCATGATAGTTTTCTTGAGAACCTTTAATGCCCCATGATGAAAATTTCCCATTATTTTGTGTCATATTTCTTTCAAGTCCTTCTCTTTAGTGTTGCCTATGAGTGCCATTGGAGATTCGAGTTGTAACTTATATTTTTTTTTTCTCCTGACTCCGATTTGTGCCTTCTTCTTCCAACTTGGGTGTTTGACATATACTTTGTTGCCAATAAATTAAACGTCATAACCTTTGTTTTGAAGTTGAGACATCGAGAGTAAATTCATCCCCAAACTAGGCACATGCAGCACATTAGTGGCCTGAAGCTTATTTCCAACATTTGTTTGAAATAATATAGTACCTCTTCAAATAGGGGTACATTTTGATTTATTACCCATGGTGATTTTAAAGTTCATTTTCTCTTCTTGGTAGTTTGAGAAACATTCCCGCACTCCCGTCATATGAGTAGAAGCCCCACTGTCAATGTACCAAACTTCAGGAGAAGTATTACTTGACACAAAAGCAAACTCTTCTTCCAGTATGGATGCTAGAACATAAACATCATGATCCATATGTTCTTCCATGTTTCTCTTCCTCTCTGGAGAACTACGTGAACCCTTCCGAGTTGTCGCAACAATGTCAGATTTACATTCACTTGCCAATTCTTTGTTCCTGTTACTCATCTTTGGCTCTGATACCATGTGAAAATTTCAATATAGAAATATACAGTTGCAGTGATAGATTTATTTCTCTTACTTATTGCTCTGATAAGTTATTTACAGAATTTTATCAGTAAATTTCGAAATAAATACTGCAACATTCACGATTACATATCCAGATAAAGGAACAAAAGAAACATAAACATAAGAAACAATCACATGTACACACTTATTTTTGGACAATTATCCCCAGAAAAACCCAATGTGGGAAAATCGGTGCATCAGATGATGGTTTATATATTATTCTTAATCAAATGAATTCTTTACAAGGAATACACTGGCAGATACATTTAGAAAACACCTGAGACAAAATTCCCGAAACCTCCCAAAGATTTTCTGACACCCAGAAGACCCTTTGTCTCCCTCTGTGTCTCTCTTCATGTTCTCTGCACACTCCATGTGTTGGACTGCATCACTCTGCATGGGTACACTGTGTTGTAGCTCTGCACTGCC
This sequence comes from Pinus albicaulis, assembly GCA_034641835.2. Taxonomy (NCBI): domain Eukaryota; kingdom Viridiplantae; phylum Streptophyta; class Pinopsida; order Pinales; family Pinaceae; genus Pinus; species Pinus albicaulis. Next base: position 1,975,274,803 of record CM076575.1, read on the forward strand.
TTCTGTGGCCCTCTACGTCCATTTTTCCTTGTACTCAATCATTGTTGACTCCCTCTTCTCCTTATGCCTCTCCAACTCTACCTTGCAACTCTCCCTCTAAAATCGAATTATATTCCTTTAGAATTGATCTCCTTTTGGTTAATGAGTGTATGCCTAGCTTTCTTTCCAAATGACCCTCAAGCCTTCTTTTATAATCTTCTCATTGAGAACCAACGGCCTAGATTAGAAATATAATCAATGGCAAAGATTAAAACTTGACTTGATCTTCATTCTCTAGAAGATTCACACTTTGTCTTATTAATACCCATTAATTATTTAATTTCACCTAGTTTATACTTAGGGTCTCCATTAAAATAATTAATTTTTTTAATAAAACATGAAGCGAGTGGAATTTCCACAAACGGTTTCTCGGTTCTTTGGAATACTAATGTCCAAGCCTCCTCAAAAAATATAAGACTTGGAATACTTTCCGATGCTACAAAAATCAACAAATATATGATGAAATTTATTGATGACTACACTAGAATGTCTTGGGTTTATTTATTGAAGAAAAAATTTGATTTTTTCAAACATTCAAGAACATTCATGCATGGGTTGAAAATGATGCACAGTCTCATATTGGCTTTATTCACATTGATAATGGAAAAGAATACACTTCAAATGAATTTGAAAACTATCTTCTCCAACATGGGATCGAACATCAAACAACGGTGCCTTCTAATCCCCAACAAAACGAAGTAGCTGAAATAATAAACAAGACAATTTTAAAAATGGTATGTTCCGTGATGTTTTTCAAGAGTGTAAAATTTATGTTTTGGGATGATCCAATTCTATGTGATGTGTATGTAAAAATATGTGTCCTTCTAATGTTATTAGAAACAAGACTCCTTATGAAATGTGGCATGGCCAGATTCCTTCGGTAAAGCATCTCAGGGTCTTTGGTTCCACCTGTTATGCCTTGATACCTAAGGAACAAAAAAAAACATTTGGTGCAATGATTCGAAAGTGTATCTTCTTAAGGTATTCAAATATCTCCAAAGCATATCATCTCTATGATGAAGTTAATTAGAATTTTGTAATATCTGGAGATGTCATCTTTCTTGAATCTTCCAAGGCTGACAAATTTGTTAAGCGACAACTTAATCGCTTGCATAGATTCAGGCATGCAAAGTCATTTCAAGAATTTGATAATCATATTCCACAACTTGAAGGGGGGGTTCCTATGTTGGATAAATTTGTGGAATATTCTTCTGAAACACTCTCTCCCCCACATGAAGCTCCATCCATGGATGACATTTTGAGTGATTTGATTGACATAATTGGGAGACTAGATCTTGATTCAGCCCCAACTCAGTCAACTGAGCAGCCTGGGCCATCTCAGAAAGGTCCTCCAATATGGCTGACAAAGAGACTTGAAAATGTCCATCCTGATGAGGTTGGAAACAAAGGATCAAGAATTTCCAGCAGGGAAAATGGAGGTGATGTACATGAATCTGATTCACCTTTTGATATGGATGTTTCTTAGAATTGTGAATGAATTTGTCTACAGATCTTGAACCAAATTCCTTCAAAGAAGTCGCTTCTCGTGATGAATGGAAAGTAGCAATGTAGAAGGAATGTGATTCCTTGATAAATAATGTCACCTGGAAGTTGGTTTATCCTCCATTTGGAACCAAACCAATTAGTTGCAAATGGATCTACAAGAAAAAGTATAAATATGATAGCTCACTTGACAAGCATAAATCCAGGCTTGTGGAAAAAGGTTTTGCACAAAAATAAGGGGTCGATTATGAGGATACTTTTTCCCCCATTGCAAAATGGGCAACCATCTAGACACTCTTTTCCTTGGCAGTTTAGAATGATTGGAAAGTCCATCAAATGGATGTAAAAACTGCTTTCTTGAATGGAGATATGAAAGAAAAAAAAATTATGTCCCACCCTAAAGGATTTGTTGTGAAGAGATAAGAACACAAAGTATGCAAAATTGTAAAATCCTTGTATGGCCTCAAGCAAGCATCACGAGCCTTTTACGAGAAGTTAACTAAGCATCTTCTAAAACTCAACTTCAAAAATTATGATCTTGATGATGCAAATTTGTTTGTTAAGAAATTTTCAAAAAAAGTGGTATATCTTGTGGTGTATGTAGATGATCTTTTGATGACAGGGAAAAATGAGAGCTACATTGCATCCATAAAGAAGGAATTGAGGAAAGCTTTTGAAATGAATAACTTGGGCTATGTTCACTACTATCTTGGTATTGAAGTAACTCAACATCCTAAGTTTATATTCCTCTCTCAAAATAAGTACATTGGAGATCTATTGAACAAGTTTTGCATGGATGAGTGCAATCCTTTGAATACTCCAATGGAACAGAACTTGAAGCTCACATCCATTGAAGGAAAAGAATTTGAGGATGCAAAAAAGTACATACATCCTGTAGGAATTCTCAACTACCTGACTACTACTAGACCGAACATTTCATTTGTTGTTGGAATCCTCTCCATGTTTATGAAAAAGACTTGTAAGGGACATTGGTCTACTGCAAAAATAGTTCTAAAGTACTTGAAGGGGACTCAAGACTTTGGACTCAAGTATACACAAGTGGGTGACTTAAACTTGATTTGATACTCTGATTTAGACTTCAATGGAGACAAATAAATTGGGATATCTACTACAAGTTATACTATGAGTCTTGGATCAGGATTTATCTCCTGGAGATCACGCAAATAATCAGTTCTAGCAAATTCCAAAATTGAGGAATAATATGTGGCAGTAGCTAAACCAACAAATAAAATTGTGTGGCTCGGGAAAATTCTATAATATTTGTAGGAGAAACAAGTGCATTCAACTCCACTAATGATTGACAACACTTCTACAATAAATTTGGCCAAGAACCTAAAGTTCCATGATTGAACAAAGCACATCAATACAAGATTCCATCTGATTCAACATCATGTTGAGGACAAGATAATCCATCTATGCCATTGTTCCACAAATGAGCAGATTGCAGACATATTCACCAAAGCGCTTGGAAGAGAAAATTTTGAAAGATTCATAGCGATGCTTAGATTCACCAACATCCCTTCAGATTAAGTGGGGAATGTTAACACCTAATCCTTGGGATTGGGTGAAAATGTAAAATAATGTAAATATAAAATAAGGAGAGCTGGAATATGAAGAGACATTGGGAGATGAATCCCAAGAGTCTCTCCCTGCATATATATATTTGTGTTCACCCGTAATGCAAAACATAATTCATCTTGTGGAGTTACCTCCTGGCCTGAAATAATTTAATTAAGAGAAAATTAAATTAGAAAACTCTTCTTGTTTCCAATTTCAAGGCTCCCTCTCAACAAGAAATGGATTGGATGCTACCCCAATCCTGCCTCTTTGGAACTCAAATTTTCCTCTTGACAGTGCCTCTGTTAAGATGTTTACATCCTGCTCCTTCGTGGGAATGTAATCTAATGACATAATCCTCCTTTGTACATAATATATGAGATGGTGATACCGAATATCAATGTGCTTGGACATGTCCTGGAAAATTGGATTAACTAAGAGTTTGATGCAACTCTAGCTATCACAACTCTGCCTCTACTGAGCTAAGTGAAATTGATCTATGCTTCTTATTATACCAGGAAAATGCTATTAACCCAATGTTGAATATGCCCACTGAATTTCTCTTCCTGTTGGATGGACTCCCTACCCAATATACATCTATGAAGCCTTCAAGCTTCACTCCCTTTGTCCACCTTTACCATAGCCAAAAATTTGTAGTGCCTCTCAGGTATCTCAACACATGATTTCCGTCCTTCGAAAAGATCTTGGTAGGCTTAACCATAACTTGACTAAGTTGGTTAACTACATAGCATATGTATGGTCATGTGTTCACTAAATACATGAGTGAACCCACAAGCTGCTTGTAGATGGTAGAATATACTACTTTTCCTGAAGTAGCATCATCCTTCCTCCAATTTCCCACTAGAGGAGTCTCCATAGGTTTGCTTCCCTCCATATGGAAATTCCTCAGAATCTCGTTGGCATACTTTCCCTAAGATACAAATATCTCCCCGTATCTTTTCCAAATCTCTAATCCCATGAAATAATGCAAGAGCCCCATGTCCTTCATCTCAAATTCTCTTGCAAAATCCTATTTGAAAGACTTTAAGAGTTTCTCATCACCTTTCAGTATAAAATCATCGACATAAAGTACACTTATTAAAATTTTACCATCTACCACAATATGGTAAAGGTTCACATCTTCTTCACTCTTGGTGAAGCCTAACCCGATAAAGTAGTTTTCAAACCTAGTGTACCAAGCAAGAGGTGCTTGTTTCAATCCATACAACGCTCTCTTATGTCTCCACACATGCGACTCTCTGTTGAAGGTCTCAAAATATTATGACTGCTCAATGTATACCTCTTCCTAAATCACCCCATTGAGGAAGGCTAACTTTACATCCATCTGATGTATCTGCCATCCCATATGAGCTGAAAATGAACGGATGGATATGATTGATGAGTACCTTGCAACTATTGCAAAGGTATCATTGTAATCAATCCCCTCCACCTGAGATAACCCTCTTGCCACAAATATTGCCTTGTGTTTCTCCACACTCCCATATGTTTCCTACGTCACCTTGTAGATCCACCTAGATACTTCAACTAAGTTCCCCTATGGTCTTGGGACAACTTTTTATGCATTTTTTCTGATAATGGAGTCATACTCCTCAACCATGGCATCAACCCAAACTGGTTGTTGCATTGCTTCCTCGAAAGAGGATCACTCTATCTCTACACTCTCACTCATAAGAGCCATGTTGCTAGTGTACCACTTTGGGACCTTCTATGCCTGTGTTATGATGTGGATGATCCCACATTCTTTCTAGCATCAAGCTCCAACATGTCATCCTCTCTGGTGTGCTTCCTTCCGTCTTGAGATGTATCTACATGAATGGGTGCTTCCACTCTCTTTTCCTATACTTGTGGGTGCTTCCACTCTTTTTTCCTATGCTTGTGGGTTCTTCCACTCTCTGTTCCTCCACTTGTGGTTGATCCACATCTTGAGGTTCTTCTTTTAAATCCAAGAGCTCCTAAATTGCATCCAACTGAAGCTCCCTCCCAAAGGAAATTCACATGGCCTTCTCTTCATCGAATTTCACATCTCTTTTTACCATTGTCATCCTTTGTGCTAGCAAGTACACCAAATAGTTGTGAGGTGTATCGATGTACCCCACAAATATTCCCAACTCATTTTTTGGCTCTAGATTCTTCCTAGCATATTTGGTTACATGGAAATAAACTGATGAACCAAAAATTTTAAAATGTGCCACATCTGGTCTTTTACCTGAAAAAACTTCCTCTGGTGTACTCATCCCAAGTATTCGATGAGGACTTATGTTCTGCACAAATACTATTTTGTTGCATGCTTCATCCCACATATCCAATGGTAGGCCCTGATCATGCTACATCGCTCGTGTTACTCCCACAATAGTTTTGTTCTTCCTTTCTGCAACCCCATTTTGTTGTGGGTTATGACGTGTTATCAATTCCCATTGAATTCCTTGAAGCACATAAGTTTTTGAATTCGTTTGAGAAATATTATCCACCATTGTCACTTCTGAGAGCCTTCACCTTCTTCCATGTATCTTTCTCGACAAGTGCTTTGAACTCAGAGAACTTTTAGAACGTATAATCTTTCTTATGCATGAATAATATACAACACTTGCATGAAAAATCATCTACAAAAATCACATAATACATGTGTTTTACTGTGGAATTTGTCAAGAACGATCCACACACATCTGAGTGAATTATCTCTGGGATCGCCTTTGCTCAGATTTCCTTATCACAAAAGGTGGATTTGGTGTACATCCCCAAAGTACACCCTTGGCATGTATCTCGCTGCTCAAGTGCACCCTTGGGAAATCCTATAGAAATATTTTTCATAATCTCCAAGGCGTCATGGTGTAGATGGCCCAATATTCTGTGCCATAACTCACAGATGTCTTGGCTCTGTGCCTTCTCTACTTTCATTCTCAAGGAAGCACAATATTCTGCATCCAATTTTCAGAGGTTCTTTACTTGAACCCCAATTTTCTTCACCTATCCCGTGGCTTTGTGAAGAAGGGATTCCTTTATTTTTCTAAATATCACATCATAGCCATAGTATTCCAACGTAGCAATAAAAACTAAATTCTTCTTTAAACCGAGAACATATATGACATATTTTAATGTGAGAGGAGTACCAGAATCCCTCTGAATCGTAACTATACCTATTTCGGTCGCGCTATACCTCCCGTCATCTACCATCTTGATGTGCATCTAGAGAACCTTCTCCTCCAAGCTTCTGAAGAATTATTTATTGTCAGTCATATGGAATGAAGCTCCACTATCTAAGTACAACACCGAACCCATCACCGATGACACCATGCATGCAATGAGAGTGAAATCCAACTCGATCTTTGAAGCAATTGCTTCACCTACCACTCCTCCTGAGGGCTTCTTGTTGGTATTCTTGTGTGGACACTTTGTAGCATAGTTTCTAAGCTCATGACAATGAAAACATTTTTTCTTTGACAAGACTCTCTTCTTTCCTTCCTGACCAGAATCTGATTTGGAACGGGACGCCTTCCTTTTCCCTTTCTTCACCTTTCCATCCAAGGCATGATTCTCCTCATCATTAGTCTTTGATTAGGATCCATATTTGGTATTCCGCCGAATATCTTCTTGTACCAAGTCGTACCACAATCGCTCCCACTATGGTAGCTTCTCCCTCCCATTCACCAAATCCTAGTTGTTGTGTCAGCTCTTGGGAATACCTAGAAGTTTTAGGCTCACCATATTGTCCTCGAAAACTACCATGCAAACCCTTCCAATCTCATCTCGACATTGAGTGAACTTCGTCAAGTATTTTGGTATCGTGTCGCCCTTCTCCATCTTGATCTTTCTAATCTTGTCCTTCAGTGCCAGCTTCATGTGGTTTTTTTTATTCTTAAACAAATTTGTTAAGGCCTTCCACATAGCATATGGAATTTCCTTTCCATGGAGGTTAGAGATAATATGATCTCGAACTCCTTCTAATAGAATCCTTCTTGCCTTTTCTACATACTTCTTCCATGCATCAAGATTTTGAGGATATGTTGTTGCAGGCCTGGGAATATCACTATCTACGAATTCCTTTAGTTTTTTGTCCCCCAACACTGCCTCCATCTTTTCCTTCCAATATATATAATTTGAACTACCTTGAAGGGCATATTTGAGTCCCAATCCACAAAAAAACATTTTGATCTGTTGATGGTCCTGAATAATAAAACTACAAATTCGATTGACCTTTTCAAAAAAAACTTGTATTCTTCTCCTATATAGTGATTCCTACTCTGATACCATGTAGGAAATTGACATAGATTCAATTGATCTTGTAATATGCTAAAAAAAAATACTTGAATCTATTCTACAAATTGAAGAAACCAATTACAACCGCACAATCACATGAACAAGAAAGAGAAAGAATTTCAATCGCACAATACAAAGATGTGTCTAGGGAAATCCTCAACTAAAAAACCCATTATATGTATAATTCATAAATTCAAGAATATGAAACAATACAATGCTTCTCTCAGGCTGGAGAGCTCTTTGCACTATCTCTGAATGTCTCACTACCAACTTGTGCACAAGCTTCTCTTGGAACACCTTTCTCTCACAAGATCCATGCACAAACTTGTGCTTCCTATTTATTGGTCTCACAAAATTGTGCTCACCCAAACAATGATTAAAATTTTGCCTTCATTCCTCCTTTGAAAGGAATTTTTTTCTAATTAAGGAATGATTCATTTTAGGCCTTCTTCTGACTGCATGCACCACCTATACAATTTATATGATTATACAACTAATAGTACACTTCCCTTTAACTTCAATATCAACTGGATCTTTCTCATAATTGGCATGTAATAGATATTTATAACGAATTATCAATGATCTGATTAATCACTGCATGTGAATTAAATCAGATTTAATATTTCACTGGACCTCTCACTAGTTCCTTCATCAGTTAGAATTAGTTAAACTGATTTTAAATCAAATAATTAAGTTAAATAGTTACAACTCAAAATAAACTCAACGAGGGCTCCTAAAAAAAGGGAGACACTCTACATGCCTCTAGTTTGACCCTCAACTTGAATTAACTGAACTAGCTAAGTCATCCTAACTTAGTTAACTCGTACAAGTTGTCATGTGATGTGGAATTACAATTTACTTATAATTTAATTAAGGGAAAATTAAATTGTAAGCCTCTTCTTGTTTCCAATTTCTACACACATACACCAATACACAGATGTATCTAAGGGAAAACAACTGATAAAAACCCCTTAAGTCTGCTTACATTCATCATATCAATAGATACTTTATTACAATTGCTAGCTCCAACTATGAGCTCATCTTGCGAAAGAATAACTATTCTCTCTACTCAATGAGAAGCTCTGACCTAGACTTCATCAATTTATGCCTCCAATTGAGCTCCTATTTCCTTAAGATATTGTGGAATAGTATAATTCTTCTACATATTAATTTTTCGAATTTTGTCTTTGAGGGCTAGTTTTCTATGGTCATTATTATTCTCGAATAGCTCAGTCAGTTCTTTCCACATTGTGAAAGGAGTTTATTTCCCATAGATATTTGAGACAATGTGGTCTCTCACTCCCTCCAGGATTATTCTCCTCGCCTTTACTACATATTTATTCCATTGGGCTAGGTTCTGGGCATCAGCTGATCCTGGTTTTGGAATGTATGCCCTGTTATATTCCAGCAATCCATTATCGTCAAGCACTGCATCCATGCGATCCTTCCAGGAAATGAAATTTAAGCTACCTTCCAAGGAATATTATTATCTCAGTCCATTGAAGGTCATTCTCCCAAATCTAAGGAAATATTTCTACATTGAAGCTGCAAATTCGAACCTCCTAAGGAACAATTTCGAAATTCTTATCCAAATTTGACAAACATCTTCAGCAAATGAATAATTGAGCCAATATGAAATAGGGGGAGACCTTCGCAAAATCCAAGAGCAGAAGGACACTCAACCCAAGAGATACTGAAGGAAAAAGAGATAGCATGATTCAAGCGTCCTTGTACATCAAGGAGTTCATATTCATACAAGGAACATCTAAGTCATACATAAGAGAACCAACTAATTATTGTAACAACCACTCTTGATAAAGGAGGATAGTGAAAAGTATAAAAGAATAAAGAGAGAAAAGGGTGATTAATACTTTATGATTAACCCAAATTTTATTTTTTATTTTAGTTTTTAGTTTTTTTTGGCTTTGTTTCTATGGGCACCAACTTTGAGTGGTGCATCTTGGGACAGTAAAGGAATGCACTATGTGCATCTACTTATGTAACTTTTTATAATTAGTAGAAAGTTAAGATTTTTCCACGAAATAATAATAATAACTTTGAAATTATTGTTCTAATCTGAAGCCTGCTTTGATACCATGTAGAAATATGGAAATAGAACTACAACTGATCAAGAAATTTAATCTAAATCAAGAGACACAAATCTACTGTGTTGATCCGCGAAATTTAATTCACAATTTAGAATAACATTCACAAACTTACTTTAATCACATACATAAGTACACAGATGTATATAAGGGAAACCAACCCATAAAAACACCTTAAGCCTACTTGCATTAATCAGATGAAAAGAGAATATATTACAATTTCTAGCTCAAGCTGCAAAATAATATTTTTTTCTCTTTGCTTAATGAGAATATTTGACCCAGAATTAGTCAATTTATGCCTCCACCTGAGCTCATGTTTACCTGAAAAAATATTGAGTAAATTAGCTCCTATTCTTCAGGAATTTCCTCCAAAATGATTGTGCAATTCCCAAGGATTGATCATTGATTGCATGCAACACATGTACACTCAAAAATAGTCTACAAATGTTGTTACACTTCCTTGGAATATCCACCATAACTAAGAAATTTCGAATTCCTTGCACGCATGAGCTATTTTGGATTTATTGATCAGCTAACTGGATGATATTTGACATAGATTGTTGTCCCACTGCACAATTGACCTCCAACTAGTTCTATTAATTGTTAGACTAGTTTAACTGAGTACAACTAGAAATAACTAAACTGGATTGCTACAAATTAGCAATCAACACATGAAAAATGAACTCCAAGCCCACTAACTAGAATTTCTTGAACTAGTTGAGTGACAAGAGCCATGTCATCTTAGTTAATTTCCTCCAAGTTGTCTACTGATGTGGAAAATTCAATTTTTCTAAATTTTACTAAGGCTAAGTCAAATTGAGTCTTTCTTGCTACACTTCTCAATACTTCCTCTTCGCAAGAAAGGGATTTTCAACCACCCTATCTTACACTTATGGAATTCAAACTTCCCTCTTGAAAAAGCCTTTTTCAACATGTCATCATCTTATTCCTCTATTAGAATGCATTGTAGCAACATTATCCTCCTCTGCACATAGTCCCATAGATGATGATATCATATATCTAAATGCTTGGATCGATAATGAAATACCATATTCTTGGAGAGCTTAATGCAACTCTAGTTATCACAATAGATCATAGCTTTATCTATCTCCCAACCAAATAGCCCCACATGTATCTTTCTAATCTAGATCGCCTCACATGTTGCTTAACTTGCAGCCATGTATTCAACTTCTGTTGAGTTGAGCGACATAGACCTATGCTTCATGTTTTACCAGGAAATTTCTACGGACCCAAAACTTGAAATTCCACTTGATGTACTCTTTCAATTGGATGGAATCCTTGTCCAATATACATCTATGTAGCCACACAACTTCACTCCCTCTGTCTGTTTGTACCATAATCCATACTAGGTAGTGCCTCTGAGGTACTGTAAAACATGCTTAGATGCCTTCCAATATAATTTGGTTGGAGTAACCATAGCTTGGCTCAGTTGGTTGACTACATACCACATATCTGGTCATGTGTTCACAAGATACACTAGTGAACCCACTAACTTCCGATAAATGGTAGCATCAACCTCTTTACCTGAGGTGGCATTCTCCTTCCTCTAGTTGGTTGCTATAGGTGTCTCCATGGGCTTCAACTCTCCATGTAAAATATCTGCAATATCTCAGTGGCATACTTTCCTTGAGACAAAAATAAAAATCCCCATCACTTTTCCATACATCCTAAGTAAGTAGTGCATGAGACCCATGTCTTTCATCTCAAAAGTTTATCAACTGCTCATCACCTGTCAATATTAAATTATAAACGTATAAAACAATGATAAGAAATTTACCTTCTACCAAAATTTGATAGAGGTTTGCATCTGCTTCACTTTTGGTGAAGCTCAATCCAGTGAGATAACTATCGATCTGAGTGTACCAAGCTCGAGGTGCTTGTTTGAGACCGTACAATGCCCGACTAAGTCTGCACACACGAGACTCCTGATCAATTGTATCAAAACCTTTTGGTTTCTCTATGTACAATTCCTCCTCAATAACACCATTGAGAAATGTTGTTTTTGCATCCATATGGTGGATCTTCCACCCCATCTATGCAACCAATGAAATAATTAATCTAATGGAGGAATAACTTGCTACGTGAGTAAATATTTCCTCATAGTCAATTCCCTTAACTTGAGAGAATTATTTGGCCACAAATATGACCATATACTTCTCTATACTTCTATCTGTTGCATGCTTAACCTTGAAGATCCATATTAAACCCACAACTAATTTATCTATCAGTATCGGGACTGTTGGATTTGTGTTATATTCTTTCCACGACTAGTCACGCGCAGGGGGCTCACAGGAGGGGCGATAGCCCCACTTGTATGTTGTGCCGGGCGTAACAGGGGGAGCGGAAGCCCCCACTATCGGGGTCTGGGGCAACGCCCTGGGAAAAAAAAATTGGTCCTTATTTTCTGGTGGGCAGACCCGCCCATGGTTTTGTGCATGGGTTTGTACATGGTTTTGGGGAAAGATGGTTTTCAGCCCCTGGTATTTTGTAGATCCGGTCAAGGGAACTACGATTATGTTCTAATCCAAGGTTAATGGATTGGGGTTTATGTATGCTTTGGCATGTATATATATGTGTTGTAACACTAAAAGGAATATTATGAAAAATCAAGCTGGTCGTCCTGATTTGGAATCCAAGGGAAAATCTCTGTGTATATCTATTTTATGTTTTATGCTCTCACTATTGTTTATTTTTTGTTTTTAAGATTCGTTTTCAGATCATTTTTGTACAAGTTTAAAACCTACATTTGGTATCAGAGTTGTTTCGGCTTCAATGGGACACCTTTGCTGCTGAGGGTTTTTTTTTTCTCGGGCCTAAGGTAGACCCTATTCAGTGGGAGATCTGCGGGATTGATTCTTGCGGTGAAATAAGATGGCGAGCGGCGAGAAGATAGAGATCGAGAAATTTAATGGTCAGAGTTTTGATTTGTGGAAACTCAAGATGAAGATCTACTGGTGGATAAAGATCAGTGGATCGCAGTAGATCCAGGTACTAAACCAACGAAAATGTCAGATGATGACTGGAAGAAGATGGATCGGAAGGCAAAGAGCACAATACGGTTGTGTGTCCTCGATTCAATATTGTTGAACGTATCTGGGGAAGCTATAACAAAGAGCTTGTCGAACAAGCTATGGAATTTGTACCAATCTAAGTCTCTGGTGAATAAATTGTTCCTGTGGAAAAAGCTTTATAACCTGAGGATGAAGGATGAAGACTCGGTGGCAAAGCATATGAATGTCTTCAATACTATGGTAAGACAGCTATCATCTGTTGATATTAAAATCTCAGATGAATATAAGTGCATCAGTTTGTTGTGTTCTCTACCAGATTCGTGGGACGATCTGGTTATTGCAATAGGTAGCAATACAACTACCTTGAATTTTGATGACATTTTCTTAGCCTTGCTATCGAAGGAAATGAGACAGAGAAATATGGAGGGTCAGAATGGATATGCCCTATCTGTACGAGGAAGGTCCCAGAATAGAAACAAGAATAAGGTTTCGAGTGGGAGATCTAAATCTAGAGGGAGATCTAAATATCCTGGAAATTTTGTAAAGGTGTGCTGGAAATGAGGAAAGGAAGGGCACTACAAAAAGGACTGCAGATCTAAAGCTCCTGAGAAAGGAAAGGGATTTGATGATGCTCCTTCTGCAGATGCAAAAACCACCTTGGATGAAGGTGGGGATGTGTATTTGGCTTCTTCTTCAAATACACATGTAGATCATGAGTCATGGTTGAATAACTTGGGTGCATCCTTTCACTTCACTCCCCATGGGGAGTGGTTCTACGAGTATGAGAAATATGATGGCGGTGATGTCTTCTTAGGTGATGATAGGAAGGAAAGAATTGTTGGACATGGAAAAGTTAAGCTGAAGCTGCAAGGTGGAAGGATTAGAATACTTCTTAGTGTTTCGCACATTCCTGCATTGGCCAGAAATCTGATTTATGTAAGCAACATGGATGATGCAGGTGTAAAAATAGTGTTTGAGAAATATACTTGTAAGATGGTTAGGGAGCACTGACATTAATGCAGGGAGTTTAGATTGGAACTCTATACAATCTTCAGGGCAGCACTGTTATTGATTGGTGCAATAGTTCTATGGTTCCCGAAAGTGGAGCAGAAATCCTAGTGGTCTCTGGAGAAAAGACCATGCTATGGCATCAAAGGCTTGGACATATTGGAGAGAAGAGCCTTCAGATACTGCATGGAAATGGTATGTCTAATATCTCTCTGGATTTCGATTTCTGTGAAAATTGTGTATATGGGAATCATAATCAGGTGAGTTTTCCTTATGCTGCTAAGAGGGCGAACAAGATATTAGAGCTTGTGTATAGTGATGTGTTTGGACTTGTGTCGGCTCCATCACTGGGTAAGTCTGTGTACTATGTTACATTCATAGATGACTTCTTAAGGAATACATGGATATATTTCTTGAGGAAGAAATTTGAATTCTTTGACAGATTTAAAGAATTTAAGGCTCTGGTGGAGAACCAGACAGAGAAGAAGATAAAGGAGTTGAGGACAGATAATGGTGGGGAGTTTTTCAAGAAGAAATTTGAAGATTTATGTAAGAAGTGTGGTATAGCACGACAAAATACTACTCCATACACACCTCAGCAAAATGGAGTTGCAGAAAGAATGAACAGAACATTGATGGAAAAGGAAAGAAGAATGCTTAGTGGTACTGGGTTAGGACAAGAATTCTAGGCAGAGGCAGTGGAGACTGCATCTTACTTGGTTAACAGATCACCTTCATCAACGTTGGAGGATAAGACTCCACATGAGGTATGGACTGGTAAGAAACCCTCTCTTTCACATCTGAGGGTATTTTTATGTGATGCATATGAACGTGTTCCAAAGGATAAAAGGACCAAGTTGGATAATAAATCTGAAAGGTGCATCTTTATTGGGTATAAGGATGGTTTAAAGGGTTACAAGCTTCGGAACCCGGAAACAAGGAAGGTTGTGTACAGCCGAGATGTGGTGTTTAGAGAGGTGAAAGATGTTGTTAAACATGAAGTCCTACCAAAGGAACCTGAGAAGATAGAGTTTGAGCTAAAGGAGGATGAATCAGACTCTACAATAGAAGAAGACTCGAAAGATGAAGAGCCACAAACTCCAGCTTTGAGAAGATCAGTTCGGGAAAGAAGGCAACCAGAAAGGTATAGTCCATCTGCTTTCTGTTCAGGTTTTTCCTTAACTATAACTGATGATGATCTCTTAAAAGCGAAGTCGGGGAGCGGTAGATTCAAAAGGACGAAAAATACGGAAGGAGGCCATGGTTGATGAAATGGCATCCTTGCATAAAAATGAGGCATGGGATCTAGTGGAGTTGTCGAGCCTCAGTTCGAAGAACGGAAGCAAATGGGTGTTTAAGAAGAAGATGAATGTAGAAGGAAAGGTGGAGAAATACAAAGCTCAGTTGGTAGAAAAAGGTTATTCCCAGGTGCTGGGAATTGGTTTTGGTGATATTTTTTCTCATGTTGCCAAAGTTACTTCTATTAGATTACTTTTATATGTTGCTGCTCCATTTGATTTTGAGGTAGAATAGATGGATGTGAAGACAAAATTTCTTCATGGGGATATGGAAGAGGGGATCTACATGAAAAAACATGAAGGCTTTATGGTGAAGGGGAAGAAAGAACTGATATGTAGGTTAAAGAAGTCTCTCTATGGGTTAAAACAATCACCAAGGATGTGGTATCAGAAATTTGATACCTATATACGGGGACTTGGCTTCACCAGAGGAAAGGAGGATCACTGTGTTTATTTTAAACTAATTGGTGACCGTGTTATTTATTTGGTCTTGTATGTGGATGATATGTTTTTGATTGGAAATGACGAAGAAATTATCCAAGATTTGAAGACCCAACTGTTCTCCAAATTCGACATGAAGGATCTTGGTGCTGCAAACTATATTTTGGGCATGGAAATTAAGAGAGATCGGGCAAAGAGGAAGCTCTGGTTAAACTAGAGGAAGTATGTCGAGACTATATTGCAGAGGTTCAATATGCAAGATAGAAAACTGGTAAATGTTCTGATTCCTGTAAGTGTAAAGCTATCTGCTGAACAGTGTCCCAAGACACAAGAAGAAAAGGAGGATATGTCTCGTGTTCCTTATGCAAGTGCATGGGTAGCCTGATGTATGCAATGGTATGTACTAGACCAGACATTGCACATGTAGTGGGAGTATTGAGCAGGTTTATTTCAAACCCAAGGAAGGAGCATTGGATAGCAGTGAAGGGGGTTTTTAGATATTTGTGTGGCACTAGTGATTATGGCTTGTGCTACCAGGGAAGACCAGGATTTGAAAGAATGTTGGACATTCGTGGTTTTGTTGATGCAGACTGGGCTGGAGATCTAGACCAAAGAAGATCTATAAGTGGGTATGTGTTTAGCCTATTTGGAGGTGTAGTCAATTGGATGAGTAAAAGACATATTGTAGTGGCTCTTTCAACTACAGAGGCAGAATACATGGCAGCCACTCATGCAAGCAAGGAAACAATTTGGTTGCAGAGATTGTGCTCAAGTATGGGGTTGGTGCAGCAAGCTATAAGGATAGATTGTGATAGCCAAAGTGCAATTTTCTTGGCTAAGAACCCGACTTATTATTCAAAGACAAATCACATTGATGTTCAATATCACTTTGTGAGAGATATGGTTGAGGATAAAAGGGTGTTGTTGGTAAAGGTGGACACCTTGAATAATGTTGCAAATGCATTGACGAAGTCTGTGAGCACTCAGAAGTTCTCTTCGTGTAGAGAAACAATGGGTGTTGCAAAGCTGGGCTAATGACTCAGCTCTCCTGTGGCCCCCTGCAGAAAGAAAACAACAAGTGGGAGAATGTTGGGTTTGTGTTATATTCTTTCCACGACTAGTCACGAGCGAGGGGGTCACAGGGGGGGCGTTAGCCCCCCTTGTACGTTGCGCCTGGAGTAGCAGGGGGGGCGGAAACCCCCCCTGTCAAGGTCTGGGGCAATGCCCCAGGAAAAAAAAATTGGTCCTTATTTTCCGATGGGTAGAACCGCCCATGGTTTTGTGCATGGGTTTGCACATGGTTTTGGGGCATGATGGTTTTCAACCCCTGGTATTTTGTAGATATGGTCAAGGGAACTGCAGTTATGTTCTAATCCAGGGTTAATAGATTGGGGTTTATGTATGCTTCAGCATGTATATATATGTGTTGTAACACTAAAAGGAATATAATGAAAAATCAAGTTGGTCGTCCTGATTTGGGATCCAGGGGAAAATATCTGTGTATATCTGTTTTATGTTTTATACTCTCGCTATTGTTTATTTTCTATTTTTAAGATTCATTTGCAGATCATTTCTTTACAGGTTTAAAACCTATAGGGACCACTTCAAAAACATTGTTCTTCATGATGGATTTGTATTCTTCCACCATTGCATCAACCCAAACTAGTTGCTCAATTTCTTCCTCAAAAGAGGATGGCTTAGCCTCTGTAAGCTTAGTCATTAGATCCATGTAGCTAGTGTACCTCTCCGGTGACCTCCTTTTCCTGCACAAATTTGAAGGAGCTCCCACATTCTCCCTTGCATCTTGCACCAATCTATCATTTCCTCTCGCTATTTTTATACCTTCTCCGGATGGCTCTACTTAAGTGGATGTCTCCGCTCTGCCTCCTCTCTGCTCCTCCATTTATGGTTGCTTCACAACTTCCTGAGGATCCTCCTTTAGAGATAAAAGATCCTCTTCTAGTGGGATTTGCAACTCCCTCTCAAGAGACCATCACATTGCTTTTTCTTCATCACAATTTACATCCCTTCGCACAATTGTCATTGTGAGGGAAGGTAAGTACACGCAGTAGTTGTGTGGAGTTTCAATGTAGCCTAAAAACACTCCCAACTCTGTTTTTGGCTCAATTTTCTTCCTCAAATCCTTGGAGACATGGTAGTAAACAAGGGCTCCAAAAATTCTGAAATGTGACACATCTGGATTTCTCCCCTAGAAATCCTTTTTCGGTGTAGTCATACCAAGAATATGATGAGAACTCTAGTTCTGCAAGTACACTGTTATGTTACATGCCTCTGCCCACAAATGTCATGGTAGGACTTGGTCATGTAGCATAGATCTTGAAGCTCCCACAATGCTCTGGATCTTCCTCTCATTCTATTGTGCGTTGTGGGGAGCTGTCAGTTCTCTTTGAATTCCTTCTTTGGCACAAAATTCCCTGAATTCATTCAAAACATACTCACCTCCATTGCCGTGTGAAAAAATATTAAACTTAAGAAACCTTACTATTAAATCTTGATTTACTTCTCCTACTTACATAAGTTATTAATATGAAAAATGCAGAATTAACATCGAAGTAAATATAGTTAACATCCTACACATACAGATAAAATATTGAATAACATGCTCATAAACAAGGTGACACACAAGGATTTTCTAGACAAATGTCCCCAGAAATACCCAATGCGGGAAAACTGTTGCTACTAGCTTCTGGAAGTTTTTTGTTATTATGCAGATTCTAAGTACAACAATACTGGGCACCAAAACTAGTTAACCCAATAGAGAAATATAAATGGCAGTAATACCTCTATGTCGGAGACAGAAAAATATGATTGATTATTACCCTCAAATGAGATTTACAAAACTCAGCCCCTTTCCGGCCTATGGAAACCCCAGCATTTCTCTGAAGCGCTCTGCTTCATCCTTCCTGGCTTGTGTCAACCTCTACGCTACTCAGGAAGGGCATGTGTCACCCTAGAAGGGGTTATGTTGCCCCTGCGCTGCCCTAACTGGGCCTGCATCAGCCTTCCTTGGCGCCTGCTGCCTATGCATTGCCCCTATTGGGCTCTTGGCTGGACTGCGTAGTTGTTGCATCCGCACTGCCATGGTATGCTCCTTCTATGCCCTCATTGTATTCTTGGCTTGGTACTAGACCATCCCCCTCGCCAATACTTCCCCTCGCTGCAGCTGAAACACTTATGAAATTATTAGCAAACCACGCCCTAGAATCTCAGCATAGCTTCAGTGCTCTGCTAGTGTGTGTGTTCTCCAACTAACCCAAAGCCCTTCTCTTATACTTTTCTCATTGAAAAATCAACTGTCGTGATCTAATCTCTAATCGACAGCTAAGATTAGAAGCTTCTTGATCTGCATCACTTAAGTCATTATCATCACATGCTTAATTTAATTATCTTTAATCTTTTAATTTTCCTAAGTTAGACTTAGGGTCCTTAATTAAAAATATTAATTAATTAAATATCTCTTAAAACTGATGGAACTTCTTAAAACTCTTTCTGGGTCTTGGAGATCTTATGTACTCTAGTCCCTCCACAAATTTTGGGAGCTAGAGCACATTCGATGCTACCCCAACACCCCAAAAACTCAACACTCCCTCTTAGCGAGGAATGTGCTCTAGCAATGTAATATTCCTAATTTAGCTTTTAGCTAATTAGAATATTAAATTTTGTCTTCCTTAATTAATACATGAATAAGAGGGTAGAGGGACCCATAAATCCCTTTAGTATAATAGAACCACTTCACCAGTGTGAAAGTGGAACAACACAGTAGTGGAGGGGACCAAGAGATCATATGAACATCACAGTCAAGGAGGAGGATATGGACCAAGAGTCTAGCACATTTATGATGTGGGTACAAGGGTGTGAGGGTTCCACAGGTATAAGAAAGGGGTGAGGGCATCCATGGAGATCATTCTAGATTATTATTATTTTCTTTTCGTTTATGAATTGAGCACACTTGAGCTGTTTAGTTGAGTTTTCAGTGTTGTTTAGTACACGGGTGTCTCCGAGCGGAGATCCAAACCTCGTCCTCGGGGGACTTCAAGTGCCCACTTAGGAGAGGAGTCATTTTATCTTGTGAGCATATCTCATATTCCGGCATTTGTTCATTTGCAGCCCTCTTGAGCAGAGCATTCATATAGTGACTGACGTAGTGCAGCAGTTGAGAGATCCAGAGGAGGGTCAGATTCCATAGTATTATCACTTTGAATCCAATGAGGGGATAAACCCTTCAATAGTGGAGCTACAAAGTAGTTGTTGAAGAATTTTATTTCTTATTTCAGCTCATATCACTGCATACCCAGTAGTTGTGCGTTTTCATGCCCTAAGAGGGTGATTTTCTGGGGTATGCCAATCCGAAAATCCTTTTCTGGGTTCTTCTGGGTTTTGCAAGTAGAAGCCATTGTCAAAATCTCAGCATTTTTTGAGCACTTGAACAACCTTATCTACGTACCCCTTTTCAGTCAACAGTTGCATTTCCAACATTTCCAGCAGGGGAAGAGTAGTGAGGTCTCCAGCAGAGCAGTAGTTACATAGGTTTCTCAGTGGGAGAACTTGAGGGTCATTCTAGCCATCTCTATTGGCTTGAGTGCTACTATTATTTAGCATTGTTGTACTTATATTTCACCTCATTATTAATAAAATGGCTCAGTTGCTTTGTCTATTTTTATGGTGTTTGCAGTTTATTTCCATGTTATTGTAGTTTCTAGTCTATTGTGTCTTGTATTACTGTCTTTTCTTGTTTGGAATATTACAGTGGTATCAGAGCTCATATACTTGGCTCATCCTATGAAACAACCGGTCTATGACACCCGAAGATAGAGAATACATTACGGACCGGACAAGGAGATACAAAAACAGAAAATGCATAAATTTGGTGGAATAAAAAGTGATAGTTTTGCGTTAGATTTTTCGGGAAAATTAAGATGAATCCAGAAAATGTGATACATCGGTTTTGTGCAGAATGGACCAATTTTTTTTCTCTATGAGAAAATTTTCCAAATTCGGTCTAGATTGAGAGAAACTGAAGGTTCTCTCAGAGATACAAAAACATAAAACGCATAAATTGGTTGAGATAAAAAGTGACAGTTTTGTGTTGGATGTTTCGAGAAAATGAAGATGAATCTAAAAAATCCAAGACATGGGTTTTGTGAAGAACGAATGAATTATGTTTCCTCACAAGAATTTTTTCCAAATTTGGTCGAGATTGAGAGAAATGGAAGGTTCTCTGAAGACGATTTTCTCATATTTTCTATGGTAGGCATTTTTCAATTTCAACTTGTTTCATAATTCACATCCAGCAAAGAAACTATGTTCTAGTGGAGAAGTATCCAATGGAAGAAGAAGATGATGGGAAGGAGTTTGGAAATCTCCTCCTCATATCATTGCAGGATCTCACCAAAGAAATAAGGGAGACAAGAATAGGAAGACAAAGGGAAAGCCCACGGGGCTTTTAGGATGGAGAAAGTTTGGGTACTTCTCACCATTGGATTGAGCAACCAGCGGTGCCACAAGTCTCACAATGTCCCACTATGCCCACTTTCTTAGCAGTGGGGACAGGATCAGGCAGACCTCAAGAGCCGATGGAAGATCACTATGATGATTATTTCATGAAGTACCAATCTCATACCCAAGATTTCAGAGATCATCTGACTTTCCAGGAATTTTTCCAGCTTAAGGATAACCGAAGACCTCGCAACCATAACATAGGAAGAGGGTATGCGCAGGGCAATGACCTATAGCATACCGTGGGTGGAATTTTTCTACCTACTTTTGATGGGTCATCAAAGAGTACAGCAAAAACTTGGAAGGAGACAGCTGAGTATACATTCATTGATGAGACACCACCCATTGTTGAGGTATCTATTGATGGGGTAACTGGGGTTGTGACCGAGTTCTCTGATGATAGCAATGCATCATAGGTTGATGAGGTGTCAGGAGACAACTCCACCCTTGTTGAGGAACCGATAGGTACATAGGCCTCTAGGTTTATGGAAAAATTTTCCGATGACAATCCAATGCAGCTGACTAGTGATCATGTCTTGTGTGTTGGAGTATCTATGCCAGAGGGTGTGTAGCCATCCTTTGGGCTAGCCCTTGAGGAGGAAATAGGAGATACAGAGGTATTGGACGATGGTCACACACAATAGTGCCATCAGTTTCGAGTCGACCTTCTAGCTTTGAAGGTGAAGGCCACATCAGTACGAGAGGCTATCCTATGGCAGAACGAGGAGTTGGAGGGCATGAGAGTGGTTTGTGTTGATTCAACGGAAAATTTGGTCCACATCAGGGAACAGTTGGATTCCCTAATGGTGCAATTAGAGGGCACATTGGAGTATGAGAGAGGGCACATTTTCTCGAGGTTGGATGGCGAGAGGTACTGGGATGCTACCCCATGGAGTAGGCTAGGCAGCTGGATATATCCATAACCACATTTCACCAGATTCAATGCATTACCAAAGGGACATGATGGCCAGATTACTGTTGGGATCCAGGTGGGATTTCCCATCATATGATAGAGTCAGTAGGTGATGGTAGTCGTGGCACGATGGGTTTGAAGTTTGAGCGCACACACATTTTTAGATCTCTATCAGAGCCCTTGACATCCCTAGTGACAGGATGGTTCGATAGGAGGGTACACCATTTTTAGGAGCTATCTCAGCATATCGATTAGCCTACTTTGGCAAGAGGTGGTTGGAGGAAGTGGCATCGATAGGCCACCAGACATGGCAGTACATAGAGACGGTGCTCTCTCATGGGTATATGGTACACTTAAGCTATGGAGAATAGGAGTAGTGATGTCATTTTCACTGGCATGTGATGATTCAGGCCGCTCCAATCCTTTAGAGTAGATGGGGAGATGTATCCCATGCAGGATACTATACGGTACAGGATGGTATAGCTATGACTAGTGGTACCCGATGGTGTACAGGGGTAGGTTGAAACATACAGTGGCATGATGAGGAGTGCGAAGACACTTGGTGGTATGCAGTGACCCATGATACAACGCAGCAGGCACTTGGAGCGTTGCCTCCAAGGGTACTTATAGACAGGGGCATTAGGTGTACCCTGGGATGTAGTTCATCGAGGATTGATGAGGATATTTTTTAGCATCTGGAGACACAATGTTTAGTAGAGACAGGGCTACAAGGGTGTTATCAGCTCACATTTGAGGGACGGTGGATGGTAGACTTCATCTACAGGAGGGTACCCAGACTCTAAGCAGTGTCCAAATGTATCATTGGGAGTTGGGACAACGGATTTTACTACAAGGTCTGGCAGGAGCAGGGAAAGTATGCATGCATGGGACAAACTTCTGATTCTTGGAGTCCATCCAGGGGATACATACAGGAGTTACAGTTGAGGGTCAGATGGGTTTTAATAGGTAGCAGTGCTACGCATAGACATCGCAAGAGGAGTTGGATTTGGGAGCTCCCAATATGGTTGGGGGATCCAAGGATCTGTTGGGAAGGTGGATCACTCCACTTTGAGATGAGCAGGGCCATAGCAGATGATGATCCAATCCACTTTGGGTTTGACACGTGGGGGAGCACTGAGATTTCCACTACATGGAGAGGAAAACCTATCATGTTGCTTCTTAGGGTCGTGATCGACAGTGGATGGGTAGATATCAACATCATGGGGATGCTCGGGCAGGATGAGCTTGGACTATGCATATTTGTCTCCACGAGGCCCCAGGAGAAAGGGATACAGTCTGCACTTGATTGGGAGTATCTCACAGTCAGAGTGGCGCAGCGGCAACATGGTGGCACCTCTACAAGACTAGCAGGGGACCCGAGCAGTACAGCTCTATAGAGCTCAATAACCTTCAGGGGTGAGATGCATACTACATGGGGGATCATGTAGATTTTCCATTGGGCTTTGAGTCACTGATGGAGTGGGGAACTTCATTAGTATGGCAGGTTGGTCAGCAGGATGACAGTAAGTCATATTTGTCTTCCAGCATGCAGGGTGAGTAGTCAGAGGATTCAATGAGATATATTCAAGATGATGAGTCACTTGTGATGATTCAACTTGAAAATCATATGGTGGAGCATGGGGCAGTTGAGGAGCAAGCTATGCACATCATGCATAATAATCCTTTGGGGGAGAGCCAGATGGAGGCTCATAGTGAGCCAGTGCTAGATATATGGCTAACCTTGGGGTTAGCCATTGAGGAGGAGTTGTTGTAGATGGTGGTGCGTCCATCTTTGGGCTGACCCATTAATGAGTTATCAGTAGATGCATATACAGTTAGTAGGACTGCAGTACTTTGAGGGAGCAACACTCTCTAGGAGTACATCGATGGGGCTTGCAGTATACCTTGCCCACTTGATAATATTATAGAGATAGGGGCCTTCCCTTTCAGGTAGTTCTCATTGACATACAGGACAGAGCAGCATGATTTGAGTGTGATTTGGCGACCACACTCTAAACATGTTTCGTATGCAGATATCACCACATTGGATTCTTTGACCAGAATAGACTGGTGGGAGATCATGAGTTGGTATCCTATTGATGGTACAATCTTCTTAGTCAGGAGCATAGCGGAGCAGGGACATGTAGACATGACAGATACTACGATTTACAGTTGGAAGTGGGGCACATGTCGACAACTCTTCAGCGTTCCATCCCAACTTCGGCAGAGCAGGATCATCGTTGGATTAAGTCAAGGGTTGTATTGGAGAGAGGTGATGAGTTAGTACGTAGTTGGTGGGGCATCTTATACAGACAAAGCTACGCACAACAGGAGCCCTGGAGCGTTGATGCATGTTGGTGGTATTCACCTCATGAGGAAGTAGCCATAGCTAGATGCAGTGTGCAGTCCGAGCTAGGGGAATTGGGTGATGATTGGCCATGGTGGTGTTGGGATCTGGGATAATTTATTGATGATAGGTGTGGTGAGAGGTCCGCTTGGGATCCCAGAATTGAGGGGTATATTTCATGTAGCCTGACACAAGGGCATAGCCGTACTGAGGGGTTTGTATGGGATCTGGGCATTGGGCCTCAGTTGCATCGAGCTAACAGGTTGGCACACATCTTTGCAGTTGCTTGAGGATAAGCAACGTTTTGGCGGGGAGGACTGTAATATTCCTAATTTAGCTTTTAGCTAATTAGAATATTAAATTTTTTCTTCCTTAATTAATAAAATAATAAGAGGGTAGTGGGACCCATAAATCCCTTTAGTAGAACAAAACCACTTCACCAGTTTGAAAGTGGAACAACGCAGTAGTGGAGGGGGCCAAGAGATCATGTGAACGACATAGTCAAGGAGGAGGATATGGACCAGGAGTCCAACACATTTATGATGTTGGCCCAAGGGTGTGAGGGTTCCACAAGTATAAGAAAAGGGTAAGGGCACCCATGGAGATCATTCTGGATTATTATTATTTTTTTGTCATTTACGACATGAGCACGCTTGAGCTTCTTAGTTGAGTCTTCAATTGTGTGTGTGTGTTTTGTGCACGAATGTACCAAATCACACCAGATTAAGAGGAGTGGTTTTTCCCTCTTAAGTTCTTGGTCACAGGCAGAAAATAAAGGGATTCAAGCAAGTTAGTGAACATGCTAAGAAATAAACATACTAAATAGTGAAATAACATGCATATTCAAAAAAGAAAAACTAAACTAAAACACATAATACAAAAGCTCTAAATAGATTCAAACAACTTCAATAATCCAAATGGTGGCGCTTACATCCCCTCTTATTGAGTGCTGGTAGGAATAAAGGATGAAATTTTTACCCACTTGCCAAAGGGCCCATAGAACTAGGGAGTTCTAAGACCTGATGCAAGGATGTCTTTACTTCTGAGCTACCTTGGCGCAAAGTCTCCCTCCCTCTACTCCGGTGGACTGGAGTTGTTGGTTGGCCAACAACTGAGTCCCCTCTATCTCTGCTCTGTATCACACACTACTGGATTTCTTGGGGCAATTTTGGCCAGCATAACAATGTGTTCTCATATTTTTCATCTCCTGGTGGCATTTTATAGGAGGATTCAAAATCTCCTTCCCTCTCTTGGTACATTGATGGATAGTGACCCAAGAGAGGAGGATGATTCCATTATGTGCCACATGTATTCCATTGTGTGCTCCCTTGAGGTCCTAAGTAGGCTTGGGTGGCTGTCCTTAGGCAGCCTCAAGTGTGGGATCAATGTCCTGGAGTGTGCCTTGTGGTCCCGGAAAGTGACTTCCGCCACTCTCAGGTCTGCACGGCTTTTTGAGGAAAATTCACACAAAGGCACGCTTATAGAAGAAAAGTGTGTGCAAATGCACATTTTGCTGGTTCCTACAGTGCACAATTTGATTTTCCTCTTAAACCTTAGATATTTTTAAATACTTCAGACTCTCTAATGTGCCCTAGCCTTGTAAATCCTTCTGTTTGACATTTAATAATGTCATCTTTGCATGTCTGATTTTCCAGTGATAATAGTTTCCCCTGAATCTGTGAGGTTTAGGAATAACTGTATAGCCAAAATACATTATAATTTATTTTCTGTGTACAGTGAGGAGAGAGGGAGAGACCTGCATGTAGTACGAAGTTGGAGACACCCTGCACAGGGTCGAAGAGTGATCGTGTCCTTTGGGAAACCTGCAAGCAATGGTATAATACAATAGATAAAAATTCTCTACGAGGTAAGCATGTCCCATGCTCATGATGCTTTGGCTAGATAAATAAATCTATTTAACAGATACAGATTTTGTCTGTGCCACTAAAATGGTAGTGACCTGTTGGTTGATGATGATGATTGTTGACGCCCTAAAGGGTGTTTTTTATTTAAAAATAGGTGGAATGTGGTAGCCACATGTGTAATCTTGGCATGGCATAAAAATGCACATTGTACACATGGGTGTATGACTAGGACCTTCCTATGTAAGCCTGACTGGAAGTGATGCTTATAAAGGCATGGGTCTTCGACGAATTTGATCAAAGTGTAATGGTTGTAAGGTCAGATACCATCTTGACATGAAATCTTGTGTTGTAGTCAAATGTTAGTGTTAGTCATCAGTAATTTTTTCCTTTTTATAGATGACTAAGTGCTTATCCTAGATTTCTAGAAACAAAATTCATGAATATTGTGAGTTCTAGAAATCTCACAACCTTCATTATCCTTAGGATCAATTTTTCACTATTTTACTATCCTATCCTATCATGGCCAGCCTATCACTCCCAAAAAACCTATCATGGGCTCAAGCCACTCAATTTCACCATGTTTTTCCACCTCTGACCTTACCGCTCTGTTTTGACTTCCCAAACCCTTCTACTTCCACCTTGAATTTCCAAGTAGCCTAACCTTTTCCCCTATTCACCAAGTGCCTCAAGCATTGGTGGTCTCAAGCTACCTTTATATGCTCTTTAGATAAATGGAAATCATTGGTTTTGGATCTGCAATACATAAGGCTTGTAAAAATCTCTGTTTTACACTTGAAAATCTCAAAGTCAAGTTTTCAGCCAAAGGCCAACCCAAAGAGCCTCCCACTAGGTCAGTTAGGGTTTCATGGGTTATAAGATTGTTTTGATGTTCTAAAACATTGTTTTTCTTATGCCAAGAAAATGAGACCAAATGTGAAAGAAGGTCAAGTAATTGTTTGTACAAATTAGATAAAAAAGACCTTCAAGAAGGATTACTTTGCCAAAAACAACATTGTGCCAGAGGATAACTGTGCATCTTAAACATTTCTGTAGGAATGATTGAGATGGCTATCAGCAGAAATTGAGGTAAGGTAAGAGGCCAGCTCATCACTAAGGACAGCCACAGTAAAGGAGAGGCAGCAGTCCTATGCTCAAAGAGAATTGGGGTTTTTAGGACTGATTGGCTAAACAATGTTGCCAAGCAAAAAGCCAATGCAAAAGGCCACAAGGACAGACGCACATCAACACAACCAATCACAAATTGAAGATTTTTTAGAAATTATAAATGAAGAAGGGAAAAACGTGAGGTGAACTGAACAAAAATGAATGAACTTCAAAAGGCTATAGATAACTTAGAAGACAACACTAATTATTTTTCTCTAACAACCCCAAAACCTAAAGTTTTGGAAAAATAGGCAAAGCAGGCAAATTGAAGATGATGGACCTCCATCATGATAGCAGAAAGTTTCCAAAAGCTATTGAAGATGATTTCTAGGGTTGGCCAAGGCAACAATGCTTCACTGCATCAAAGGGGAGAAGTATGCAAAGGGTATCAGTATGAGGGAAACTAAGCCTTCAAGTACATTCAATTGCCCTCAAAATGTTCAAAAGGAGAAAAACACAAGGTTAAGTGTCAAAATGGAAATAAAGTTGATCAAGAGTTTGTTTTTGAGTAACTAAGACTGTCAAACTCCAAGAATGACAAAGGAGACAAAAAACAAATGTGTCACTGGCACCTACAACAAACCAGAAGTGGCCAAGGGTAGACATAGCAGATATAAATTGTAGCCTCTGTCAAAGGAATGTGTCACTTTCAAAATCAGTAAGAAGGTAAGAAAAACATGTTTTTAGACTCAATAACACTCAGAGATGACAAAAGGGATAAAAAAATATTTTCATTTTATCAGTATAAGCATAAACAAGTTTTTCGCAGTGCTCAGGTCCTCAAGGTTAAAAGGGACCTCTTCATCTCTCCAACAAACCATCACCAAAGAAAGGAGAATCACTTTGAAAATTTTCAAGTCACCTGCAAAAAAGGGGTCAAATATATAAATTAAAATCATAAAAGGATATCAGTCCAATGACAAAGTAACAAAACATAGCAAAAGTGGGTATTTTCTTTTTTATTTTGATTTATTTTTCAAAAACTATAAAGGCATCCCACATAGCCTCTTAGTTCATTTTGCATTTGAAGAAAGAAAGAAACCCCTCACGTGAAATTTCGAAGAATTTGGACAGTTTCTGGGCCAAGTCCCTAGCGCTGCGCGAATAGCCTTGCACTGCACAAATAGCCTCCTCCATAGTTCAAATTTATTTGGCGTTGTGCATACACCAGGTGGCGTTGTGCTTAGGGGGTGGTGCTACGTATAGGCGAAACAACATGCCCAGGACCCGACTATGCCCGGCGTTACGCCCAAAAGGCGACTCAACGGCCCGTTTACGTCTTGTCGACGCTACGCTCAAACGGAGGCATGACTTGTCGACACTGCGCTAATGCAGAAAGTCCTAAAACAAAGGAAAAACTTGCCCAAAATCTCAAGGTCATCCTCCAAATCGCCTCCAAAGACCTGCAAGCAAGTGAAACTGGTAGGTGCCCCATTGTCTCCTCTTCTCAAATATTTTTAGTCATTTGGTGGCAATGGAATGATTAAACCCTAGTTGTGCAAACCCTAGGTCTTAAATGCATATTTAATCTCTGATTTTTGCCTCCTTGAACAAATTAATTGTCATTTGAGGGAAATTAAATTAGGTTAGTTACACTTCATGTTCCAAATAAGCTCTTTTTTAAACTCAAGCACTCAGTCCTAAACCTAACATCCACATATCTCATTCACAGAACCTGCCCTCACCACCATTTTCATTTTTCTCCTCCAAACCCTAGTTTATCCACAAACAGCTCCCATCACCATGTCAGGGGTAGAAGACAGAAGCAGCAGTGAAAGAGTCTAAGGGCCTATGAGGCCAAATCACAAGGGATGAAAGGTGAACAAATTTGAACCCCAGAGCACAGTGGCTATCACCTCATCTCCCATGATCCTCTCATGTTTCCAGAATGTGGGATGTTTTCAATTTTTTGAGAAGGTCAAATAAGTACAAAGCCACCCAGATCTTACAAGGCTTTTTATCCTCAATCTGCACAACAAACAATCAAGCCTTGCAGGAGTGGATTTTGAACTATCTGTAGATGCCATCTCAAATGCTACAGGTATACCTGTTGTTGGTGAAAAGTGGTTTAAGAAATCCAAATTGGACAAGAACTATTATGAGCCATTTATCAAAACTAGGTATAGAATGGGCTGCAGGGCTATCCTACCTTTCTTACACCTAAAACAAAGATTTTCTCCCTTAATGATGGTTATCATGAAGTACTTCACCTGTGAGGGGAGGTACTCTAGGCTCTACTCTTACCATTTCAGACTCCTCATGCATTTCATAAGGGTCAAGATGCTCAACTTGTCCTATTACCTCTATAGAAGTATGGAAAAAATGTCTTTTTTTGTCTGGAGAAGGAATCCTTCACAGCAAATGCAACGTTTATTTCACCATTCCTTGATCAAGATGGTGATATTACATCAGTTGGAACAGAAGGGCATACCTTGGGATGTGTTCATATCCCATGAAGACTTCACAAGCCCACAGCCTACTCATCAACCAAACTTGCCCTCCTCATATACACAAGTGCCCTCACCTCAAGGAAACCTCCCTTCTTCCCCTTCTCTTGATGCATCAAATGAAGAGGATGACAGTGGCAATAATGAACAAAGTAATGACAGTGAGGGTAATGGTGCAAATGGGTCAGCCCAAAGTGAGGAAAAGAGTGAGGATGCTTAATAGAGTGTTGACAATGATGATGATGAAATTAGTGAGGAAGAGAAAAACAATGATGAGACAAAGATAGAAAATGAAGAAGAGGACAATGAAAAAGATGAAGACAGTAAGGAGAAGAAATAAATTGAAGGCAGCAATAATGAAAATTATATAGACCACAATGAGGAGGAGGTCAAAAACAGTGACAAAGAGGTAGGTGATCAAGAAGACAGTGAGGTACAAGACAGCCAAGAAGAAAATAGTCATGACAGTCATGACAGTTGTCATGACAGTCATAATAAAAATCAACCCCTCAGTGATAATGAAAATGATGACATGGCAGAAAACAAAGATGAAAGCAGTACTAGTCATGATGATAGTGAAACAGGGGAAGAGGCTGATAGTCAAAAGGACGATCACAGCAAGGAAGAGGACAGCAACTCAAATAAAGAGAAAAATTACAATTCAGAAAATAGTGAAGAAGATGAGTGTTGACGATGTAGAAGACAATGATGAGGAAGAAAATATGATGACTGATGATACCAATAATGAAGATGAAGAGGTGGATGACAGTAGCAAGGATCATAGTCATGATAAAGACACCAACCAAATCACCATCACACCTCTTTCATGCAAATACCAGAGACGGCCAAGGCTAGAGTTTGTTGCCTCCAAGAGGCAAGGGACCATGTCATATGTTTCAGCCTAGCCACTAGACAAAGGCAAACAAAAGGTAAAATAAGAACAAGAAGATCATGAGGTGGAAAGGGAGTTTGAGATCATTCAGGTAGACAGTGATGAGGAAGAAGAGGCAAGGATCTCAAACTTGATCATCCAAAACAAAAATTCACTCATTGAAGACCTCCAAGCCAATCTGGATAGAGCCAAAAGTGTAAATGATGCCCTTGACTTGGAGAATAGGCAGTTAGGAGCACAAATTGCTATCTATGAAGCAAGAGCCATCAAGGCTTGGAAAGAAGCCCAAAGGGCACAGGTGAAACTAGAATATTTCATGGGCACTTATGAAAAAAGTGAGGATGAGGAAGGACAATCTAGGAGAAGGTCTAGAACCATGGGGTTGAGGAAAGAATTGGCAAAGCAAAGAGAACAAGAAGCAGCCCTAGCAGAACAACTCCCCCTAGATGAGATTTTGGCCATGGAGATAGCACATGATCGGGAGCCTTGGTTGCAAAGAGCCAACATACACCTGGAGGCTAAATTAGAGAAGGCCAACAAGAATCTTGACCTCCAAAGAAGGATGACTAAACATTATGCCCGGAGAAACCAAATTGCAAGAGCTAAACTGAAGAAGGCCCAAGTCAATATACAAGCACTAAAAGAAGAAAAATTCCAAGCTAGACTTATAATTTTGGCACAAGCTTCTCTACAAGTCTCTCAAACGCCTTGAAGGAGACCCCCACCAATTTTGAAGGAATTTGGACAAGTTTTTATTTTTTGAGATTTTGGAGGCCTATAAGCGCAGTGCTTTTGGCGCTACGCT
Source organism: Pinus albicaulis (assembly GCA_034641835.2). NCBI lineage: Eukaryota > Viridiplantae > Streptophyta > Pinopsida > Pinales > Pinaceae > Pinus > Pinus albicaulis. The sequence goes on from CM076575.1 coordinate 1,975,306,032, forward strand.
TTTCCCTTAGGCATCCTTAGAGGTAAAACTCTACATTTTTTTATTTATCATGGCTATCACACTATGCTCAAGAAATTTCAAAGCAATTGGAGCATTTTTGACCCCTCAAAAGGTCAAAAAACACCTCATTTTTCACCATTCTGCCTCCTTTTCAGGACTGGCACTACGCTCATAGTAGTGTTTGGATTTTGACATTTTTGACATTTTACAGGAAATTTATCAGGAAATAAATACTATTTTCAGATATTATACTCATCGGGCTTTCCAACGGGCCATCACAGAGCAAAATCCGACCTCGGGAAGGTCTCCAAAACTTGGTTGCAAAAGGACCTATTTTCTGCCTAAGGTGGCGCTGTGCTTATGGACAGCACTGTGTGTTTTGGACCAAAAGTCAACAAAACACATTCATTTATTGCAAAAACATATTTTATTGTTTTTTTAGTAAAATCATTCTAGAATTAGGTTCTAGAAGTTATTTTGGCATTTCTTTCATGGGATATTTCGTGCCTTGGGCCTTGCATGGTCTCTTGGGCATTTATGACATTTATGAGTGATTTTGATATTTTCCAACCCTATCTAGGGTTTTTTCCCTCCTTTGCTAGATAAATATATCATGAGGAATTTCATTGTAAAGGTTGGCATTTGATGAGATTTGACAGAAATACATGGTTTTTATGAGTTTGAAGAAGAAATTGGTCTTGTGGAGTTTCTGAATGGATTGCTTTGATTGATGATGAAGGAGGATAGCTTGGAGGATCCCTGAGCTTGGTTATTGGTGAAGTGCTTCTCTTTCATGTTATTGTTTTCTCATGTTTTCATTATGTATCCATCCTTCTATGTTGCAGTATGTTATCACCAAAATCGTACATGATTGGCTGTTAATCAGACAAATTCAATGTAACTATTTCAAACTAATCTTGTGACTAAGGCTTAGCCTCCTCAGCCTGAGAGGGCTCTCTCAAGGGTTAATGATATGGAATATAGATATATGGCTAACTCTATTATTTTTGTTTTTTTTCAGGATGAGAAGATGAATGCTTGCTACCATTGGGCTATGGAGATAGTGATAGGGCTCTCAATAACAAAGGCTTTCCTTGTGGAAGCTGAGGCTTGTATATACTTCAATGAAAGGGTAACGCATTCAGAAAAATCCCAATAACTTGAAGTTCAAAGGAATTCAGAGCATGTAATACATGAATTATGAGTAACGAGACATCAAGGTTATGGAAGAGAAACATTTCAAATATAGGACATAAAACTCATTGAAAATACACTAAGAATCTTAGGTGAAGAAAAGTTGTATGTTACTGTATATATCAGTCAATCCAAAGCTTTACAAAGTGGTCTACTTAGATAACATTTTCCAACCTATAGGTTGAAACCAACATTAGCATGTATACATTGGGCTTATGGATTCAACGAAATCTCAAAAAATTAGTAAATCTAATTGACATGGAAGTTGAGGCATATCAGGGTTTTTAGCCATGAGACATACACTTGAAACATGTAAAAACACAATCGGTCCATTTATAAAGGAATTCAGAGCATCTAAAGATGAGTTATGAGTAATATACATGAACACCACTAAAAATAAAATATATAAGAAACACTTATAGAACAGTAAAACACTAAAAACCCCTTATGAATCTCAAGTTGGTCAAGTAGAAACTCTCTGCATTGGCTGAAACAGTCTTTTTACAATATGCACCAGTTTTGCCAAAAAGTCTCCAACCCTTTGCTGATTAGACCTCCTGGACTTTAATATCCCATTACAACATGAGATGAACTCATCTTCTGCTAGATATTTTGAATTCCTAACTCTTGACACCTTGCATAACCATAAAACATCAAATTTATGACAAACAGACACCTATCCTACTTGACAGTCCTATTTCAACTAGGACTCAAACTCTTCATTACTATATTTAACAACCTTATATATTTTAAATTACATCATTGACAAGTGTATCATCACATGGTTGAATTTGGATGATGGGCTTGAGTTCATGACCATTTTGCTGACATCCACATAAGCAAGAAACCAAACCCTAAGTTTTTAGGCATATGGTCTTTTGCATTCATTGAACATTATGACCATCATGTACTCTTAATTTCGTGGTCCTTTGTTGTTTGAAGTTGAACTAACACATGCCAAAACTCCTCCCTAGGCTCCAGCTATTCATAACCATCATCAAACTGTTCAAATGGGCTGAAAATAGACTGCACTACGAAAAAAGGATAGTTTCGTAGAGCTACCCTTTAACCCTTATTTCTTCAAATTCTTGACTTCTTTCGTTCAAATTCATCTTTATTACCTTTATATATATCCTCCATAGAAATTTCAAACCTTAATTCATTATTTTACCCCCCAAAATGTGATGAAAAAGGGCAAGAAAAGCTGCTACAACAGTTTCATAGCGCTTTTTGCCTTTTTTACACTGTTTGCGCTACGAAACTACTGAGTGAGCAATTTTGTCCAAAATTTTCCAAAATTAAAATTGTAAATGTGCTAAAAACTCAAAATCAATCTTATTTCATCATACCACTTGAAAAACAGATTCATTCCAGCCTTCTTGAGTTCCCTTCTTCATTTGCAATAGGTTCTCCTATTGGTTTTTCCTATTTTTTCCTGAAAAATAGGTCTTGGGACAAAGTCTATATCTCCTAATCCATGATTTATTTTGAGAAACTGAAGGATTTTTTTTGTAGGAACTGATTTCTTTAATAAAAACCTCTCTTGGTTTTTTGAAACACATCTCCTACTGTCCAGAAATTGCCTTTGAAAAACATGTGTAAAACAAGAAAACTCTGTTTCTGAAATAGGGCTTCAAAGGAAGCTTTGTATCTCCCAACTGATAACACTTGTGAGAAAAGTGAGAGAGGTTTTTGTAGCTGGGGGTGTGATGAAAACAAAAATCTTTCATAATTCCAAAATACTTTTACATTTTTCCATAAACTTAACTTGAAGTTGACTGCTAAACAGTCATGTACAGGACATTTTGTAATAGTAGTTTCATAGCGCATTTTAATTTTTCAATTTCTCCCACCTCCTAATGAATGTGAAGAAAATGAGAGAGTTTTATGTATTTAATTTTTTTAGGAATAAAAACCTCTCTCAGTTTTCCTAAATTCGTTTTTAGTTGCTCAAAAACCTCCTTGGAAGTTGACTACTCAAAACCAGAAAACAGAGTTTTTGCTTCATATTGCACTACGAAAAGACAGTGCTTTCATAGCGCAAAACAACTTTTTTGAACTAGTGGCGCTACGAAGTAAGGTTTCTTAGCTAATCGGCCAGTTTTTCTGAAAAAAATTAGGGAAATTAAATGAATGATGAAATGATGAATGACTTGACATAAAAAAACCTTTAAAATGGATTTGTTTAACACTAAGGAAGGTTCAAACCTAAAAATCTAATACTCCCTTTTGGTCAAATTCATGAAATGGCTCCTAAGACCCTATTTTGACCCATGCTCAAAAAAAAACTTGAAACAATGATGTTTTGGGAATTTTTGAGTGATAACACAGTAGAACAGAAGAGTATAGGCTAAGAAATGTTGTTGGAGGCACCTTAGTCCTTCCTGTTGTCTATTGCCTTGATGTTTTCCTCTGCTGGGTTTGTTTAAAGAATTCTTAGCTACTCCTTAGATCTACCTATGCTTGTTTATTCCACAAATGGTTCAATATAATAGTTTTCAAAAAAAAATTATGGTTGGCCCTGCCTATTTGATGTTATTTAAACTTTGTTTTGGAATCTCTCTTTGAAGTATTACTTGTTAGATTTTAGCCAAAGAGGCCATGTTTTGGTCATGCCCTTTGTCCATACTTAAGAAGTTTCCTTAAATTTCTTTGTAGCTTGATCATTGATGTTTAGGCGTTCTATCTTCATTGATTAAATTTATTTGTTATCTTGAATGTTTTCTAAACCTTGAAGGTGAAATCACTAAAAGTTAAATATGTTTCTTGCTTTCTATGGTTCACTGAATTGTTCATCTTGAATGCTTGTTTGCTTAAGTATAATCAGAAAGCTACTATTTTTCCAAGTCTAATGATTATGTCCTTATGTTGACTAGTATTTGAGATCACCTTGTTGAAAGGTATTTGTTTAAGGATTCTTTACTACCCTTATACACCTACTATGTTCACAAACTTATTGTTCATTTCATTTCACACATACCTTAAGGATCCATTAGACCATGCTAGATTTTCCCTGTTATGCATCATGTTTTCTTGTTGAGATATCCATGAATTTCATTGATTCCATAGCCCAATTATTTGAAGACCTCTCACTCCACTTATTCTACTTGACCATCTTACCCAACCAAAACAAACAACAAACCCTGCACTTAACAACTAGCCTAAAACCAAATCCTAAAAAGCAAACAAGTTCACATCCTTTGCATACAATAGAGAGAGCCCTCTCTAAGTCCAAGAAGGCTAGAACCTAGGACTTCAAATACTGGTCTGATGTTACCCTGTGTTGAGATTCAACAAGATGATGAGCTTAGTGAAAAGAGTCGCCTTCACTAAGTGGGCCCGCAGGCTATTTTTGGCGCAAGTCTATTTTTAGACTATGTCTATTTTTAGACATGTCGATCATATTTCAGAATTTGTAGGATGCTATTTGTGGATGGTTGATCAAGTTGGAAAAATAGATGAAATACTATTTTTAGAATATTGGGTGAAGTCTATTTATAGATCGTCAATCTAAAAATAGATGCATGTCTATTATTATTAGCTCTTAATAATAATAAGACTCTAAACAACAACTTATTCTCTTGGAGCACTTCAGTTCAGTGTGTGCAGATGTGCCACAGCAGCTAACAGAAGGAATTACACTATTCCTAAGGGTTTACTAGAGCTATTGCATGGAGGACTCAGTTTAAAGATAGAACTCAAGTGGCAGAGTTATGACACAGTTAGAAGAAGTAGTTATGGAGTTGTATTCAGTTTAACTCAGTTAGACTTAGTTGAGCTAGTTGTATCTAGTCTAACTGATTGATACACTAGTGAGAGTGGATTGAATTCATTATTTAATTAATTCACAAATAATAACTCATTAATCAACTAAACAATACAGCAGTTAACTACACTGCATGGAAGTTTCAGTGGCGACCAGTGGAGAGATAGGTGAAAGGGAAAGATAGACTATCTGTTGTGACTATAGTGATGCATTTATTGCATCACACACTCAGTGGAGATAAAAATGAGGATTTCACAGTCAAGGATGGAGTAATTTGAATTCATTCAGAGCTATTCTTCAGCAGAGATTGCACAGTGGAGGAAGGCTAGCAGGTGGCAAAGATCAGTGCATGGATTTGCAAGATTAGGCCTGATTAGTGTATGACAATTGTATTGTGCTGAGAGCTTGTGATAAGATTTGTATGCTTGTATGAGATTTTCATATCATATCCATGTTACATAATATATAGTTGGGGTTTTCAGCTTCAGGCTTTCCCAGTTAAAAACTGTGTTATGTGCGATTGAATATTTTTGTTTATGCTTCACATGTGTGTGCAATTAATTTTTCGGCAAAAGATTAACAAGTGGAATAGATTCAGTATCTTGCATAAAGTTAAATAGTGTGAGATCGGGTGGATCTTGTACATATGCATGCTTAGTGCATATAATTTCTACATGGTATCAGAGCATTGTTGATTGAATATTGCAATTGTGAAGTGAGTTTGTGTTGGTGGACAATTCGAATTTGCTACAGAAGATTCTTGGTGCAGAAATTGAGTATACATTGAAATGTCTTTCAATGGGTTGAGATTGGAGTATGCCCTTGATGGGAGCTTGAATTACATAGCATGGAAGGACAGGATGGAGGCAGTGCTGGAGGATAATGGGCTGAAGGAGTTCATCGATAGCGATGTTCCTAAGCCGGGATCTAGAGATGATGCATTACTTGATGCATGGCAAAAGAAGACTGCAAAGATGAGGAAGATTCTGTTGGAAGGTGTGAAGGACCATATTGTGTCCAGCCTTCATGGGAAATCCACTCCATTCTTAATGTGGAAGGCTTTGATAGACTTGTTCCAAAGAAAAAGTGACCAGAGGAAGTTGGCGCTTAAAGACAAGCTCAGAAAAATAAAAATGGAGAAAGGCGACAGTATTCCAAAATACCTCACGAAGTTTGTCCAATGCAAGGATGAACTGGGAAGTTTGAGGGTTATTTTTGATGAAGAATACTTGGTGATCTTGGCTCTCCTTGGGCTTCCAAATATTTGGCATAGCTATGAAGACTCTGTCAATGGACGGGAGAAACTGCTAGGATGGGAGCGACTTTGGCCGGATCTTGTGCAAGAGGAGATAAGGCAAGGTACCGGGATGGATATTAATCAAAGAATAAAGATGAAGAGAATTGTGCTTTGGCTACCAAATCAAGGAAAGGGAAGGGGAAGAAAAATCCTTCTAAATCCGGTGCGAAAGGCAAGAAGCAAGACTTGTCCAAAGTGAAGTGTTTTCACTATCACGAGCATGGAAATTTTGCCACTAACTGTCCACAGAAGAAGAAGAATAAGCAGGCTGCTAGAACTGCAGTTGGAGAGGCCTTAGCCTCGCAATTTGAGCTGGATTTTTCCTTGATCTCATGCTTGGTTTCAAGCTGTATGGGATCGGTGTGGTATCTTGACAGTGGTGCGTCTTTCCATATGACAGGAGACAAAGAGTTGTTTAGTGAATTGGAGGAGAAGGACCTCCAGATGCATATAGAGATGGGTAATGATGGTCGGTACAGTGTGACTGGCATTGGGACCATTACCTTTGAGAGGGAGTCTGGTAATCCATTCTTCTTGAAGAAGGTCATGCATGTTCCAGGTCCGAAGAAGAACTTCGTCTCAGTTGCAATGCTAGAAGATAGGGGTTATGATGTTGTTTTCAGTGAGGGAAAATCTTTCCTTCGACATAAAACAACGGGTCAAACCAAGAAGATAGGGGTTCGAATTAAAAATCTCCACAAGCTAGAGGTAGATGGTTGCGCTGCAATGGTGGGAAAAGCAGAAGAAGTGGTGAGCAGCGATGAGGGCGAATTATGGCAAAAGAGATTGAGCCATCTTCACCATGGCGCTTTGAAGATTTTGCAGCAAACTTCTACTGGACTTCCCAAGGGTACTCTTGCGCAGTCAAATCAGTGCAAAGGATGTACAGTGGGTAATTTTGTGAAGACCACCTTTCATGAGAAGGAGAACCATGCTTCGGTGATACTGGAGAGAATTCACATAGACGTGTGTGGACCATTCTCGGTTGCTTCAACAGCAAAACACAGGTATTATGTGATATTTGTTGATGACTTTTCTCGTAGATGCTAGATCTTCTTCATGTAGAAGAAGAGTGAAACGTTCTCAAAGTTCTGTGAGTTCAAGGCATTGGTGGAGAAGGAGTTGGGAAAGCAGGTGAAAGCTCTAAGGAGCGATAACGGTGGTGAATACGTCTCGGGCGAATTCAAAGACTACTATAGAAAAGAAGGAATTCGAAGAGAACTCATAGCACCTCATAACCCACAGCAGAATGGGGTCGCGGAGAGAAAGAACAGAATGATCGTGGGTGTTGCACGAGCAATGCTGCATGGCCAGGGCCTACTGATGCACTTGTAGGTAGAAGCATGCAACTCTGTGGTTTATGTACAAAACTGTTGTCCTCATAGAGTACTTGGCATGAGTACACCTGAGGAAGCTTTTACTGGTAAGAAGCCTGATATTTCTCATTTGAAGATTTTTGGCTCACCTGTTTACATTCATGTGATGAAGGACGCCAAGAAGAAGCTAGAGCCGACTGTAGAAGTTGGGATTTTTGTAGGGTACACAGAAACACACCATAACTATCGTGTGTATTTTCCAAACAGTCGGATGACTGTTATGCGAAGGGATATAAAATTCAATGAGGTGAAAGCCATGAAGTTGTCTCTTGAGAGGGAGCTAGACTTGCATGTGGAGGAGGAACTTCTTGTTCCCAAATATGAGCCTCTGGATGTGGATTAGCCACAGGAGGAGATTCATGGAGTGGAGGAGTCCACTCATGCAAAACCAAACATCAGACAAGGCAGAAAGTGTACCACAGAAGCTGAGAGACTGAAGGTGGATGCAGCACAGAATATAGGAGTCCCTACATCACAGCGCAGACAGAGATAGTCACCTGACTGATATACTGGATACATGGCTCTTATGAGCAAGTGTATTGTAACAGAGCCATCTTCTTTTGAAGAAGCAGTGCAGGAGCCCACATGGGTAGATGCCATGTTGGAGGAGTATGACTCCATTGTCAGAAACAGTGCTTGGGAGATTATTCCAAGGCCGGTGAGAAATCAATTGTAGAATCAAGATGGATCTACAAGGTAAAGCAAGTTGTTGATGGGAGCGTCGAGAAGTATAAGGCAAGATTTTTTTCCCGAGGCTTCTCACAGATTGAGGGGATTGACTATGAAGAAACCTTTGCACCTGTAGCACGGTATTCTTCCATACGGACCATCCTTTCTCTCTCAGCGCAGATGGGTTGGCACATTCATCAGATGGATGTGAAGACTGCATTCCTTAATGGGATCATTGAGGAAGAGGTGTACATTGAGCAGCCTGAATGATTTGAGATCTTCAGCAGTGAGTCGCATGTGTGCAGGCTCAAAAGAGCGTTGTATGGGCTGAAACAAGCACCCTGTGCTTGGTACACTCGGATTGACAGTTATTTCACTGGACTTGGCTTCACCAAGAGTGAGGCGGATGCAAACCTGTACCAGATTGTGGTTGAGGGTAATATTTTAATCATTGTACTTTATGTTGATGATTTAATACTAACAGGTGATGAGAAGTTGATACACTCATGCAAGGCAGATATTGCAAAGGAGTTGAGATGAAATATTTGGGCCTCCTTCATTATTTCCTTGGATTGGAAATATGGTAGCGAGAAGGTGAACTATTTGTGTCTCAAAGCAAGTATGCCTGGGAGATACTGGAGAAGTTTCACATGCAAGGCTGCAAGCCTATCGACACTCCTCTTCCAGGAAATTGGAAGAAAGAGGATGCTACATCGGCAAAGGTAGTGGATGCCAATGTTTATCGACAGTTGGTGGGTTCACTCATGTATTTACTCAATACAAGACCGGACATATGTTATGCGGTGAACCAGCTTTCACAAGCGATGGTTAAGCCTACCAAGCTCTTTTGGAAGGCAAGCAATCATGTCCGGAGAAATATTGGGCAGGAAGCCCAACCAACAGAAAGAGAACATTAGGAGGAATTTTTACTATTGGATCTATGGTATCTTCTTGGTACAGCAGGAAAAAAAGATCCGTGGCACTCAGTTCAGCGGAAGCAGAATGCATGGCAGCAAGTTTAGCTGCATGTGAGGCTATCTAGATGAGAAAGATTCTGGTTGGTTTGTTCGATTCACATTTAGATCCCACGGTGATTCATTGTGATAATCAGAGTTGCATTAAACTCTCAGTTAATCCTATTTTTCATGATAGATCTAAACATATTGATATCTGGTATAATCATATCAAATATTGTGTGCAGCGGAAGATCATGTTGCTTCAGTACATTCCCACGGAGGATCAGGATGCAGATATTCTGACGAAGGCATTCACTAGGAGCAAATTCGAATACCATAGAGGCAAGATCGGGGTGAAGGATAATCCCTATCTTGTTGAGAGGGAGTGTTGAGATTCAACAAGATGATGAGCTTAGTGAAAAGAGTCGCCTTCACTAAGTGGACCCGCAAGCTATTTTTGGCGCAAGTCTATTTGTAGACTATGTCTAATTTTAGACATGTCGACATATTTCAGAAGTTGCAAGATGCTATTTGTGGATGGTTGATCAAGTTGGAAAAATAGATGAAATTCTGTTTTTATAATATTGGGCGAAGTCTATTTATAGATCGTCAATCTAAAAATAGATGCATGTCGATTATTATTAGCTCTTAATAATAATCAGACTCTAAACAACAACTTATTCTCTTGGAGCACTTCAGTTCAGTGCACAGATGTGGCACATCAGATGACAGAAGGAATTACACTATTCCTAAGGGTTTACTGGAGCTAATGCATGGAGGACTCAGTTAGAACTCAAGTGGCAGAGTTATGACACAGTTGGAAGAAGTAGTTATGGAGTTGTATTCAGTTTAACTCAGTTAGACTTAGTTGAGCTAGTTGTATCTAGTATAACCGATTGATACACTAGTGAGAGTGGAGTGAATTAATTAGTTAATTAATTCACAAATAATAACTCATTAATCAACTAAAGAATACATCAGTTAACTACAGTGCATGGAAGTTTCAGTGGAGACTAGTGGAGAGATAGGTGAAAGGGCAAGATAGACTATTTGTTGTGACTATAGTGATGCATTGATTTCATCCAACACTCAGTGAAGATGCCAATGAGGATTGCGCAATCAAGGATGGAGTAATTCGAATTCATTCAGAGCTATTCTTCAATAGAGATTGCACAGTGGAGGCAGGCTAGCAGGTGGCATAGATTGGTGCATGGATTTGCAAGATTAGGCTTGATTAGTGTATGGCGATTGTACTGTACTGAGAGCTTGTGATAAGCTTTGTATGCTTGTATGATATTTTCATATGATCTCCATGTTACATAATATATAGTTGGGGTTTTCAGCTTCAGGCTTTCCCGGTTAAAAACGGTGTTATGTGCGATTGATAATTTTTGTTTATGCTTCACATGTGTGTGCAATTAATTTTCCGAAAAATATTAACAAGTGGAATGATTCAGTATTTTGCAAGAAGTTAAATATTGTGAGATCAGGTGAATCTAGGACATATGCATGCTTAGTGCATATAATTTCTACACTCGTGCATTTGGTCTACCAATTTGCTAAATCACAAGATGCTAACAAATGGCGATCATGGTGGGACTTTCTGAGTAAGTCACGAGCTGAAACAGTCTGCATCCATTGATTCATTGCCACCTCATCACCATCACTAACATAATGGCAGTCACGGTGGGACCTTTGAGTCAATGACAATCTTAGTATCCCTAAAGGAACTCAGAAAACCCAAAAAACATCCCTATATTGGTTTTTGTCAATTATTGGTGTGGACCATAACATACATATCCTCAAAACAACTAAAAACATCCACTTGGAGACTCCACTAGCCTCTAGTAGGCCTACTAACCCCACTATTTCTCAAAGACTCCCCTAGGAATACATTAATCAATCCTAGTATTGCTGATGGTGGACAACAAAGTTGAAATCTTCCACCTGGTGACTCCACAACTCTCAATAGACCTAATGAATCCACTGGTAGAAGACTCTAGACTGGTTGAAAAGATGCAGTGACCCTTTTTGATTAAACAAATATGGATCCAAGTATAAACAGAGAGGAAAAGCTACAGATGTTGATATATACAATCAAAAAAATGATGCATATAGTTGGCAGGAAAGAGGAAAAGTACAAGGTTGAGGTTGGTGTTGCTTATTCAAAACAACCTATACTTTTTTGGGAAGAACAAACTCAGTCACTACAAGTCAAGAACAAAAAAAAAAATTTGCATGATGAGAAAGATTGCAAAGAAGAGAATGAAGAAGGTTGTCAAGTAGGTACTAGTTACTTTCCTACATCTCGTGCTTCACTATTAAGGGAGCATTACAAGCAAGTTGCAAATAGAAACAGAGAGGAGTGCTCTAAAGAATCAATCAGCCTTCTTGAAATCACAAAATATGAAATAAAGAAGGAGTCAACATATTTAGAGTCTCTACCCTTATGCTTTAATTCATTTCAGATTATAAAAATAATTTGGCACCCTAAGAATCTACCAGAGGCAACTCATGAATCTCATGCTCAAAGTAACTATCACGAAAATCAAGAAGAGTTGGTTGAAGATGAAATCAATCAGGGAATGAAAGAAAACCCATAGGATCTCTCTAAAGGCACAAGTGATGATTCATCATCTCTTCTAGGTGAGGCTCAAGAAGACATCCAACCTCTCAATCAGCTTTCACAAGAGAAAGAGAACTGCTGTAGTTATTTCCAAAGAAAGAGAAAAATGCCTCCTTTTTTAACTGAAGAAGAAATAAATCAGCATCTAAACATGCAAACAACCTCTAAGCCCTCATGTGAACAAAAAATTTCTGTTCATTCTCCTGCTAATCCTGTCTACCATAAGTCAGAAAGTGAACTTATAGATCAATTCAAAGAAGAAAAAACTGGTAATCCAATATGTTTGATTGGTGAAATTATTTATGTTGATGATTCTCCAAATTTTGATCAGTCTGATGATGATGATGTTCTCCATACAGAAGCCGATCTTGTAGAGAAATCAACAGTTGATTTATGGGATGAAGTTCACTATCATCAGCTTGAAAGCAGTAATCAGCCAATACAGGTCACCTATGACACTGATGAGGAAAGCCTTGAAAGTTTAAAATATTTTAATTTTGATGTTGATTTTGAGAAGGATGATGAACTTCTTGAGCAATTTGTCAATGAGAAACCTTTTCCTGAAATGGTTGAGGAAATCATTTGGGACACGTAATCCTCCTCAGCTTCAGATTTGGAGCCACCAAGTTCCATTGAATTACAAATTGCAAATGAAGGCATAGAAGTTGATAATCACATAAGAGTTGTTGCACTGCCTTCTCAAGAAGATTTATTCCAAAAGAGTGCTCCTGCTCATCAAAATGATGGCCTTCACGTAGAATTCAGCTCGCTCTATCAAAGCACATCAGGTTTGTTAGAGGAAAACATTGCAATATATGATGAGTCTGATAGTGTAGATGATCATGAGGAAGAGGTGGAGTGTCTTTCCAAAAAGAGTCCCAAGTTCATCCAAGTGGAGGAAGAAGCAGTGCTGGATCAAGCTCATTTTCTAAATCCTCACATTCATGTATTGTTTCAAGATCCCTTTGCTGATTTATTAAACACATTTTAAGGAGGAGTAAAATATGTTAAGAGCAGTTTGATGCAAGGATCAAAGAAAATTTTAGGCACTACTATTCAAACACAAGTGAGGTGGGAGTGGCCTTTTGATTTTGTCAAAACCCTCAAAGAACTGTTGTTAGGTCCCTATATCACTAGTATAGTCCCTTATTATTGTTAGTGTAACCCCCTTATTGTTATTATTGTACCCTTGTAACCCCCATTTTGTTATTATTGTGCCCTTAAATTATTATTGTTAGGTCGGCTAGGATTACATCATGGCCCACTAGGATTACATTATGGCCCCATGGACTCCTATATATAGAAAGAAGGTTTTGTAAATTGTATCATCCAAGAATTGTTCATTCATGTAATGTATTGGAGGTTTCCCCCTTGAAGTGGCTTATTTCTAAGGCATTGATATCTCTTTTCTTCTATTTTTGGAGCTGGTTACACAACATTTGGTATCGGAGCTTTGGAATCTAGGGTTTCGCTGCTCCAAACAGGTCATCGTGGCATGTTCGTTGTAACTTTGTTTCTACGAAGTTTCAGAAGATGATATTTTTAGGGTACGAAGCCGAAATCCTGAGGAAGATCGTCTAAAAATTTCTAAGCTTGGTTCGCAATATTTTCGGAGATATGATCTGTCGAAGTTAGGTCGTTTTTCAGGCTCCTAAACAGGTCATCGTGGCATTTTCGCTATAAATTTTTTTATACGAAGGTTTAGAATCTGAAATTTTTAGGGTGGGAAGCTGAAATCATAAGGAAACTCGTGAAAAAATTTCAGATCTTGGTTCGCAATATTTTTTGAGATATGATCTATGGAAGGTATTGATTTTTCAGGCTTATGAATTTCATCTCAAAGAGGTGATCGTGGGACAAGTTCAATAACTCTCTCTGGGAATCGGATTGGAGTGCCATAAAAAGTGGTTGCAAGTACACAGACTTTAGTTTCTTGGCTATCAATTTCAGAGACAAAGGACGAAACAGTGACACGTGGCAATTCGTACAAGTTCGCTCTACTGAACCAGTCCATAATTAGGTCATTGTGGGAGATTGGACACAACTTTGTCTTGGAGAATCCAAATCAGGTCAGACCTGTGGCATTCAAAAGAGAATTCAGAGGGCTACTTCAGTGCTGAATTTCAGATATAGAAGAGCCACAATCACAGAGATAATACAATTTCAATATCGAGCTCCTCAAAAGCAAGTAAAAGGTGTGTATTTTTTTTCCGAATTGCATAAGTCTTGTTTGAAGAATCAAGTTGAATTGATTGCAAGGGAATATTGTAGAATAGATATCAGTATTGGATTATAAAATGGCTCCAAAAAAGAATTCAACACCCATTAAGCCTTTTTAAAACTCTACTATGACTCATGAAGACGAATAATTGCAACATGATCTATCAAAATTACAAGAGCAAGTGCAAAAAATTTCACTCTCGCAAAGAGCAACAAAAAATGAAATGGAAGTTTTGAAGAAAGGTATGGAAGCTAAGATGGATGGCGTGCAAGCTAAGATGGATGGCGTGGAAGCTAAGATGGATGGCATGGAGGCTGGCATGGACTCTAAGATGGATGACATGGAAGCTAAGATCGATAAGAAAATAGAAAACATGAAGAATTTTCTAAAAGCAGACATGGAAGGTTTGACAAAGTTGATACAAGAAAGGTTTCCTAATGGTGAAAAGATAGTAGAAGAACCTCATGATGAGAACAAAATAAATGTTAATTGTGATTTCATAAACTCTAATGTTGATGGGAAGAACCACCATATTCCAAAGATGGATATGAGGAAGTTTGATGGAAAGGATCCTGTAACATGGATACTACAGATGGAGCAATATTTTGATCTCCATAACGTGCAAAAAACACAAAAGGTACGCATTGCAACTTTACATTTAGAACAAAATACATTTGTATGGTATCAATGGCTTTGCTCCCGTAAAAAAATTGTCACTTGGTCAATTTTTACGGAGGAAATGATAGCACATTATGAGGATACAAAGAGCAACACCTTCTTTACCCAATTGATAAATCTCAAACTAAAGGGTTTAGTGGGGCAGCACATTGAGGACTTCCAAAAATTGAATATAAGGGTAACTGATATTCCAGAGGAACACAGGATTGATCTCTTCATAGGCACTCTAAAGGATAACATCCAACATGAAGTTCGTGTTTTGGAACCTAATTCATTGGAGAAGGCATTCAGGTTGGCAAGAAAAGTTGAATGTAAAATTATGGCGACAAGGAAGCCTACCACTCAATTCTATAAAGAAGGAAGTGTTGCTACGTATAGATTTCCACAACCTACAAGGTTGACACCACAACAATTGGAAGAAAAAAGAGCAAAAGGGCTTTGCTACAGTTGTGATAGCAAATACACTAAAGGTCATAAGTGTGCTGAAAAGAAATTATTTTATATAGATTGTGAAGAAGAAGAAGAAAATGAACAAGAAGAGGATATACACCAGGAACCAGCCCTAGAATAGGAAGAAATGAATCTGACCATATCGTGTAATGCACTGGCAGGAATTACCACTCCTCAAACTCTCAAGATAGAAGGACATATCAAGAAGAAAAAGGTAATAGTGTTGATTGATTCAGGTAGCACCCATAATTTTATTCATTGTAAGGTGGCCAAGGAATTAAATTGTTTCCTATACCCAGCACCAGAATGTCAAGTGATGGTTGCAAATGGAGGAACTATAAATTGCTCTGGAAAATGCCATAACATCAAGCTAACCATGGGGGAATATGTGATGACTAGTCCAATGCTTTCCATTCCTATGGGAGGTGCTGATGTTGTACTAGGAGTACAATGGTTACAATCTTTGGGGACGGTAGCTTTTAATTTTCAAGAACTTTTCTTGAAATTTTTTTCAGAAGGAAAGGAAGTCGAATTACGGGGTATTGAAGGGAAGCCATGAAGGATAATAAGCTCTAATGTCATGACAAAGCTTCTAAAGAAAGAACAACAAGGCGTAATTGCACAATTATGCTCACTAGAAGTCCCGACATCAAAATCATCTATTTCTGCAGATCTCCAACAAGTCTTGGACAATCATTCCAAGGTGTTTGAAACTCCCAAAGGACTCCCACCTATTCGTGATCATTATCATGATATTCATTTGATTCCAGGAAGTGTTCCTCCAAACATCAGGCCTTATAGATATCCTTACTTCCAAAAGAGCGAAATTGAACGTATGATTGCAGAAATGTTAGAGGCGGGTATAATTCAAACCAGTCAAAGTTCTTTCTCTGCTCCTGTAGTATTGGTACACAAGAAGGATGGATCATGGCGAATGTGTCCAGATTATAGGGAGCTCAATAAGCTCACCATTAAAGATAAATTTCCCATTCCTGTGATTGATGAATTATTGGATGAATTACATGTAGCAATTTATTTTACCAAGTTGGATCTTCGTTTAGGATATCATCAAATTAGAATGAAGACTGAAGATATTCCAAAAACAGCATTTCGAACTCATGAGGGTCATTATGAATTTTTGGTCATGCCTTTTGGCCTTACCAATGCACCTTCTACATTTTCAAGGGTTGATGAATTCCATTTTCAAACCCTTCCTTAGAAAATTTGTGCTAGTATTTTTTGATGATATACTAATCTACAGCAGGTCTTGGAAGGATCATGTTGAACATGTTGACAGGTTGCTCAAACTATTGCAGGAGAAACAATTATATGCAAAAACATCCAAATGTTTCTTTGGAGTACAAGAGGTGGAATATCTGGGTCATATTATATCTCACGAGGGTGTTAAAGTAGACCCTAACAAAATTAAAGCCATTAAGGAATGGAAAGTCCCCATGACCATAAAGAAGTTGCGAGGATTTCTCGGGTTAACAGGGTATTATCGCAAGTTTGTTAAGAATTATGGGAGAATAGCAGCACCTCTAACAACATTATTGAAGAAAGATGCATTTTCATGGACTCATGAAGCAACTAAGGCCTTTGAACATCGTAAGGAGGCAATGTGCCTAGCACCGGTCTTAGCTACGCCAGACTTCACAAAAACCTTTATTGTGGAATGTGATGCCTCAGGAAATGGAATTAGTGCTGTTAGGTCTCTGTAATAAGCAAGATTGCCAAAATTCTGATCACAGAGTTAACATCATTTCAACCATTTTGGGATTCTAGGATCTAGCCCTCCTGAATCCGGAGAGGGAACTCTCCAATATGTACAAAGATGGATTTGTCTTTGAAAGCTTAAGGTAATGATATTAGGCTAGTTATGAAATTCAAGGGTTTGGTTTTGTGTTTGGATGGTTGAAAATAGTTGTTGTCTGAGGCGGAAAGTTCTATATGCAAATAGGTTCAAAGGTGAGAAGTTGCAAGCAAAAGAGTAAGTTTTGATAAAAAAGAAAAGATGATGGCAAGTTTTCATTCCATTGGGCTATGGAGTCATAAGAGGATTTAATTCAAATAATTAGGTTCAAGAGTGGTCTATGGGGCAAGTCATCTATGCATAAGGATCTTTTTATGGTTTGATTTATGGAATGGAGTGATACATCAAGAAAGGGAAATAACAGATGCAGAACATAGAAGCAAACTAGGATCTGGTACGTACTTTGAAACTAGCCAGCCTTTGATACACTTCCAATAGAAAACATATAAAAAACAAAGGGAAACTTGAATGCAACCTTTGGATTAGAAACTAGCGGGCCGGGCTCACCACAAATTCTCTCCTAGCTCTTCTTTACTTAGTTACTCTCAATACAATCACAGAGATAACATAGAATGGCCTAAGATCTGATAAGTACTTTGAAACTAGTCAGCTTTTGACACATTCTTAGGGAAAAAATCAGATATTTATGCAGACAAGTCTGGGACCAGGGCTAACCATATCTTCCTTTCAGTTCATCATCGCACAACATATGCAGAAAGCAACATTCAAGAATAATATTCAGCTAAAACAATAAGACGAGGGAACACCAGCATTCCTATGTCTAAACTGAATTAAATCATTCCTGAATAAACAGATTGAAAGAAAACGTCTAAATAAAGGTTTCTCAGCCAGAGAAGGTTACTCATATACAGTAGGTCCTAACCCTGTTTGAATTATTCTTTATAGCGGAAAATGAGACAAAATGAAAACAGAAATAAAACAACAAGTTACAAGGAGAATAACTTCACCGTCAACATAGATCAAGATCCCATAAATCAGCTTGTATTGATGCTCCAAACCAGTTACAATCTTCAAATCCAGTTTTTTAGTTCATCTTTCTTCACAACCTAACCCATATGTTACCAGCAGAGCTCCAAGAGCCAGTGAAACACTATTTACAAAAAGAAGTCTTCAACTCAATTACATAACAATGTTCCAGCAATTACATTAGCAACCAACCAACCCCTCACTCATCTTCTACTGAAGTATTTATAGAAGGATGAGGAGGTGAGACCTGATAAAAGATCTCAAACCAATTAATACAGTCATAAATGTCTTTCTTGGCCCTTGGGGGCTCAAAAGAATAGATTATACAGGTGTTCTACTGCATTAACTGATTTACATTTATGAAAATAGCTCGGTGAGAGCTTTGTTTGACATTTGAGGCTTTGTGTACAATTAGGGTTATTCTACAGACATTCTGTCATTAAATCTTAGGTAGAAGTAAATTCTTCGGCTGCTTCGAGGCATAATATCTGATTTTGATCAATAAATTCAGTTCTTGATGGAATACTTTGAGGCACAGGTGGCGCTTTAGTTGGTGGGAAGAATCAATTTTCTTCCATCTGTGGCGGTGAAGGGTTTCCTGATAAAACACTTTAGATTTTCCTTTAATCTGTGCTTTGAGTCGGGGATTAGGCTTTTGATAACCGTCTTAGCCGTAATCCCCACTCATATGTCCATTCATTTACTGCTTTGGTCCATTCCTGCGACTGATACTCTCTTTCTGGGATTGTTCGATGCTTTCCAGGTTCAACAGGGGCATGATGTATCATCGGCTCATGAAACCTTAATAAATACGTGATTTAACATCCTGTGGTTTATTTCCTTTGACAAATCGAAAGAACAAGAGTCGTCACCCTCGTCCTTCGAATCTTCTTCAGACATGGCGAAAAGAACCTTAGACCCGCAAAATACAAACAAAATCATAAAATCCTGCGTTTATATGGGAAAATCTGCATCGAAGGGTGTGCAGAGGAAAGGGGCGATCGGATTCTTCGATCGCATTGTGATCAATGGTCGAGGCGAGTGGAAAAGGTTGAAGAAAGAATAAATCAGGCCCGTCAATCTGCAGAAATCGACGGTCGAGATCAGGCGACAGGAAGTCAGCGGGAAAATATCTGACCGGGCGATGGAATCAGGAGGACGAATAATAGCCATCGATCTGCAGAGATCGACGGCGGAGATTGAATCCTAGACGCGCGACGGATGGGTTAAAGGTCAAGCAAGTGAGGCGATCGGCAATCGTCGGATGGGAAGTCCTAGATCGAAAGACAGGGGTGGATTCTGTTGCATGGTTATGGTGTGAAGTTTAACGCGCGAAATAAGGTGATAGCACGGTGGTTTTTGGAATAGTGGCGAGGACACGTATCGGCCAGCGTATGGAATCGCTGGCCGACAGGAGAAAACCACCGTGGCTTAGAAGGTGGTGCGAAATGGAAACCGATGGTTTCTTGACAAACGACGCGGGAGAAGGGGGGGGGTCCACCTGGTGAGATGTGCTCCGCTCCGTCGGATCTGGGGAGCAGATCGACGGTCCAGGTTGATCGCAAAATCAAACATGTGATTTTAATTATTCCCCGTTAAACTTTATAAAATGGGTTTTTTCGGGTTTTTAAAGGGAAATGAACGGAGGAAAATGGTATTTTTTGGTTTAGCGCCTAAGGACTGAGTGGTCAGTCCTGACGCTCAGGTATATGGAGGAAAAAGGCCCAGGGGCTTAGCTTAAAAAGGGCTAAAAACGCCAAAAACGCATAAAATATGCCATTTATATGATTTCCAATGATTTTTCAGGGGAAAAAGGGTCCGAAAAGTAAAAAAGTGAGTTTTTAACCTTGGGAAGTGGAATGTATGAAGGGTTAAAAGGGAAAACATATGTTTTTATGGGGTTAATATGGAAAAAGGGAAAATGGAGAATGATGTAAGTTGGAAGAAAGGAAGGGGAAAAAAGGGAAATGTAGCAGCATTTGACTTGGATTTTTGTAGGATATCAGAGGTTTGAAGAAAGAAACAGCAGTAGTAAAGGGTTTTGAACAGAGGAAAAAAGGCAGGAGGCCTTATAAAGACTTCAAGAGCCAACAATTTTTAGATATGAAATTTGTTCCTTGGAGGCTCCCAAAAGTTCTTAGCCACCCTTTGGTATAACAAAATATTATGGGTGGCTAACAGGTGCAGTTTTAATGTAGGAAGGAAGACCCGTTGCTTTTGAAAGTCGTCCAATCAAAGGAAATTATTTACAAAAACCTATTTATGAGAAGGAAATGTTAGCAATACTGCATGCACTAAAGAAATGGCGAACTTACGTAATGGGAAGACACTTCAAGGTAAAAACTGATCATGATAGTCTTAAACACTTTTTGGAACAAAGACTATCGTCAGAAGAGCAACAAAAATGGGTCACAAAGATGTTGGGTTATGACTTTGAAATAATCTACAAAAAAGGAAAGCTTAATGTTGTTGCAGATGCACTCTCGAGAAAGAATGAAGAGGTGGAAGCATTGCTTTGTGCCATTTCTATTATCCAACCAGATTGGATAACTGAAGCAAGAGATGAATGGAAGAAGGACAAAGATGTATGGACACTCATTCAAAAGTTGAAGCAAGATCCTAGTACATCTGATACATTTAGTTGGAAAAATGATTCCTTATGGTACAAAGATCGCTTATATCTTTGTAATAATTCCCAACTAAAACAAAAGATTCTTCTGGAATTGCACACTTCTTCTTTAGGAGGACACTCAGGATTTTTAAAAACTTACCACAGGGTGAAGAAAGAATTTTTTTGGGATGGCCTTAAATCTGATATTCAAAAGTTTGTGGGGGAATGTTTGGTTTGCCAGCAGAATAAAGTGGAAACAATTAAGACCCCGGGACTTCTACAACCTTTATCCATTCCAAGTCAACGTTGGGAGGAGATTTCAATGGATTTTATCACGGGTTTACCTAAGTCCGAAGGAAAGAGTGTCATCATGGTGGTAGTTGATAGACTTACCAAGTATGCACACTTTTGTGCATTATCTCATCCATTTAAAGCAAGTGCAGTTGCTACTACATTTATGGACATAATTCAAAAGCTACATGGAAGCCCAAGGGTTATTGTGAGCGACAGAGATCCCATTTTTACTGGAAATTTTTTGGACGGAGTTATTTTCTTGTTTGGGTACTCAATTAGCTCATAGCTCATCTTATCATCCTCAATCTGATGGTCAAACTGAGATAGTAAATAAATGTTGGGAAGGATATCTTCGTTGTTTTGTATCTGATAAACAAACACAATGGGTCAAGTGGTTACCTCTTGCTGAATGGTGGTATAACACTTCCTTCCATACTGCAGCAAAAATGACCCCATTTATGGCACTTTATGGATATCATCCACCACCCATCACATCATCTTTAAGGGAAAATTCGAAGGTTCAAGCAGTGGAAGATCACATCGAGCATCAGCAAGAAGTTCTCCAACTCTTAAAGGATAACCTGAATTTGGCACAAAATCGAATGAAACAACAGGCATATCAACATCGCAGCGAGAGAAGTTTTGATGTAGGAGATTGGGTATTTTTACGGCTACAACCATACAAACAAATGTCCCTCAAGCAAGCTAAGAAGGATAATAAATTATCACCAAAGTACTATTGTCCTTACAAGGTGTTGCAAAAGATTGGTACTATGGCATACAAATTGGAGCTTCCTGCTTCTTCACGAGTGCATCCAGTTTTCCATGTTTCATGCTTAAAGAAGGTTATAGGTGAAAATATTCCAGTTCAAACAATATTGCCAAAATTTGATGAGGAAGGAAAAATCATATTGGAACCTGACGTGGTCACGGAAACAAGAACTCGACAGCTACGAAATCGATCGATTTCGGAGTATCTCATCAAGTGGAAGAACTTATCCACTGAAGATTCTACATGGGAGGATGAGAATTTTATACGGAAGCACCCAGAGCTACTCAAGTGTTGAGGACAACACTTTTTTGAAGGAGAGGGGCATGTTAGGTCCCTATATCACTAGTATAGCCCCTTATTATTGTTAGTGTAAACCCCTTATTGTTATTATTGTACCCTTGTAACCCCATTTTGTTATTATTGTGCCCTTAAATTATTATTGTTAGGTCGGCTAGGATTACATTGTGGCCCACTAGGATTACATTATGGCCCCATGGACTCCTATATATAGAAAGGAGGTTTTGTAAATTGTATCATCCAAGATTTGTTCATTTATGTAATGTATTGGAGGTTGCCCCCTCGAAGTGGCTTATTTCTAAGGCGTTGATATCTCTTTTCTTCTATTTTTGGAGTTGGTTACACAACAACTGAACCAAGGTCCCTCATGGAATCATCTGCTTGATTCGTTGTATTGGAAAAAAGAGTTCACCAGCTGAATGTATATCATGTCTGAATTAGATTAGGATAGATAGGCATGCAAATAAGCTCAGCCTTTGAGCATCTTTTAGTTATAGATTGTTTTGAAAATGAAAACACAAAAAGAGAGAAAAGATGAAAAAGAGGGCAAATTTGAAAAATAGGTACAGCCCCATACCCAAAAAATAGTAATACTGAAAGTGTGCAAGCCTAAATGCCACTACTTGTTCGAAAGAAGACCGTTGTTCAGTCATCTAGCCTAATCATGGCTGAACATATTTTCAATTTCTTGCCGATAGGTTAGTGAAAAAGGAACTTTTCAAAAAACATCTAAACTTGACTTGTCAATAGGAATAGATTAGGAATGAAGATACTGGTTCCACATGCTCAAATTGAACCAAAGAGGAAAGGTAATTCATACCAAATGATAAATCACATCCCTTATTTTTCTAGTTTTGTTTGTACAAAAATAATGTTTGTGTGTAGCTTTTCCTAATGCCACAACCCATGGTAAGTCAGATTGCCTAATCCTGATTTAAACCATGTTTTCAATTTCAGGTCAATAGCTTAGAGAATGAGGTTTTTCATATAGCTTAATCTTGACAGTCAAATAGTCTAGGTAGAGAATAAAAAGAGTTCATTAGCATAATCTGAACTCTTGGAAGTGATAAGAGTAGAAGTAGATAGTTTGTTTTTCTTTCAAAAGAAAATAATTTCAAGGGTTTGCGAGTTCAAGTGCACCCAATAAAAAAAATGTTAGACAAGTAGGTTGGGTAGGTAGAGATGAAATTGAGTTAATCATTTTTTTCAAATTATTGAGGTCACAACTTTAAAGAAGCATCAGCAAATGAAAAGAAGGAAAAATTTTCCCAATGGATGAGCAACTGGTCTTCATAAAACCAAAGATCTAAAGTTCTGGACACCGCCTGAAAAGGAGCTGCCCTCCCCAAGTGGAGCCACTGTTAGTCATCAGTAATTTTTGCCTTTTTATAGATGACTAAGTGCTTATCCTAGTGTTGTAGCTACTACAACACCCTCAAAATTCCCCCTTCCCCTTTCAAAATTTTTAGCCCCTAAGTCAGCAAGGTGAGGTCAAGCCTAAATCTTTTTCCAAGTCTCCAAGTCGCAAGCTTCTTCTTTTTTTGATTACGCGACCTTGAGACCCAGTGACTCAGGTCATTGAGTTGAGTCGTGGGGTCGCTGATTCGCAAACCAAGAAAAATCAGTAGTTCACGACTTGGCGACTTGGCGACCTCGCGACCCACAGGTTGCGAGGTCGCTAGGTCGCGAAGTCGTACCACCCATAATTTGTGAATTTTGGGACCTAGAAACTCGCATTTATGGCACACATGTGCAACCTCTTTATATATAGAGAGGTCGCTAGGTCGCATTTCACTCGCGCGAAGAAGAAGGAAAACGCCTCTGACAATCCGACTGGAACACATTTTTTTCGGGTAAGTTCTCGTTTCCTCTTGTCTTTTACTTAATATGATTGCCTGTTTCTTCCCCTTGCCTCACATATACTCTTTAAAGCTTCATGATTACCATAGGATTGCTTCCCATGAGCCCTAACCCTCTCGATCCATCCTTTCTGCTCTCAAACCATCCATGTTCCCCATCCAAGGCCCAGCGCGACTCTGTGACCTTGCGACCATGCAACCCAGTCGTAGGTCGCTAAGTTTCTAAGCTGCATCTCTTTTAAGTTGAGTGACCAAGCGACCAAGTGACCCAGCGACCTAGTCGTTGGTCGCTAAGTTTCTAAGTCACATTTCCTTTCAAATTCATCATTCAGCGACCTCGCGACCCGGTCGCTAAGTCGCATTTCTTGGAAAATTAATAATTCAGCGACCCAATCCCTAGGTCGTCAAGTCAAATTTCCTATTAAACACACCCTTGCACGACCTAGCAACCCAGCAACCTGGTCGCAAGGTTGCTAGGTTGCAGGTTTTCCCATTCCTTTGGCCATACTTTGTCATATATAGCCCTGTATTGTTAATATGAAGTTTGTCTTATCGTGGGATGGTTTTCTAGCAATACCAGGTAATATTGAAGCAGAGCGTTGTGTATCTATCTCGTCAGCCTCAAGCGACATGGGTCCCCCAGCAGACCGAAAGAGGAAAAAAAGTCCTAAGGTGGAAGTGGTGGAAGAAGAAGAGTTAAAATTCTCCCCTGCCCCCATGTACAAGGACTCAGTATGCACCTTTGGCTGGGGAAACAACATGACCTGGTACCAAATATACCACGAATTCACAAAACCTGATTTCCTAGAGGACCTTCCAGATAGGTAGGTATATATATAGGTAAAACAGTCCAAGTTACATTACGCAGGAGCCCACCTGCCAGTATTCCCTTGTGCAGAGATTGTAGACTGGATCTTGCAAAGAGTCGATCCCAAGAATTGGGTTATATGGAATCATGTCGGGGATGCTGTGGCTACTCTGAAAGGACAAGATTCCAAGGTGTATTACACAATTCCTGTCAGGGAGCAGACACTCAATGAAGAATGGTGTAAAACTCATGCCGTGCCCATACCCGAGATTTTGAAAGGATGGTGGGAAGAACCGGAGAATTTCCGGGCCAAAAAGGACCAATAATATCCGACGCAAGGCCTCAAAACAGCATAATAACTTGTGGCTGTGATGTTGTGCAGAATGTATGGCCGCCCAGATGCGACCTTTTTCAGTGGTACATGGGTCTGTCTCATGTACGCCATCACAATACATGGCACCCACTTTAATTGGGCCAATGTAATTATGGCAGCCCTCAAATCTAACATCAACGTAACACTTGCCCCTGACGACAGTTTCCCATCTGAGTTTTACATGGCTTCATACCTTTTAGATGCAATTTGTGCAAGGTGTAGCTTCGACGGATCGGCACACAATTGGGTAGCAAAGGAAAGCAGCCTGATTCATAAGCATTTTATGGTGTTTTGGGACTCCCGGTACAAGCACGATATGAAGTCGATATCAGATATTTTTATCCCAACCCTCTATCACAGATTATTCAGGACGGATGCTCCTCGCATGTCCTGGCGGGCAATGGAAACAATAACGCAGGTAGCCCATTGGTTCCCGGATGCAAAATTTACTACTATTATAGTGTTTGGGTCCCTTAAAGCCCCTCATGCACTGCCCAAGTTTGCGACAGAAAAACTCCTGCTCCAGGAAATATGATATCAGATGTCCGAGGGGTTCACCAAAGTACTGACCAAAGGCAATAAAAAGCCATGGCCAACTCTACCACTCACCACCGGCGCCTATACAGTCAAAGATTTCATAGAGTTAGAGGCAGAATCCGAGCAGATGAGAGGATTTTGTTTTCCCACTTTGGAGCACCAAATGTATGACCCTAACAGGATCGTCCCCGCACATTCCAAACGAGCCAAATTCAGATGGAGCTATCAACACACTAACTGCTCCACTGAAGACAGAATCTGAAACTGGTATAATAAAGATAGGAAGTATGCCCCAAATGAATCCCTTATTCAAGAAGGTCAAGAAGGCCAAGATGACTAGACCTTAGAAGAAAGAACACAGACCATGGGGGAAGCTTCGTCATCCAAGGGAACAAATACGGAGACAGCACCCGATCTCGTGGCCCAGTGACGAGAAAGAGAGGCTAAAGCTCAGAAGGAGGCTGAATAGAAGGCTAAGCAGAACATGAAAGTAAGGGGAAGCAAGTAAAATATGACCCAAAAGGGACGAAGAAAGAAGAAACCCACAAAAGGAATGAGGAAGAGTAGAGAAAGAAAGAAGAAGAGCGGAAAACGAAAGAGGATAAAGACAAGGCTGAAAGCAAACGCTTGTTAAAATAAATCCAGGATAAAGCGGAAGCCGAGCGACTCTTAAAGGAAGAACAGGACAGGCTGGCATCTGAACAAGCGAGGAAGGAGGAAGAAGATAGGAGGGCAAAAGACAAGGAAACCGAAGAGGTAGAGGGCAGAAAGACAGCTCCTCCTCATACTGATATCGAGATGCTACAAACAAGCCCTGTGAGTACACCTCAGGTTGCCCTCTCGGAATTGGGCGATGCTATGGGACAAGATGAAGAAGTATTTGATCTTACCAGGATCTCCTTTGACCAGTACTCACACAAGATTCGGCAAGAATAGAGGAGATGCCTAGGGCAAGACCGCCCTAGACCTCTCACAGCTACCATCGGCAAGGATATCGTACTAGACACTCGGAGGAATCTTGTAATGATCGCCTCAGCCAGCACAACATTTGTAGCGGCCACGGAGGATAATGTTAGCACGATGAGAAAAGAAATTTTGGCCTTGCAGAACACGCTGCAAGCTTCGGAGCAGAAAACAGCCAAGGTAGAGATGGAAAAGAAATCATTGGAAGAAGAGGTATAGCAGTTGCAAGCTCGCAGCACTTCCTCAAATAAAGCAGCACTGACCATCCAAGAAGAGGCGGTCACATTAGAAGTCACTATAAGGCAGGTGTACAGAGAGATTTTTTCCATAAAGAAAACTATTGCACCATTATTGAAGGCTCAGGCTGAAACAAATAAAAAGAATGCCCAGCTTAAAGAGGCCTACACTGCTTTAGATCGCATCCTGGAATGGTCCAATGCATACCCACAAGCCCCAGCTACCTTGCCGAAGAGAAACTAGATCAGCACCCAGAATGATAAGGCTCAGATCCGAATCGGGGTACAATCTAAGGAAAAGCTGGTCAAAGATATGGAGAAGGTAATGACCACATATGATCACTTGATTAATGGCATAGAATCAATGGTCGAAGTACATCACATTCCCCCCCTCGGCCCTCTGAGTGAAGATAGGACTTGGCAGTAAATCGATCAAGATATCAAGACCTTCATGCAACCCATCGAGCAAGCAACAGCTTCCCACGATTTACAGGCATCAAGGGAAAATCTAGTCCAGTTTATTGTGACACCGATGCGAATCTACACTAAGTTGGCATCCTTGTCAAATAAAATTAATTTCAAAAGAGATACCCTGATTCCAAACGCACTCAAATGCATACATCGATTAAAGGAAGACACACCTATGATCACCCCAATTGCTGCAGACTATCAAGCGTGGCAGACCTACCTCCGAGACCAGCTACAAGTGATTGTTCCCGACCTAGAAATAACTCAGCTCATAAAATGATCAAGGAATTACACAGGTCGTAGAACAAAGAATGTCGCAGGTCGCAAGATCCACCAAGTCACAGGTCGCAGAATCCACCAGGTCACAAAGCAGCCCAACGATCCAGAAGCCGGAAGGTCGAGAGCCCAAAGGGAAATTTTTGTGTTATAAATACCTCCTTCGGGAAATTGTAAGGGGCTTTTTTTTTGGGACTCAGAAATATAGAGCATTGTATAGAAGGACTACACATTTTGAGTATGAATACAAGCATTTGTTAACTCCATTTTTGGATATGATGCTGGTAATGTGTGAACACTATGAGTATTCTATTTTCAGTTTCTAACATCTTTTGATTAATGAAATTGTGTCTCCAACGACATCATTTATGCATTATAGTTTTCTAAACATGTGTTAATGATGCTAAGTTTATTTCGCTTTCTCAATGAATGTTAATAACTTTGTTTATTGACATTTATATTATCACCAAAACCATTTAAGGAATTGAAGGGTATTCTGCCATAAAGAATTGTTTCTTTTGTGGTTAGAACAGCGTACAAGCATGACCCTAATGATATGATGTTGACAGTATTTCCTTTCGCCCCATGCTTTATTATTTAGCTTGCTACGCATAGTGGTATATGTTTATTTAATTCACCAATCATGTGTCTTGTATCATCCAAATAAGCGTGTGTCTACAGGTTCATTGAGTCCTACTGAGACCCAAGGAAAGGAGAATTAAGCGGTAACCGAACCCACACCCCGGACAGGATCCCTATTCCAAACGGTTTAGAGTCTACTTGGGACTTTTTACTGGGGAGATCCCCTGTTGTTGGCTGGACATATTTTCTCGTCAACACCTAGATTTCTAGAAACAAAATTCATGAATATTGTGATTTCTCGAAATCTCACTGCCTTCATTATCCTTAGGATCAATTTTTAACTATTTTACTATCCTATCATATCATGGCCAACCTATCACTCCCATAATACCCATCATGGGCTCATGCCACTCAATTTCACCATGTTTTTCCACCTTTGACCTTACCACTCTGTTTTGACTTGCCTAACCCTTCTACTTCCACCTTGAATTTCCAAGTAGCCTAACCTTTTCCCCTATTCACCAAGTGCCTCAAGCATTGGTGGTCTCAAGCTACCCTTCTAGGCTCTTTAGATAAATCGAAATCGTTGGTTTTGGGTCTACAATACATAAGGTTTGTCAAAAGCTCTGTTTTACACTTGAAAATCTCAAAGTCAAGTTTTTAGCCAAAGGCCAACCCAAAGAGCCTCCCACTAGGTCAGTTAGGGTTTCATAGGTTATAGGATTTTTTTGATGTTCTAAAACATTGTTTTTTTCTTATGCCAAGAAAATGAAACCAAATGTGAAAGAAGGTCAAGTAACTGTTTGAACAAATTAGATCAAAAATACCTTCAAGAAGGATTACTTTGCCAAAAATAGCATTATACCAGAGGATAACTGTGCATCTTAAACATTTCTGCGGGAATGATTGAGATGGCTATTAGCAGAAATTGATGTAAGGTAAGAGGCCAGTTCATCACTAAGGAAAGCCACAGCAAAGGAGAGGCAACAGGCCAATGCTAAAAGAGAATCGGGTTTTTTAGGACTGATTAGCTAAACAATGTTGCCAAGCAAAAATTCAAAGCAAAAGGCCACAAGGACAGAGGCACATCAACCCAACCAAGCACAAATTGAAGATTTTTTAGAAATTATAAATGAAGAAGGGAAAAAGGTGAGGTGAACTGAACATAAATGAATGAACTTCAAAAGGCTATAGAGAACCTAGAAGACAACACTAATTATTTTTCTCTAACAGCCCTTAAACCTAAAGTTTTGGAAAAATAGGCAAAGCGGGCAAATTGAAGATGATGGACCTCCATCATGATAGCATAAAGTTTCCAAAAGCTATTGAAGATGATTTCTAAGGTTGGCCAAGGAAACAATGCTTCACTGCATCAAAGGGGAGAACAATGCAAAGGGTATCAGTATGAGGGAGACTAGGCCTTCAAGTACAATCAATGCCCTCAAAATGTTCAAAAGCAGAAAAACATAAGGTTAAGTGTCAAAATGGAAAATCAAGCTGATTAGGAATTTGTTGTTGAGTAACTAAGGCTGTCAAACTCCAAGAATGAAAAAGGAGACCAAAAACAAATGTGTCACTGGCACTTGCAACAAACCAGAAGTGGCCAAGGGTAGACATAGCAGATATAAATTGTAGCCTCTGTCAAAGGGATGTGTCACTATCAAAATCAGTAAGAAGGTAAGAAAAACATTTTTTTAGACTCACTAACACTCAAAGATGCCAAAAGGGAAAAGAATATGTTTTCAGTTTATCAGTGCAAGCATAAATAGGTTTTTAGCAGTGCTCAGGTCCTCAAGATTAAAAGGGACCTCTTCACCTCTCTAGCAAACCATCACTAAAGAAAGGAGAATCACTTTGAAAATTTTCAAGTTACCTGCAAAAAAGGGGTCAAATATATAAATTAAAATCATAAAAGGATATCAGTCTAATGAAAAAGTAACAAAACATAGCAAAAGTGGGTTTTTTTCTTTTTGATTTTGATTTATTTTTCAAAAAGTATAAAGGCATCCCACATAGCCTCTTATCTCATTTTGCGTTTGAAGAAAGAAAGAAAACCCTCAGGTGAAATTTCATAGAATTTGGATAGTTTCTAGGCCAAGTCCCTAGCGTTGTGCTCACAAACTCTGACGTTGCGTGAATAGCCTCCTCCACAGTTCAAATTTATTCGGTGTTGCACATACACCAGGTGGCGCTGCGCTAAGGGGGTGGCACTATGCACAGGTGAAACAACATTCCCAGGACCCGACTCAGCCCGGCGCTGCGCACAGAAGGTGACGTGACAACCCATTCACGACTTGTCGGCGCTACGCCCAGACAGAGGCACGACTTGCCAGCACTGTGCCCACAAGATGACCTGACTGTTCGGGTAGGGCGCTGCGCTAATGTATAAATTCCTCAAACAAAGGAAAAACTTTCCCAAAATCTCAAGCTCATCCTCCAAATCGCCTCCAAATACCTGCAAGCAAGTGAAACTGGTAGGTGCCCCATTGTCTCCTCTTCTCAAATATTTTTAGTCATTTGGTGGCTATAGAATGATTAAACCCTATTTTTGCAAACCCTAGGTCTTAAATGCATATTTAATCTATGATTTTGGCCTCCATGAACAAATTAATTGTCATTTGAGGGAAATTAAATTAGGGTAGTTACACTTCATGTTCCAAATAAGCCCTTTTTTAAACTCAAGCACTCAGTCCTAAACCTAACCTCCACATATCTCATTCACAGAACCTGCCCTCACCACCATTTTCATTTTTCTCCTCCAAACCCTAGTTTATCCACTAACAGCTCCCATTACCATGTCAGGGGCAGAAGACAGTAGTAGTAGTGAAAGATTTCAAGTGCCTATGAGGCCAAATCACAAGGGAGGAAAGGTGAACAGATTTGAACCCCATAGCACAGTGGCTATCACCTCATCTCCCATGATCCTCTCATGTTTCCAAAATGTGGGATGTTTTCAATTTTTTGAGAAGGTAAAACAAGTACAGAGCCACCCAGAGCTTACAAGGCTTTTTATCCTCAATCTACACAACAAATAATCAATCCTTGCAGGAGTGGATTTTTAACTATCTGTAGATGCTGTCTCAAATGCTACAGGTATACCTGCTGTTGGTGAAAAGTGGTTTAAGAAATCAAAATTAGACAAAAAAAATTATGAGCCATTTGTCAAAACTAGGTACAGAATGGGCTGCAGGGCTATCTTCCCTTTCTCACACCTAAAACAAAGATTTGCTCCCTTAATGATGGTTATTATGAAGTACTTCACCTGTGAGGGGAGGTACTCTAGGCTCTACTCCTACCATGTAAGACTCCTCATGCATTTCACAAGGGTCAAGATGCTCAACTTGCCCTATTACCTCTATAGAATTATGGACAAAATGTCTTTTGTTGTCCGAAGAAGGAATCCTTCACAAAAAATGCAAAGTTTATTTCACCATTCCTTGATCAAGATGGTGATATTAAATTAGTTGGAACAGAAGGGCATACCTTGGGATGTGTTCATAGCCCATGAAATCTTCACAAGCCCACAGCCTCCTCATCAACCAAACTTGCCCTCCTCATCTACACAAGTGCCCTCACCTCAAGGAAACCTCCCTTCTTCCCCTTATCTTGATGCATCAAATGAAGAGGATGAGAGTGGCAATAATGAACAAAGTAATGACAGTGAGGGTAATGGTGCAAATGAGTTAGCCCAAAGTGAAAAAAAGAGTGAGGATGATGAACAGAGTGCTGACAATGATGGTGATGAAATCAGTGAGGAAGAGGAAAATAATGATGAGACAAAGACAAAAAATGAAGAAGAGGACAATGACAAAGATGAAGACAGTAAGGAGAAGACATAAATTGAAGGCAGCAGTGATGCAAATAAGATAGACCACAGTGAGGAGGAGGTAAAAAACAGTGACAAAGAGGTAGGTGATCATGAAGATAGTGAGGTACAAGACAACCAAGAAGAAAACAATCATGATAGCTGTCATGACAGTCATGACAACAATTAGTCGCTCAGTGATAATGAAAATGATAACATGGTAGAAAATAAAGATGAAAGCAGTCCTAGTCATGATGATAGTGAAAAAGGGGAAGAGGCTGATAGTCTATAGGATGATCACAACAGCTCAAATAAAGAGCAAAATGACAATGTAGAAAACAGTGAAGAGGATGAGAGTGCTGATGATGTATAAGACAATGATGAGGAAGAAAATATGATGACTGATAATACCAATAATGGAGATGAAGAGGTGGATTACAGTGGCAAGGATCACAGTCATGATAAAGACACCAACCAAATCACCATCACACCTCTTTCATGCACATACGAGAGAGGGCCAAGGCTAGTGTTTTCTGCCTCCAAGAGGCAAGGGACCATGCCATCTATTTTAACTCAGCCACTAGACAAAGGAAAAAAAAAGGTAAAAGAAGAAGAAGAAGATCATGAGGTGGAAAGGGAGTTTGAGATCATTTAGGTAGACAGTGATGAGGAAGAAGAAGCAAGGATATCAAACTTGATCATCCAAAAAAAAAAGCACTCATTGAAGACCTCCAAGCTAATCTGGATAGAGCCAAAAGTGTAAATGATTCCCTTGACTTGGAGAATAGGCAACTATGAGCACAAATTTCTATCTATGAAGCAAGAGCCATCAAGGCTCGGAAAGAAGCCCAAAGGGCACAGGTAAAACTATAAGAGTTCATGGGAACTTATGAAGAAAGTGAGGATGAGGAAGGAAAATCTAGGAGAAGGCCTAGAACCATGGGGTTGAAGAAAGCATTGGCAAAGAAAAGAGAACAAGAATCAGCCCTAGCGAAATAGCTCCCCCTAGATGAGCTTTTGGCCATGGAGATAGCACATGATCAGGAGCCTTGGTTGGAAAGAGCCAACATACACCTGGAGGCTCAATTAGAGAAGGCCAACAAGAATATTTACCTCCAAAGAAGGATGACTAAACATTATGCCTGGAGAAACCAAATTGCAAGAGCCAAACCGAAGAAGGCCCAAGTCAAGATCTAGGCACTAAAAGAAGCAAAAGGACAAGCTAGACTGGAATTTTCACACAAGCTTCTCTACAAGTCTCTCAAACCCCTTGAAGGAGACCCCCACCATGTAGAAAATCATATATAACTGATATGTTATACATCCGAGATTCTCCTGATCACACATTATTTGACTTCATGCACAATACATAATCTCTTCTACCATTGATCATTAATTACGAAAATAAAATCAATTGCATGCACACATTAAAACCATAAACATTCACACATATGAAAACAGTATTTTATGGGAAAACTTAAAGCTGAAAACCCCCAACTATCTGTATATTATATGTCATAGAGATCATGTAACAATCATCATACAAATCTCCTCACAAGTTCTCAGTACAATCTCCAATTGCTACACACTAATCAAGTCCGATCTAGCAAATCTCATGCTCCAATCTCTGCCACCTGCTAGCCTGCCTCTACTGCGCAATCACTTCTGAAGAATGGCTCTAAATGAACTCAAATTTCTCTAGCATTTCTCACGCAATCCTCATTGGCATCTCCAACCACTGTGTGTTGCAAATCATGCAACAGTATAGTCACAACTGATAGTCACACTACTCTTTCACCTACCTCTTCATTGGTCTCCACTGAAACTGTCCATGCACTGTAGTTAACTGATGTATTCTTTAGTTGATTAATGAGTTAATAATTAGTGAATTAATTAATAATTAATTCACACCACTCTCACTAGTGTATCAATCAGCTAGACTAGATACAACTAGCTCAACTATGTTTAACTCAGTTAAACTGAACACAACTCCACCAACTACCTCAATAACTCCACCAAACTCTGTCACATGAGTTCTAACTGAAGTCTCCATGCAATAGATCCACTTAACCCTTAGGAATAGCGTAATTCCTTCTGTCAGCTCCTGTGCCACATCTGTGCACTTAACTGAAGTGCTCCAAGAGAATAAGATAATGTTTATAGTCCAAATATTATTAAGAGCTAATAATATTCGACATATCTATTTTTAAACTGGCAATCTAAAAATAGATTCCGCCCAATATTTCTAAAAATAGAAGTCCATATATTTTTCCAACTTGACCAACCATCCACAAATAGCATCCTGCAACTCATAGAATATGATCGACATGTCTAAAAATATACATAGTCTAAAAATAGACTTGCGCCAAAAATAGCCTGCAGACCCACTTAGTGAAGCTGACTCTTTTCAATAAGCTAATCATCTTGTTACAATCTCAACACTCCCTCTCAACAAGATAGGGATTATCTGCCACCCTGATCCTGCCCCTGTGGTATTCGAATTTTCTCCTAGTGAGCGCCTTCGTCAAGATATCAGCATCCTGATCCTCCGTAGGAATGTATGAAAGGAACATGATCTTCTGCTGCACACAATGTATGATATGATGATACCGGATGTCAATGTGTTTAGATCTATCATGAAATACTGGATTAATCAAGAGTTTGATGCAACTCTGATTATCACAATATATCACAGTAGGATCTAAGTGTGAACCGAACAACCCGACCAGGATCTTCCTCATCCATATAGCCTCACATGCAGCCGAACTCGCTGCCATATACTCAGCCTCTGATGAACTGAGTGCCACAAATCTCTGCTTCCTACTATACCAAGAAACTGTTGTCGAATTGATATTGAAAATCCCTCTAGATGTTCTCTTTCTGTCCATTGGGCTTCCTGCCCAATCTGCATCCGTGAAGCCACACAACTTCACCTCATCCAACTGTCTGTACCATAATCCATATCTCGATGTGCCTCTGAGATATCTCAATACATGCTTTCCTGCCTTCCAAAAGAGCTTGGTAGGCTTAACCATAGCTTGTGAAAGCTAGTTAACAGTGTAGCATATGTCAGGTCGTGTATTGACTAGATACATAAGCCACCCCACCAACTGTTGGTAAATAGTGGCATCCACTACCTTTGCCGATGTAGCATCCTCTTTCCTCCATCCACCAGGAAGTGGAGTGTCGATAGGCTTGCAGCCTTGCATGTTTAACTTCTCCAGTATCTCCCGGGCATACTTGCCTTGAGACACAAACAATCCATCACTGCGCTGCCAAATTTCCAATCCCAAGAAATAATGAAGGAGGCCCAAGTCCTTCATCTCAAACTCCTTTGCAAGATCAGCTCTGCATGAGTCATGAGTTTATCAACACCATCACCTTCGTAATCAATTCATCTACATATAAAGTAATAACTAGTCAAAGAACTTACCCTCCACCACATCCGCATAGGTCTTGACCCGCCTCACTTGAGTAGTCCACCTCTGGGTGGAAGAATTTGCTCATCTGTGTGTACTAAGCACGAGGTGCTTGTTTCAACCCATAACGCTCTTTAAGCTCGCACATGCGAATCGCTGTTGAATATCTCGAAACCTTTGGGCTGCCCCCATGTATTACCTCAATCACCCGTTGAGGGCGTCCAGCCTCACATTCATCCACAATGCCACCCATCCGCGCCGAGAGAGTAAAGAATCGCCTCCCAGACAAGAATACCTTGCGATAGGTGCTCTAGTTTCTCTACACCGAATCCTATCAACTGTGAGGGAAGCCTTGGGAAAAAAATATTGCCTTGTACTTCTCCACACTCCCGTTAGCTGCTTGCTTCACTTTGTAGATCCATCTCGAACCCACCACTGATTTCCCTTCCGGCCTTGGGACAATCTCCCATGCACTGTTTTTGACAATCGAATCATACTCTTCCACCATGGCATCTACCCATGCGGGATCCTCCACAGCTTCCTCGAAAGAGGATGGCTCTGTCACGATACACTTGCTCATAAGAGCCATGTATCCAGTACACCGGTCAGGTGACTGTCTCTGTCTGCGCTGTGATGTAGGTGCTCCTACAACCCTCTCATCCCGAACCGCCGTCACCTTCTAGAAAGTGCCCACCTCTGACATAAGGCTGGCGCCGCATGAGTGGTCTCTTCCACTCCACAGTCCTCCTCTGTGGTTGATCCACATCCCCGAGGCCTAGTGTTTAGAACTAATAGTCTTCAACTGGTCCTCTGCATGCAAGTGTAGCTCCCTCTCAAGCGAACACTGCATGGATTTCTCCTCCTGAAATTTTATATCCCGTCGCACAACAGTCTTTCGACTATCTGAAAAATACACCCGATAGTTGTGAGGTGTATCAGTGTACCCCACAAATATTCCAACCTCAGCAGTTGGATCCAGCTTCCTTCTCGCATCCTTCGTCACATGCATGTAGAAAGGAAAACCAAAGATCCACAAATGGGAAATATCAGGCCTCTTTCCAGAATAAGCCTCCTCCAGTGTACTCATGCCAAGAACCAGAGGACAAATGTGGTTTGAACATAACCGTAGTACACATGAGCCTTAGCCCACAAGAGTATGGGAAGGCCCTAATCATGCAACATCGCCCATGCAACACCCACGATCATTCTGTTCTTTCTCTCAACGACCCCATTCTGCTGTGGGTTATGAGGCGCTATGAGCTCTCTTCAAATTCCTTTTGCGCTGCAAAATTCCTTGAATTCGCCAAAGATGAATTCACCACCATTGTCACTCCTAAGAGCCTTCATCTGCTTCCCCAATTCTTTCTCAACCAGTGCCTTGAACTCACAGAACTTTGAGTATGTCTCGCTCTTCTTCTGCATGAAGAAGATCCAGCACTTTCGAGAAAAATCATCAACAAATATCACATAGTATCTGTGCTTTGCTGTCAAAGCTACTGAGAAAGGTCCACACACGTCTGTGTGAATTCTCTCAAGGATCGTCGTGGCGCGACTATCCTTCTCGTGAAAGGTGGCTTTCACAAATTTTCCCAAATTACATCCCTTGCACTGATTTGACTACGCAAGTGTACCTTTGGGAAGCCCAGTAGAAATCTGCTGCAAAAATTTCAAAGCACCATGGTGAAGATGGCCCATTCTCCTGTGCCATAGTTCGCCCTCATCCCGACTTACCACTCCTTCTGCCTTGCCTGCCATTGCTGTGCAGCCATCTACCTACAACTGATAAAGGTTCTTAACTCAAACCCTTATCCTCCAGGTTTCACCAGTTTCCTTACTGCACAGGAAAGCCTTTCCCTCACTAAAGACAACATCATATCCCTTGTCTTCCAACATAGCCACATAGATAAGATTCTTCTTCAATCATGGAACATGCATCACTTCCTTCAATATGAAGGGTTTACTCCCTCTCAAAGGAAATGGTACCGAGACCGGTCGCACTATATCTACCATCATCACCCATCTTGATGTGCACTCCAAGATCTTTCTTATCCAGATCAGTAAACAAATCACTATCTCCAGTCATGTGAAAAGATGCACCACTGTCAAGAAACCACAATGAACCCATCATACTTGAGACCAAGCATGCGATCAGTGAAAAATCCAGCTCAAACTGCGAGGTTAAGGCCTCTCCAGCTGCAGATCCAGTAACCTGCGTATTTTTCTTCTTCTATGGAAAATTTGTGGCGTAATGTCCGTGTTGGTGATAGTGAAAGCACTTCACCTTGGACATGTCCTACTTCTTGCCTTTCGCACCGGATTGAGAAGCATTCTTCTTGCTCTTCCCCTTCCTTGCTTTGGTAGCCAAAGCGCAATTTCCTTCATCTGCACTCTTCGATGAAGATTCATCCCTGGTACTCCGCCTTATCTCCTCTTACACAAGATCCGACCAAAGTCGCTCCCATCCTGGCAATTTCTCCCGACCATTGACAGAGTCCTGATAAGAATGCCAACTCTTCAGAAGCCTAAGGAGAGCCAATCTCACCAAGTCCTTGTCATATATAGTAACCCCCACACTTTCCAGCTCATCCCTGCACTGGAAAAACTTCGTGAGGTACTTGGGTATACTGTCGCCTTTCTCCATTTTTATGTTCTTGAGTTTATTCTTGAGCACCAACTTCCTTTGGTCGCTCTTGCTTTGGAATAAGTCTGTCAATGCTTTCCACATCAAGAATAGAGAAGATTTACCATGAAGGCTAGACACTATGTGATCCTTCACACCTTCCAACAGAATCCTTCGACATTTTTTTGTCTTCTTTTGCCATGCGTCAAGTGCGGCAGCATCGCTAGAAGCAGGTTTTGGAATTTATGCATCTATGAACTCCTTCAAGCCATTGTCATCCAACACCGCCTCCATCCTGTCCTTCCATGCAATATAATTCGAGGTTTCCTCAAGGGCATACTCCAATCAGAATCCGTTGAAAGACATCTCAACTTCGACACTAAGAAAACACTGCTGCAAATTCGAATTCCACCAGCACAAAACTCAACCGCTTCAATGTTTTTCAATTGCTCCAATGATCAATATCGCTCTGATACCATGTAGAAAATCATATATAACTGATATGTTATACATCCAAGATTCTCCTAATCACACACTATTTGACTTCATGCAAAATACAGAATCTCTTCTACCATTGATCATTAATTGCGGAAATAAAATCAATTGCATGCACACATTAAAACCATAAACATTCACACATATGAACACAGTATTTTATGGGAAAGATAAAAGCTGAAAACCCCCAACTATCTGTATATTATATGTCATATATATCATGTAACAATCATCATACAAATATCCTCACAAGCTCTCAGTACAATCTCCAAATTCTACACACTAATCAGGTCCGATCTAGCAAATCTCATGCTCCAATCTCTGCCACCTGCTAGCCTACCTCTACTGCGCAATCACTACTGAAGAATGGCTTTGAATGAACTAAAATTGGTCCAGCCTTGCTCACGCAATCCTCATTGGCATCTCCAACCACTGTGTGTTGCAAATCATGCAACAATATGGTCACAATTGATAGTCACACTGCTCTTTCACCTACCTCTTCACTGGTCTCCACTGAAACTGTCCATGCACTGTAGTTAACTGATGTATTCTTTAGTTTATTAATGAGTTAATAATTAGTGAATTAATTAATAATTAATTCACACCACTCTCACTAGTGTATCAATCAGTTAGACTAGATACAACTAGCTCAACTGTGTCTAACTGAGTTAAACTGAACACAACTCCATTAACTACCTCAATAACTCCACCAAACTCTGTCACATGAGTTCTAACTGAAGTCTCCATGCAATAGCTCCACTTAACCCTCAGGAATAGCGTAATTCCTTCTGTCAACTCCTGTGCCACATCTGTGCACTTAGCTGAAGTGCTCCAAGAGAATAAGATAATGTTTAGAGTCCAAATATTATTAAGAGCTAAGAATATTCAACATATCTATTTTTAGACTGGCAATCTAAAAATAGATTCCGCCCAATATGTCTAAAAATAGAAGTCCATCTATTTTTCCAACTTGACCAACCATCCACAAATAACATCCTGCCACTCATAGAATATGATCGACATGTCTAAAAATAGACTTGCACCAAAAATAGCCTGCGGACCCACTTAGTGAAGGCGACTCTTTTCACTAAGCTCATCATCTTGTTGCAATCTCAAAACACCAATTTTTAAGGAATTTGGACAATTTTTTGTTTTTTGAGATTTTGGAGGCCCATAAGCAAAATGCCACTAGTGCTACATTTTTCCCTCAGGAATCCTCAGAGGAAAACTCTAAATTTTTGGATTTATCATAGCTAGCACACTATTCTCATAAAATTTCAGAGCAATTGGAGCATTTTTTACCCCTCAAAAGGTTAAAAAACACCTCATTTTTCACCATTCTGCCTCCTTTTCAGGCCTGGCGCTGCGCTCAGAGCAGTGTTGGGATTTTGACATTTTGGATAGGTTACAGGGGCTGGATCATGAAACAAACAGTATTTTTGGAAAGTAGACTCATTAGGATTTCAAACGGGCCATCACGGAGCAAAATCCGACCTCGGGAAGGTCCCCAAAACTTGGTTGTAAAAGGACCTATTTTCTGCCTAAGGTGGCATTGCGCTTATGGATAACACTGTGTGTTTTGGACCAAAACTCAAAAAAACACACTCATTTATTGAAAAATCATATTTTAGTGTTTTTTGAGGCAAATCACTCTATAATTAGGTGCTAGAAGCTATTTTGGAATTTATTTCATTATATATTTTGTGCCTTGGGCCTTGCATGGTCTCTTGGGCATTTATGACATTTATGAGTGATTTTGATATTTTCCAACCCTATTTAGGGTTTTTTCCCTCCTTTGCTAGATAAATAAAGCATGAGGGATTTCATTGTAAAGGTTGGCATTTGATGAGCTTTGAGAGAAAGACATGGTTTTTATGAGTTTGAAGAAGAAATTGGTCTTGTGGAGTTTCTGAATGGATTGCTTTGATTGATGATGAAGGAGGATAGCTTGGAGGATCCCTGAGCTTGGTTTAATTGTGAAGTGCTTCTCTTTCATGTTATTGTTTTCTCGTGTTTTCATTATGTATCCATCCTTCTATGTTGCAATATAACAGAAGAGTGTAGCCTAAGAAATTTTGTTGGAGGCACCTTAGTCCTTCTTGTTGTCTATTGCCTTGATGTTTTCCTCTGCTTGGTTTGTTTAAGGAATTCTTAGCTACTCCTTAGATCTACCTATGCTTTTTTATTCCATAAATGGTTCAATATAGTAGTTTTCAAATATGTTTTATGGTTAGCCCTGCCTATTTGATGTTATTTAAACTCCATTTTGGAATCTCTCTTTGAAGTATTACTTGTTAGGTTTTAGCCAAAGAGGCCATGTTTTGGTCATGCCCTTTGTCCATACTTAAGAAGTTTCCTAAAATTTATTTGTAGCTTTATCATTGATGTTTAGGCATTCCCTCTTCATTGGTTAAAGTTATTTGTTATCTTGAATGTTTTCTAAACCTTGAAGGTGAAATCACTAAAAGTTAGATATGTTTCTTGCTTTCTATGGTTCACTAAATTGCTCATCTTGAATGCTTGTTTGCTTAAGTATAATCAGAAAGCTATTGTTTTTCCATGTCTAATGATTATGTCCTTATGTTGATCAGTATTTGAGATCATCTTGTTTAAAGGTATTTGTTTAAGGATTCTTTACTGCCCTTATACACCTACTATGTTCACAAACTTATTGTTCATTTCATTTCACACATACCTTAAGGATCCATTTGAACATGCTATATTTTCCCTGTTATGCGTCATGTTTCATTGTTTAGATATCCATGACTTTCATTGACTCCATAGCCCAATGATTTGAAAACCTCTCACTCCACTTATTCTACTTTACCATATTACCCAACCAAAACAAATAATAAACCCTACACTTAACAACTAGCCTAAAATCAAACCCTAAAAAGCAAACAAGTTCACATACTTTACATACAATAGAGATAGCCATCTTTGAGTCCAGGAAGGCTAGGTCCTAGGACTCCAAAGACTGGTCTGATGTTACCCTGTGCATTTGGTCTGCGAATCTGCTAAATCACGGGACCCTAATAGTAAGGAGGATCGATGACATCTGTGGGCAATGATATCTCCCACAGTGCCACCCGAAGATGTCCCTTTTGTGGTGAGGGGTGATCCAAGGTACCGATTCCTTTTTGGAAAATAGGTGTTGATGTCGATAAAAAGGAAGCCTCAACCGAATGCGAGAGTCGCTGATGCAAGGGATCAGGATCCTGGATGCGATAGGTTTAACATAGGCATTATGGCTAGGGGTGACTGAAAAATGATGATGGGGATTCAGTGGCCCGAGGTCGGAGTATAAAAAGAAGCTTGGTGGCAGTCATAACTATTTTTGATGGGGAAATCCCTGGAGTTGGTAGGATGTCGAGGGTGGGTATATATTGGTTATAATTTTCATGGTGGCTTATGCGTGATGATGTGATACTCCGACCAAGGGTTACCAGGGACTACTTCCATGGGAGAAAAAATGGATGGGTGAATGTGGGACATAGTGCACCGTTTGCAGTCTTTGTACACTTACCAAAAGAATTAAATAATAGGGTTTGGTTTGTACAAAACACAGAGACGGGTGCCCCTAAACATGAAAGTGTCTACTCATTGATGATGTGAGGAAGGTGTTTTGCTGAGGGTGGGGGCCCCATTGGTTGGTCTCATGTGTGGGGTTGATGAAGCAGATGGAAAATGTCGCAGATGGGCTATGCCGATGGAAGTATGGTAGGCTAAATGTGAGGCACGGAAGTGCGCTTTCGAACTGCTTTCAAAAACCTGGCAGTCCGGGAAAGGGGTTTTATTTTGATATGGTAAAACTTGATGTGATGCATGGTGAGTGAAAAGGACATGAGGTGCTTCCCAGACTAAAGTGGTATGGCCATGGCATCATTATTTTTGTGATATATGGTCTACTATGGGTGACAGGCGCCATGGAGGGGAGGCTCTACCGACCAGTGAGGATGTTTATCATGTGCAAGGTGGGGTGATGATAAACATGGCTGGATGCCTAGAACCTATGGTTTATTTCTTATCGAGAAATGATGTCAGGATATGTAGAGTTCTTATGGGACTCTATCATGTTGACGGTAGAATGATACCTACTCTAGAGATTTTGGTGGATAGAGCGATGTATAGTTTGCACAATACTTACAAAAAAATACCCCGAGTGAAAGCATCTTCTTTACTCAAATATTATCGAAAGACATGTAATTTTAAAAAGAAGATGAGAGAGGGCATACCTATCGCCACTAACAAATTATTTCTTTGGAGGTGCACATGTGTGGCACTGCCCTTGGGCATTGTGGAGTGTTGATCACGGAGTTTCTTTCGATCTGGTAATTAGGCCTTCTGAGCTCTCGTTATGGTCCTTGAAATTTTTTAAAAAGTGCAACATATAGGTGGATATGGCTCAATTCAATTCATTTGTGTCAGTTGAGCATTCGAGGTTTTGAGAGGTCAGAAGCTTCTTACGGAGCATTTCTTTTCATTGCGATCAGCCTGAGTACCTGGGACTAGAATTTTTTTACTCAGGTAGGCCTCATGACGTCCTGTATTTTAGTTTTTTCAGTGTCGGTACCAAGGTCCGTACAAGATGGATTTGTACGAATCTTAGGCCAGTTTTTTCCTTGACCGCATGGGCGATCAAGGCATAGGCGCGCCTTATTTGCGCAAAACTGAGGGTTTTACGTGAATTGATCACGTCTACACTAGATTTTAGCACGTCTTCTTTGTGATTATGAGAATAACAGATGTGACCTCATCGCGCTTGTCTGAGGAACAGGTGCACGGAGAGCCGAAGCACATTTTTTGAAAAATTAGATGGAAATTTTGTCAATTTTTTGGTGCTTTTAATGTTACTGATGTGTTCCTGTTTTGATGACAGGAGGTTGTGGAGGGAGAGAGATTGGCCTGATCTCTGGGCCGCTTTGGCTGCCGATGCCAATGTGCGCCAACAGCTCGCGCGCTGGGGTCTTCTCAAGTTTATTGAGAATGACCTGATTCGATCACGGGATCGCCTTCTGCATTACCTGGTCCGATGTTGGAATAGGCGGCACAAGGTGATGGTGTTGCGGGGGTGCAACCTTGCTATCCATCCCGAGACAAATATCTAATTTATGACCGGGTTTCTGCCTCAGGGTGAGGCGCTTCCTTTTCCACTTCCTCCTAGGAGGGTAGGATTTGAGCGGTTCCGGGTACATCATGGGGGCGGGGCGGCTCTGACAGAGGGGTGTGTAGTGATT
This sequence comes from Pinus albicaulis, assembly GCA_034641835.2. NCBI lineage: Eukaryota > Viridiplantae > Streptophyta > Pinopsida > Pinales > Pinaceae > Pinus > Pinus albicaulis. Next base: position 1,975,349,717 of record CM076575.1, read on the forward strand.
GCTACCATGATTGACTTGGACAAGCGGTGTGCTCTAGCAGCCATTTTCCAACTGGTGGGGTCGTCTGCTCCTCATCAGGCGTTGGGACCATAGATCGGTGTCTTGCATTGGTTGTGGGTCGAGCGCTTTTTTTACTTTTCCCGTTTTGACGGGATGCTGGTGCAACTTTACAAGATCCGGAATGGATCGAAGTTGTTTACTTATGCTAGCATTCTATGCAACATCATTTATTATTGGGTGGTGTTGCTGAGACCTACGGTGGTTGTGCCTGCTGGGGGGCCACGGGAGCCTCACATGAGGAGGTGGGCCCCTGTGATGCTTTGCAGAGGGAGAGGTAGGGTGGGGCGTTATTGGAATGCCACCATGGAGTTTTGGTTTGAGGCCAACCCTCAGATGTTCCTGCCATTCATTTATGTGGGGATGGACTTCCAGGGAGATCCAGACATGATTCTTCCTGTTGGATATGCTTCGGGGCCAGTAGGTATGTTTTTGTGTCTTATTCTGCATTTACTTGAGTATATATGTTTTGTATGTGTTTTATGATGACACTAACATAGTTTTGTTACTCTTGCAGATTTTTGCAAGGTCGGATGTCCCGCGGCCCGATTGGTGGGACATCAACCGCTTCCTCAACCTCGAGGTGGTCCGCCTGGGGGACAGGAAGGAGCTCCAGTGCAGCCGTTGGGTGGAGCACCTGGCGGGGGAGGGCAGTAGCTCAGTTTTTTCTGAGGTTGCTGCTGAGCGGATTTGTGTCAAGGCGGCAGAGGCCTACGTTGCTGAGTTGACAGAGGAGGTGGCTGCCCTAGAGGTCAGAGCTCGGGTGGTAGAGGATGCATGGGGTCGAGTGGACCGCTTGACCCAGGGGATTCCTACCCGAGGTTTTGTGGATGACCTCGATGATGCATGGCTAGAGACACTGATGGCCGAGGAGAGGGGCTATCGGCCAGTTTTGCGCCGAGTGGTGGTCTTTATTTTGAAAACGGCTCCAATACTGGTACCTGAAGCAGCTGTGGGTCCAGGTGTCCCTCTTGGGGGAGCACCGCCCTAAAGTATTATTTGTACACGGGGAAAGAACCCATTATGAGGATGCTTCCCCTATTTTTTGTCAACTTGTAATTGTGTATATTGTGGGCTAACTTACGGGTCAGAGACACTATTTTTTGTACTCGAACACATAAATTTTTGGTATATATGCAAGAGATATTTTTTGTGGCTCTACATGGTGTGCCCCCTACTTTTTTCCAACTTCCAACCACAATTGATCATGAAAATTCAAGTAGTATTTAACTAAATACTAAGTCGGTTGCTCTTCCTTACTCGGAAACCTTTCATTGATTACAAGTTAGCATAAAATGGACAAGTGTGGCCATGCAAGGCCTAATCATACATCTCTGACAATAGCAGCGCCTCTGGAATTAATTATGGGCAACTCTTCATAGATCCAAACACGTCAATGGCTCCTCGGATGATCAAACAATAAGCTTGGAGGTGGATGTGATGGTTACAAAGAGGCAACCAATGGAGGCTCTGACATCAGGCTCTGACATTTGGCTCTGTTTTGCAGAAAACTAGCGTTGGGTAATCAAATCTATGCAGTGTTGGCCACTTTTCATTATTTGGGTGATTATGCTAATGTGTTCTATGTGAATGCCTTTTGCCCGACTCGACCTCCCGTGCTTGCATGCCTTGTCGGGGCTTATTTCCCCCATAATTCCTCTATGTTGTTATAACATAACAAGTTTGGTAAAACGCCTTGCCCTACTCGACCCTCAGTGACTTTTTGCTACCCGATCCTTTCTGTCACATTTAACCTTATTTCTTCATAAAATGAGTTTCAAACCTCATATGCCTGACTTGACCCTTTTTCCACAAAACATCGTAAAAAACCCATTTACTCGGAACTAAAAGTGTTTAGATTCTAGTTATGAACCTTATCGCATCCATAGAAAATCGCACATCGCATGTTTAACAATTCAAGTTACGAAGAATGTAATCGGCGATGCGATGTGAAATGGGAGATGACGTAGAGGGAAGGTGGGACTGACCGCATCGCAATCGCAAATCTTAAGGTTTAACCGTAATCAAAGGAGCTAAACACTAAAATATGCGAAGTGTGAAGTGCGGGGAGAAGGTAAGTGACATGGCAGGGGAAAGTGGGACCGACCACATCGCAATCATAGATCTTAGGTTTTTGTTATAAGCAGCGGGGTTTAAATACTAAAACTTGCGAAGAGCGGTACAAGATTGGGACCCACCCACATCACAAATCACAAATCTTATGTTTTACCGCATATCGTAGAATTTGGAGTTTAGAAAATATGGTAAGCACTAAAATCAGCGAAGTGCGATTTGCGCTAGCGGAGGATGATGATGTGGCATGATAGAGATGGAGACCATTGCCACCGGCGGAGTTTATAAACTAGCGAATGGTTTCTACGGTAAGTTTATGAGGTTTCGTATTACATGATATGTGTTGCAAGTGACCTAAAGTGGGGGGCGGAGATGTTGTGGTGGGGCTAACCACGTCGCAAGTTAAACAAAATACATTGTGAGCGCTTCAACGGTAAGTTAAGAAATGTGCGATGTGATATATCACAAATTGGTGATCACAGTTGTTAAGGTTTTGTTGTGAAAAGTTATTATTTTTGAAATGCGATGGATGGCAAGGGGAAAGGGTGACATGTCAGGGAGAATGGCCCCACTTTAATCGCAAGCGGAGAAATGGGAAAGCAGAGGAAAAACAATGATATGGCGATGAAAAGGTAAAGTAGAAAAATGAAGTGGAAAGGCAAAAAAGGGTGAATTTTAATGTTTTTTTTAAGGAAAATAACATGAAAAGGGTTTGTAATGTGATGATATGATTTAATCTCAGTCGTTGATCGATCAGATCCAACGGTCCCCACTGATCCCTGGTGGTGGTTTGCCGACTTTATTTCTTTGGTCATGCCTCGTTCATTTCTTTCTATTTGTTCGTAGAATACATGACTCTTTCATGACTTGTCCCGATTTAGCATTCATGACTTGATCCAAACATGCACGAGTTGACTCAATCATGTTCACGGCTCTACCCTTGCTATTTTTCTACCTTAATTGCTTCTTTGTTGCCTTCTCTGCCTTAACTGCTTCCTTTGATTCTTGATTTGGAAAAGATTTTGAATATTGTCATCTATGTACAGTATGAAAATTTTCAAAGAGAAAGTACACAGTCACCTTGTGATATTGTAAATTACAGGGTTCTAACAGTTTCTATAAAAAAAACACAACATAACACACCCATAGTAAAAATAGAAAAATGATATGCATAGAGAAAGAGATTCTAGGGGTAGATTTGTAGCTAGAGTTAGAAGTTTAATTCCAACAAAACCACTCACCCCATCAAGACTTCGTAGTGCCACACGATCCACCCAAACTTGTATATTGTCCTTTGCAGGTAGAAATAGACTTCCTGAGGTATTAAAATCTGAAATTAAACCCAGAAATTCACCAGTTTCATCAACTGAAGTAGTTGTGGAAGAACAAGTTCCTACATCCCCAACAAAAGGAGTAATCTTCCCAACTACAACTGGGGAACAAATTTTACCTCAAGAACTAGAAGTTCCTAGTGAGGAAGAGGAAGAAGAAACCTATTATAATATACCATTGATAGAGAAACTAGAAGATTTATAATAAGAACAAACAAATCCAATTTTGGAACCTTATATTAGTTATGAGGAGTCTACAATGGCTGGGGAAGGAAAAGGGTAAGTACACAATGTCAATGATGAACATTTAAGAATTGGAGGAGGTGGACCTATGATTGGAGGTGGAGGTGGGGGTGGAGGAAGGGGAAGAGGAGGAGAAGATAGAGTAGAAGCAGATCCTATTATATTTCCTATCCTCAATGAAGATACTACAACCATAATGAAAAATATCTCATCCTCTATCCTTCCTAACTTCCATGGATTAAGAAATGAGGATCCTCAAACATTTCTTTTTGAATTCAAGTTTATGTAGATCATATTACTACTTACTCGATTCTCAAAAGTTGAAATTGTTTCCAGTAACTCTCAAGGATGCAGCATTAAAATGGTTCATGGGTTTAATAACACACTCTATTAGAACATGAGAGGAAATGAAAAATTCATTCTTACTAAAATACAAGGATTACTGCATGCCTCATAACTGAAAGGATGAAGTTTTTAAAATGATGCAAAGAGAAGATGAAAATCTTGAGGATTTAATTGAAAGATTAAGTTATAATATTAAAAGGGCTAAAATGGAAAATTTCGATCATGATACTTTGAAAGCTCTCCTACTAAAATGCATTAGAGATGAATGGGTAGATATCCTTAACATGATGGGAAAATGATATATTTATTTTCTATCATTAAATGAAATTTCTGAATTATGCATACATCTTTCAAGAGGTAAGTCAAGAGTCAAAAAGAATTCAAGAGACCTTGTTACCTTTAGAATTAATAAATCTGCAATTGGAACAGTAAGTAGGGCTAAAATAGCCAATTTTCTTGATGAATTTAAAACAAAAAATTTAGGGAGTATTAGTGAAAAAATAGACACCTTGAAATTACAGAACAAGCAAAGAGTTGAAACTGATGGATTATCTATCTTTTGTCCTAAGTGCAGAAAAAACATGCTTTGAGAGAATGCCCTCTTGATTTGAAGAGTGTAGAAACTTGTGTTATATGTAAATAAAATCATGATACAAAAAAATGTCCTTCAATACTAGGTCTTAAAACTCTCTACCAGGAGGAACTGGTTCCAAATCAAATGGATCCTCTTTGTTTTGTTGCTAGAATACCATGGTAAGGATCACAAACTCAAGGTTTCAACACTCAAATGTATACACAACCACCACATAATAACTGGACTACATCAATGCCATGATAACCTTGGTCTCAATCTCAACCTTGGAAACAAGGATGGAAAAATCCTTATGGTAGATATTCTCAATGTCATCAATATCCACAAACTTACCCACACTTCCCATCACAACATTTTCCTCAATCTATTCAACTATCCCAAATTCAATTTCAAAATAAAAATCCACAATTTTCATTACCATTTCCACAATGACCAAATCAATTGCCTTCTCAACCACTTCCAAACCCAAATAATAAAAATTCAAAACCTATTTACAACATGGAGGGACAAAATTTTCAGACTTATATGATAAATCCAATAGATCTCAACAATGTTTAACTTAGATCTGGTAGAATATTAGAAAAGAAGTCACCATCTGTTGTTATTCAGGAAAAAGAAAAAGATGATCATTCTGAGGAAGAGATATCTCTTCATCAAAATGAAAATCCTCAAAAGAAAAATAATTATTCTAAAGAAGAGACATCTCTTCATCAGAAAGAAAATCTCCAAAAACAAGCCACTCCTACACATAATACTCCAATAAACTCAACTCCCATTATGGAACAACCTTCAATATCTGTCTCAAAACCACCTTTCTATGAAACATTACAAATTGATAAAGGGGTAGAAAAACATATCATAATGTCTGATTATGATATGTTAGATGAACTGAAGAATGTTTGCATAAAAATTCCTTTGCTACAAGCTATCAAATAAATTCCAATTCTTGCAAAAAAAATCTGGGAGTTAAGTATTAAAAAACCAGGAAGAAAAATAAAAGAAGTCAAAATAATTCAGTTAGTTGGAAAAATTGCAGATATCATGATGGGAAAATCAACAATTCAGAAATATTTGGATCCAAGAAGTCCCATTATGAAAACACACATCAATGTCATTGAAATACCAAACACATTGATTGATTTAGGAGCAGATATAAACATCATGAGTAAACAAACTATGGATCAACTAAAACTTCCTAATCTCCAATATACACCAACATTGTTACAAATAGCAGATAGATATGTAATCAAAAATGACGGTGTGTTAGAGGACATTTATGTATCCTTATATTCTTGGGAATATCCAATTGATTTTATGATCTTAACATCCAAGAATAATTTGGGGGGACATCCATTAATCTTAAAGAGACCTTGGTTAGCTACAACTTATGCTTTTATCAGTTGTAGATCTGGTGATATGTTTATCTTAGATGCAAGCTCAACAAAGAAATTCACACTATATCCACTCACAAAAACAATTATAGAGGTAGAAAATGAAGAATGGATGGATGATGATAATGATATACAACCTATTTTTACTATCTCACAAGTTAGTGAAGAAGATCAAATTTTAAATTCAATAGAAAATAAAGAATCATTTTCATATTGTGAGGTTATTCAAAAGTTCCAAGAGCATTGCAACAATGAATATTTATCATCCAGACAAATTTATTTATATTCTATGGAAGAATTTGGCAATTATTCAATAGAAATATTTCCAGGAAAAACTTTAAATGTAAACGAAAATCTCAAATAATTTCAAAGGAAGAAATTAATAGAAACATTGCAAAAACACTCTTCTGCATATGCGTGGGAACACACTGACATGAAAGGAATTAACCCTAAAACTTGCATGCATCACATATATATTGAAGAGAATTCCAAACCAATCTGACAAACTCAAAGAAGAATGAATCCAAACTTAAGGGTAATTGTTAACGAGGAACTGCAAAACTGTTAAATGTAAATTTTATCTAACCAATATTAGACAACCAATGGATTTCACCTTTAGTAATTGTTCCCAAAAAGAATCGAAAATGGAGAGTACGTATTGATTATAGGGAGATGAATAAGGCACTTTGAAAGATCATTTTCCACTCCCTTTCATAGATCAGGTGTTAGATACATTAGCAGGTGTTATGCGGAATTATGAATTACGGATTAAATAATAATAATAATAACTAAAAAAAAACATTCTTCCCTAAATGTGGTGTTATGCATTTATAACAACAGGTTCAATACTTTGTAGATACTTTTCCTAACAGTAAATAGACACGCATAATATATCAAGAACCAACTTGGAGTCCAAGCGCTTCCAATTCTCCTTCTGTCGCTCTTGTTGTAGCTTCAAATCCAAGCTAGATCGCCAAACTAGTTCCTGCAAGAATGAACACTAAACAACAAATATATTGCATTATACAAATGCCTATTCAAGTTATTCAGTTAAATCAATGAAACATGAACCATATACATCAGATAATAATTCATAATATGAAAGACAAAAGCTTATACAGATACATATGTGGGAAAGTAAACAGCAATCTTTATTAATGGATAGAAGGGGAGGTTACAACTATCGATTGATTTGATGTCACCATCTCCAACATCATCCCAGCCTCATCACAATGAACACCTCTCCAGCAGTATATCTCTCAAATCAAATCCTCAATTGAAATTCCACCAGTGTTTCTCTACTCAAATTCTTCCTTAACAAGCACTATGATTTGTGCTCAATTTATAGATGAGCTGAAGGTAGTTTTACAATCAATGACTTTCTAATAATAGGCAAGACATGTTCCCAAGCTCAAAGGTATCAAATGGACACATGGATTTGAAGTTTGACACATATGCACTCTTCTAGAAGGCACTGGCCAAGTGGAGATTCTGGAATAATGAGAATTTTGCTCCCAATTGACCAACGCACCCTTGAGTGTCGAGAAGTGCTTTGCAGAGCACCCTTGAGTGGAGTTTCCTGCATATGCAATGAACTTAGCCCCTTGAGAGACTTCATTGGTGAGCTCATAGGTGTTATAACATATACTTCAAATATTGGAAACCTTGCAATGGAATTTAGGGATGATTTGTCTTTGTTCTTTGTATTAGGGCATGTAGTAACTGAAATTATAGGGGATGATAGAACCTATTCATTGGTTCTAGGGACGATGTCCAGTTTAACTAGGTCATAGGGAGTGGTGCCCAAATTGACCTATAACATATTTCCCCCTGAATCATGAAGTCAGAATAATAATAACAATATTTTTTGAATGAGATGCTTTACATTATGATGGGCTGGAGCTAAAGCGGAGTGGCGACCTGCATCAATCTTACAATACATTAAATCATTATATATCCCCTTGATCACAACTTGCTGAGGGAAGGCATTCCCATGCTCAGCACATACACTATCTAATAACATGTACATAGTGCATAAATTTGTCTACATTGGAATGTTGCCCAATACAGGCATGCCTATAGATATAGGCCCATGTTCGGATGACTATCTGTATGTAAGGTCACCATACAGATGATGTGTACAAAAATCCTGAAATTTCAGCCTGGATGGTTGAAACTAGATCCGAAGTCTTCTTATCTCATTCACTCGATCATTCGGGTACAATTCTAGCCATGTGAATACATGATTTGTAGTCAAACATGGTAAGGCATCGTTCGATTACCAGGCAATGATGTGAGCATTTAACAAACGCGAGAGAAACACCATTGATGTCAACGGCCCTCACGGTACTATAGTACATTTCATAAAGCATGAATAGATTATTTGATGTTGAACGCCAAACAAAATTTTTCAGTCAAAAATCTGGAAGCGAGGATCTCGTCGATGCTGTAACAAGCCTCATGGTACTGGAATATGATGTTTTTAAGTGAATTTACTAGATGATGATTTGCCATCGACAGGAAGCCAATTTATTGCGAAACGAAAGTTACTAGTTTCAGAGACAAAGGATGAATTGATATAGCAATGTTCAGGGATGACTTTCATGAGAATGAAGGTTTATAAGTATTGAAGAAGGATGAGTATTCACAGGATGACTTCTATTGAACATATAGGTGACACTGAGATGAGTTGGCAGCATTGACCCAAAATCGAAGTGAAGGTATGATGAACCATAGGTATGAATGAACCGTCAAGAAGATTACCCAACCCAAATAGTCACGGTGATGGAGTGAAGTGTCATGTTCAAGAGCGACCTACTATCGCAAAAAGTTTTGTTCACTTGCCCAAATTTTCCCCGGTCATTTGTCAACCAGTAGCTCTTTATTTTTTAACAATCTTAAGGAGGATAACATATGCTTGATCTATAATTCAACCCTTCAGGTGAACAATGTATCGCTATTTAATAGTTTAACGAGTCTAACGATGAATGAAACTCGATTCTTGCCATGATTGACAAGCCTATCGCTATTTTATGTTTTAACGAGCCTAGCGACAGTGACATCCCGGTCCTTTTTCATATTTAGAGAGTTTGAAAAAGAGGATGAAAAGAAAACTCTATAAGTACTTTTTCGTAAATTTTTCACTCAGATCCGAAAAAGTGTAAAATAAAATCTGAGAGAACCTCTTTAGTCATGTTTGACCAAGGTATTCCTTTTTTGTAAATAATCTATCTCATTCCAGAAAAGGTTTAAACTTATACTGAGTAGATATCAATTCATTTACTTTTACAAGCTCGAAAAGGCAAGTGCTCGGCAATCTTTTCACATTATCGGAGTTTGAAAAGAGCTAAAAGAAGACTCCAAGGGTTCCTTTTTCACTGTTATTGAAGCTCGAAAAAGAGATAAAAGTGCGCTTCAAGTCCTTTTTCATTTTTAACAAAGCTCGAAAAATAAGGATAAAAAGTATGCTTTGTGGTCAAATTATTCTTGAAATAAATCTGCACGACTAATCTGTTCATCAATTGTAAAACATGTTCAAAACAACATCAAATGGATTAAAAATACATATTTCATGATAAAAATATAATAATAGCAATAAATATTCATTGCAAACAATTAAATGGCTAAATATAAAGAGTTTTACTATTCATTTTTACCATTCAGTAGTTACCATTTGCATATTGGAGCTCTAAACCTGTTTTTGCCCCCGAACTTCAGCTATGGATTGCGATCGATTATGTGGACAATTTTCATCGTCGTTTGATCCAGGTTAGTGCCATGAACCCTCTCTTTCTTTCAGTAATCATTTCATTTCCTTTCACTGCAAATTTTTAGGGTTTTGAGCCCCTTAGGGTAAATTTTGTTTCCAAAGAGGGAAACGCACCCTTGAGCATCGAAAAGTGCATTGTAGAGTACCAAAACTAAAGTCTAGCTACATATGCAACACACTATCCCTTGTTCAAGACTGCATTGGGCGCAATCTCCATTTTTGTTTCTTGCACTATGCCCAAAATTTGTCTAATTTTTTGCATTGAAATGAGTCTAATGAGTCTTATGGTTATGTTTTAGGATTTCATCGGACTATAATGACGATTACATGGAGAGAAAGAGATCATGAAGAAAAGAATATGGTTTCCCTAAATGATCCGGGTACAGTAAGAGCCCTAAGAGATTGTGGGTTGTTAAAGTACTTTCGCTTGTCAGGGATGAGGCAAAAGATAGAACTCTTGGAGTTCCTAGTTCGACCATGGGATCTGACTATTGAGGAATTTCACATGAGGAACAAATTGGTTCCTATTACAGTTGAGGATGTATATTTTCTAACAGGTTTGTCGAGGAGAGGCTTACCTATTTCCCTCTCAAGGTCTGCTCTTGGAGGAGAGATTGTGAGAGATTATGTTTTGAAGTATTGTTATCCAGGGGCAAAGCCAAGCAAAGATGGGAAGATAAACATCCAGAACATTCGAGATTTTCCTTTGAGAACCATTATTTTCACGATCGCAAAACTTGCAGGCACCATTACACTACATGTAGCGAATAGATCATATAGGCAGTATGTGCTAGAGTGCATGGAGCCAATAGTCTTCAACTGGTCTGAAGTTGTACTTTCCCAAATAAAGAAACAACTGAACAAAGCAAAGGGAGGAAGGAAGAAGAACTTTAGTTATGGTTCAATCCTCATTTCATTTTCCTTAGAGCGGATTCCACTGATGCAACCTCAGCATGTGACATTGGGTTTGTCTAATCTAAGAGATTCGAGGATGCAAATATGGGTAGAACTAATGGGTAGGGATGCAAGCCGATCAACCATTGTGTTCTTGACTACGTTCTTCGCCTAGTTCAAATGACAGGTTTTCACCATTGATGAGTATGCATATGCAGGCGTTGATTTCCGAGGAGATATAGACTTAGATTTACCAGAAGGCGCTCAGTGGGGTGCAATAGGTAATAATGTTTCGACCATGTTTTTTATTTTCCTAAGGTTTATACGATGTTTTTGTATTTTTTATGTTTTCCCAAGACTAAACTGAAGTTTTTATGTAATGCAGATGTTGGTCGAGTTCAACTGGTGGAGGAACTAGAGCATGGAGCAGATGAGCCAGCAGAGAGGGTTGTCGGGAGAGCAATCCTTCAGGATCTAGACATGGTTGAGACTCTGACTGAGCTTCGGTAACACATAGAGGGGTTTACCCTCAGGATTCTGGATTGTCGGATCGAAGAGTTACCCATGCGACTGCAGCGCCACACTGTAGGTGTTCCTAACTTTTGGATGCAGTTACTGCGTAGGATAGCTAGATCTATAGCATGTTATCATGAGCACCACTAGTTTACTTTTGACATGTTGCATACATTTTGAGGTAAAATGACCAATGTGTCTTGGGCACAATTTTTTGTAAAAACCTATAACTATCTATCTATTTGATTTCAGTGTTTTCCTATGTTTATTGCGTAATCCTATTCAATTATGTGAATGTTTTCTTTACAGGTGTTGCAAATGTCTGTCTAAAACTTGATTAACCAAAGAATTAATAAATGTGTTTAAATTTCTGGAAATGTGTTGATATTGAATAAAATCAAAGTGTCTTTCCAAAATTCGAACTCTTAGGAACAAACGATGCAGTGTTGGATTTCTAACAATATAAACACTAGTAAGTTGTAATACCACAAGTTGTGAGTCTAACCTTATAATGATGCGGTTAATACCAAATGAAATGGCATCAGAGAGAAGTTCGATCAACGGGCTATACTCAACGATATTGTTTGTCGATTTACCAATAAAAATCCCTTGCAAACTCACTAACTCGTCGTTCGGAGCGAAAATGGCCCACGCTGCAGAGGATAGATTCTGCGTACTACGACTAGCACCATCAGGATATCCAACAAATGGTTCCAACAATTCAGACATCTGCGATGAAATGTAAAGTGGATTACTAACGTCAAGAAAACTCTAAAAAACAAACTAAGATACTAAATGAAAATCAATAGCATATATATATACAATATAATACAAAAAATTACTACACTCATGATTAAGCATAGTAACGTTTGAGATACAACCCATTTCTGGGCTGCACCAACGGAATTCCATCGTAATATACTAACTCATAGGCACCCTTAGCAAGAACTCTTTTGACAATATAGGGGCCATGCCATAAGGCTCAAATTTTCCTGTACCTATTACATCAGCTTCTTGATCATAAAGAAGGACCAAGTCACCCTCTGAGAAAATGCGAGGCTGGACATTTTTGTCGTATTGCACCTTTATACATCTCTTATGTGCTTCGTTGGCCAATTGGGCTTCATGACGCGTTTCATCAAGATGGATGAGGTTAAAAAGACGCGCTTCTTCTTCTAAGGTGTCAGGTAACAAGTCGACTGCGAGTTTTAATGATGGTACTTCACATTGGATAGGCAAGATAGCTTCCAGACCATACACCAATTGAAAAGGGGTAAATATGATTGTGTTTCTCACCGAGGTTCGGTACGCCCATAAGGCTGAGTATAGGATCAAATTCCAGTTTCTTTTACGAACTCCTATCATGTATTGAAGCATACGTTTAAGAATCTTGTTGATAGCCTCAAATTGTCCATTTGATTGTGGATAATAAGGAGTATAATTATCATGTGACAATCCTAACTTGGCAGTCAATTGAGTCATCATGTGGTTGTGAAAATATAGCCTGTGGGACCACAAACATTGCAATAACATGATTAAAGAAAAAAAATGCAGTTGTTTGTCCTGTGTTGTTGAATGTAGGCATCGCTTCGGCCCATTTGGTAAAGTAGTCTACTGTGACAATAATATAACCATGCCCCCTGGACGAACGAGGGTTACAGGTCATGAAGTCAATACCCCATTTCGAAAATGGTCCCACAAAGACAACAGGATGCATTGGCGCTTGTGGTTTGTGGATTTTACGATAAAAAATCTAGCACGCATGACAACTTCTGACCGTGAGGATGCAGTCGCGAAATATGGTAGGCCAAAAGTAATCGGCGCAGAGTATCTTCTGCACGGTAGCGTATCTAGATAAATTTCCACCACAAGCCCCAGCATGAAAATCATTTAAAACCTTTTCGGCCTCCTCATGAGTGAGGCACCTTCTTAAAATTGTATCGACACCATGATGATAAAGTGTATCGCCGACGATCAGATAATATTTGGCTTGGTATAAAATACGTCGTTGTTCAGAGCGAGAGGTATCAGGATGAAAAGTTTGAGTTTGGAGATAAATGATGAAATCTCCATACCAAGGATCACATGATCCAATCAGAAACAGAGACTCGTCAGGGATTGATGGTTCTGACGTAGTAGCAGTACTATCAGAGGGAAGGTCATAGAGAAGCTCAGCCAAAACTAAATACTTCTTTGACTATGATTTGATGAATTCCAAATAAAATTCCTGCAAAATGACAATACATTTTGAGTATTTCCCCCCCATCAATTGACGTGATAAGATAGAAGTCATGTGGTTGCAATCCGAAACAACAATGGTCTTTCGGAACAGGATATAGTGGAAAAATATTTGTACAGCTTGAACGGATACCAAGGCAAGCTTTTCTATGTACGAATACTTAACTTCCGTATCATTGAGATTACAACTCAAATAATAGATCGGATGTTCTATCCCCTTTTCTACTTGGACCAATACTATAGTAATGGTTGTATCAACCGCGACGATATATAGGATATAATCACTCGGATAATTAGGGGGATACATTAATGACGCCCAGACAAGAGTATCCTTGACAGCATCAAAATAAGCTTGTGCAACTTGGTCCCAATGGAAGGGAACCCCTTTTTTCAAGAGCCGAGTAAATCCTTTAGCTATTTCGGCATAGTTGGGTATGAACCTCCATAGGAAGTTAGCCTTCCCTTAAAGTTTCTGTAACTGAAGTAAATTTGATGGCGTAGGCAAATCAAGAATGGCCTGAACATTCAATGGGTCTACTTGAATTCCTTCTTTTGAGATGACGAATCCAAGCAAATGACCAGAACCAACACAAAACACACATTTATGTGGATTGAGGCATATTTTTTAGTGTCTGTAGCATAAGAAGATGGCTCTCAAATGCATTGGGTGATCAGTCTGATTTTGTGAATGCGTGGGTAAATCATCTAGATAGGGTTGAACAATGTGCTTGATTTCATTGAAATCATAATCCATTGCTCTCTGAAATGTTTCCCCAACATTATTTAAACTAAATGGTAGCTTCCTATAAGAGAATGTGCCCCAGGGATAGATGAATGTTATCTTATGTTGATCCTCTAGGCGGATATTGATTTGATTGTAGCTGGAAAATCCATCCATGAATGAAAATATTTCACATCCAGCACAATCGTCAATGATCTGGTCGATAAAGGGAGTAGGATAGTTGTCTTTTGGATAAGCCAGATTGACATCCCGATAATTGACGCACACTCTGATGGTTCCTTATTTTTTCATGACAGGAATGATGTTGGAAACCCACTCAATTAGCGGAACAGGGTAAATGAAACCAACACACAAAATTTTCTCAACTTATTCTTTAATGGTAGTGGCCTTCTTTGGATGAACAGGACGAAGGCGTTGACGTATCGGTTTGACATCAGGATACATATTAATAGTGTCTTCAATGATACTAGTATCTATTCCTGCCATTTCCTCGTAATACCATGCAAATACATCATGGAACTCACGAAAGAGAGAGCGATATGTTTCGATTTCTTATGGAGAAAAAGATATGCCGACATGAATATTTTCTATAACGTTGGGTTTGGTCGAAATATCGATAGAAATGGTTTCTTTAATATTTGACAAATTTCGCTCGGAATCGATTGCATTAATAGGTATAGAATTCAAAAAGAAATTTTTGATTGATGGGTGATATAGTTCACTAAGATTATTTTCTTCATAATCAGGAAGATGGGAACGACGATGATAATATTCCCATGGTTCTCCTTCTGACATCATGGTTTCCAAAATATTCTCATCTGTCAAGAAATCTGAGGAAAAAGGATCATATGGAGTACCAAAATCTAAGGAACAATCAACCCAAACAACCAGCGACGCTGATTTCGGATTCGCCGCCCAAGCTAGATAGATTTATTGTTATGCTAGCTCAATAGGGTTGGCCAGCAAGAACTCATCCAATGTAACAATTTTAGAATCACCCGTACTCTTCCTTAATCCAGATGGAGTGGAAGAGATCATGTAGCAGGTCTCTATACTTGCAATTTCTACCGACGTCGCAGGCGGCGATAATGCAAAGGTTCCCATGAGAGTGGAATCCTTTAAGAGTCCTACACTAATGTTCTGAAGTGCTAGTTGGGGTGCGTGAACAAATGGAACACTTCTAGTTACCTGTGAAGTGGAGGCAAAGAAGGATAGATGATTGATGAATGTGATGGTACCTTTATATGGAAAGGCGATCATTCTAAAATATGTAGAAACAATTTCAGTCATAACATATACCCATGGCCTTCCAAGTGGAATATTATAGTCAAGGGGTCCGTCAACAACCTCAACATCAACATTCACTGTTTTTCCCCCTAGTTCAACATGCAGGTTATTGATAATACCACAAGGATTATATGTACGTCCATTAAAAGCCTTCAACGTCGTTGATGATTGAGATAAGCACAGCGAGCCAAGTGACTTCCAACAATTTAGAGACATAATGCATCTAGATGCTCCCTCATCAATAATAGTACGATGAATAAGGTGATTGAGAACATTTACTTGTATGGAGAATGCCAATTCTACTGGTTATTGTGGCACATAGCCTGTATGATTAAAGACGACAAGATTAGACTCAGTTGGATCAATTCCACCAATAGCCGACAATAAAGCCTATTTTTGGGAGGGACAATTTTGTAATACCTCAAGAGCAGACATAGATGAAGGGGATTGATCCAAATCTTCAACTACATTATAATTTTGAGCAGCTCTTGCTTGAGGATTATATGTCAATTTAGGAACGACTCCCTTAGGCAGCTTAATTGACATTTCAGGAATAGCAGTAGGTGGTATTGATTTTGTAGACGAATGCGTAGTCGAGGTAGTAGGTTGATCAGTTTCCTGAATACCATCATATTTATTATGTGTTGACACCAAAATATATGTTGAATTTTTTGTGACAGATAACATAAGCACTTGGGAACTAGAAGGTGGATCTGTAGCAACCAAATTTGTGTCCAGATTCGGAAACAGATCTGTCAACATAACTGACACATGTGAAGTCTTAATTATTTTTGAGATTTCAGTGTGGTGAGGACAATCCCGAAAAAAGTGTTCCTCATTATAGATTATGCATGGATAACGAGGTTTCCTAAGTCCAGACGATTGATCAGATGATATTTCCTGCGGGTTAGAAGTTTGTTTTTTCTTGGATTTCCCCTTTTTCTTACTTCTGGGTTCCTTGTCACTTTTGCCTTTGTCAAAGGACACAACATTGATTTCGGAAGAAGGTTCAGGATTCAGATGCAATAGTATGATGTGTGCTTGCAGTACCAATCAAACCGTCTCTGGCATGAGAATCCTTAAACTGTGGAGGAACAGTAAAATTTGATCGCGACGCATTAGGAATTTTTTCATAGAGCATGCCAGATTGGGTATAGGTCAAGTATAAATATTGGGCACGAGCAATAACCTGCTCTTCAGTGACGATGCCACCCTTAGCCACATCCTCAGTTATAGATGGTAACAAGGACTTAATGAACCACTTATCAAGGAGTTGATCATGAAAAAATGTCTTAACCATTCTACGACAATGACGCCACTCATGAATATGATCAGAAATGTGAGTAGCATTAGTCTGTTTGAATTGGTCAAGATTTTTGTTCTAGTATCATATCATATGGGTAGCTGGAATTGAGTCAAAAATACAATAAATAGGGTAGTGAAATTATCAAAAGAATCTCTAGGTAACTCAATGTACCATTTTGCAGCCGGACCAGTGAGCGTATGCTGAAAAAGACGTAGTCGAATAGAGTCATCATTTAGGGATTTTGATGAACACCACAAATGATAAGTCATAACATGAGTCGACGGTTCTTCCCTAGGGTTTCCATTGAACTTAGGAATATCTGAGGGCAATTTGTGAGGTATCATCATCCACCAAGGAGCATAGTTGATTGGATCATTGGTTAGCCAATTTAAATCTGGTAACTTTAAAGTTGCAACAAAAGGCAACTGTCGATTAAGGTCAGGTTGAGCATAGCCAGGGTATGATGGAATTGCTTGAGTAACAAGCCTTTGAGCACCAGCATAAGGAATCTGCTGTTAGTAACCCAAATAGGGTTTGTTTTGATAAGCAAACGCTTGAGGATTTTGTTGACCAAAACATGGGTACGATACTTTTTGAAATGAAGGTTGAGGCATTTACGCCTGAGGCTGCCAAGGGGTTTGTCCACCAATATTATAACCAAAATTAGGATAACTTGGATTCGGTTGAGGATAAGTATAACCTGGTTGTGGCTGTGACATCCCATAAAATGGTAAACCAACTTGTGAATATATGATTCCAGGTACAGGTTATTGTTGAAAATTAACTAGAGGATTTGGAGTCTATGGGCCCAATACTTGTGGGTATTAAGTTGAAGGACCCTACAACATTTTGATTCTGTAACGGGGGTAAATATTTATTAACAAGTGGAAGTAATGTGGGTGTAACAGGTTGAACTAGTTGATACGAGTGTACAACCATTTGCAATTGGATAGGCAGAGTGGGATGCCATTGAAAAACATGTTCATTTCGACATTAGGTTGACCAAAAAATGACGGAGTACTGTCAAAGTGGGTGACCAAAGGTTTCCCCCTACATGAGGAGGATAATAAGACGGAAAATATTGCTCTCCAAATGCCGGGAGTCCAATTGATATGGTACTGGATGGAATAGACCCAGAAGGACCAGCTTGATATTGCCCTGATGATGTGTATAAACAATTAAGCCATTCAGTACTCACTATAGGTTTACCAATTAGAATACCAGACGATGAAATTGGTGAAGTCCATGGGTTTGAAGATGCACTAGAAAAAATTCCAGATAAAGATTTATAACTTGATGGGACCAAAGGGCCACCATGAAAATATGATTCTGGTGAAGTTGTAAACATCGACGGGGTAGCGAGGGCAGGTGCTAATATAATTGGAACAGATGGTCCAATTGAAGATGTTAGTTCAGGCATGGTTACTTGACCAAATCTATACCCTTTTGAATCGACGAGAATATGAATAGGAACAAGATCAACAAAAGCATAGGGTGGTGATTGAGGAAAAGACTCGTACAGGTAAAGATCCTCGCCAAAATGGGTTGGAGTTAAAGGTGTCTGGTCTTGTGGGATTTCTTCAATCGAAATCAAACCAAGTGGAAGTATTTCGCCGTTAGGCCCAAAGTATATTTCAGGAGGTTGGCTGTGTGATATGGGAGACTTAATGGCTACATAAAAAATGTGGGATGACCAATGGAGGAACAACTTTTGGTTGTTCGACTTCGGGATTCAGATTTTCTAGCGAAGAAGAGACATGATCTGGATCAACTTTCGGTTGAACAACATTGGGTTCAGAAGGTATGGTCTCACTGATTGGATGGATCGTGACCACTGGTAGCTATGAGGACTCCATCTCGACAATAGTAGACGAACCAGGATGTGTAGAAACAACTTGTGTTGAATCTGGTATATGGGAAGATGATGCCTCACCAGAGGTACCGATAGTACTGGTTTCGGTAGAGTGATGTCACCTTCACCAACCAAGAGTAACTTCTGGTGGTAAAGGTGGTTTCAATGTTAATCTACATGAACAACGGGGAAAAATATTTTTTTCTTCCACGATGACTGATTTATTTTAACCAAAAAAAAATTAAACAAAATAAAATGGTAATGCTAGGAAAAAGGTTTACCAAGAAACTGTGAACTGTAGAATACCTCCTGGCGAACCAAGAAGTACGGGCAGGAAATCTCCCCGAATGTTGTGTTCAGTGTATCATAATTTACAAGGCGGCCGAGTCAGTTCACTATGGATGGATAGCAACCTAAATTTTTCCTCCCAAATATACGCGAAGGTATGTGGAGGCCCATGCCTGTATTAGCGTTGTCTAATGTGAAACCGCGCAGTGAGAGCACCCCTTTATACTTTTCGTACTGTAACACCACCCCATATACCCGAAAGTACGTGGACGAGCTACGATATAATTATGTACGTGGAGTGAGGTATCAAACTCGAAATGTATCACAGACAATTAATGACAGCTGTTATGTTTTACGATGCCGGAACACGTCTCTAGCCTAGACCTTCTGAATGTTATCATTATGTTCCAATGCTTTGTTAGGTAAATTGATGTAAATTTTAAGTTGATCTTGTTTATCAATTTGCCTTTCAAGGTTCACCGCGATGATGTATTGGAAATTACTAAAATGCAAACTAAAATTATAAGCAATCTTTTCACTTTTAGTTTTTTCAATGAAAATCCTAGCTATTATAGGGAAAGAGCAATAAATTTGAGAGCAAACAACAAAGAGCACAAACTAAAATGCAACTTTCCTAATTGTTCCTATGCAAAACACACAATCCACTACATGAAATTGCAGGATTTTCTTTCCAGTCCCTTTAATGTGAATGTAGAAAAGGAAACTAAGTGCATCAAATCAATAAAAACAAATGCCTTTTACTTTGAGAAATGAGGAATTGAACAACAATTTCTCTCTTTAGGAAAAATGAAGATTTTAACTACAATTTCTCCTATAGGAAACGAAGAATTTAACGACAATTTCCTTTTAAAAAGAAAATGAATGTAATGCAGTAATGAAAATACTTTGAAATTAATTCGTCAATGATAAAGAAAAACACTTTAAATAAACATTGAACAAACTTTTCTTTCAAAGGAGGAAGAGGTAGGTAAAGTCATTGGTTTCTATGAGGCATCAGGCACTTTGAAAACACAGCAAACAAAATTGAAAGCAAATGCAATGACAAATTAAATAGGAATTTGGTTGGCTCTAGGGGGCAACGCAGTCTCTAAGGGGAGAGAGTGTGTTGCAACGCACCCTAGAGTGGGAGACAATGCTATGCAAAGCACTGTGTCCCATTCAACAGTGCGTTGGGCGCAGTAGAGAACAGAAACTTAGGTTGTTTAACACACTTATAATGCAAATTTGAATTCAAAAAGCGTAATATTTTAGAGTAAATGCTACTGGGTTGATAAATAGAGGCAAACACAACAAGGATGAAGGGTAAACTCCCCAGCGGAGTTGCCAATTTGTTATGTGGAATTATGAATTATGGATAAAACATTCTTCCCTAAATGTGGTGCTATGCATTTAGAACAACAGGTTAAAGTATTTTCAGATACTTTTCCTAATAGTAAATAGACACACAGAACAAATCAAGAAACTTACTTGGAGTCCAAGTGCTTCCAATTCTCCTTTTGTCACTCTTGTTGTAGCTTCAAATCCAAGCTAGATTGCAAAAATATTTCCTGCAAGAATGAACACTAAACAAAAAAGATATTGCAATATATAGATGCATGTTCAAGTTATTAAGTTAAATCAATGAAACATGAACCATAGACATCAGATAAGAATTCATAATATGGAAGACATAAGCTTATATAGATACATATGTGGGAAAGTAAACATCAATCTTTATTAATGGATAGAAGGGGAGGTTACAACTAGCGACTGATTTGATGTCACCATCTCCAACATCATCCCAGCCTCATCACAATGAACATCTCTCTAGCAACATATCACTCAAATCAAATCCTCAATTGAAGTTCCACTAGCATTTCTCTACTTAAATTCTTCCTTAACAAGCACTAGGATCTGTGCTCAATTTATAGATTAGCTGAAGGTAGTTTTACAATCAATGATTTTTTAATAATAGGCAAGACATGTTCCCAAGCTTAGAGGTATCAAACAGACACATGGATTTGAAGTTTGACACGTATGCACTCTTCTAGAAGGCACTGGCCAAGTGAATATTCCAGAACAATGAGAATTTTTCTCCCAATTGACCAACGCACCCTTGAGTGTCGGGAAGTGCTTTGCAGAGCAACCTTGAGCAGAGTTGCCTGCATATGCAACGCACTTAGCCCCTTGAGAGACTGCGTTGGTGAGCTCATAGGTGTTATAACATATACTTCAAATCTTGGAAACCTTGCAATGGAAGTCAGGGATCATTTGTCGTTGTTCTTTGTCTTAGGGCATGTAGAAACTGAAATGATAGGGGATGATATACCCTATTCATTGGTTCTGGGGATGATGTCCAATTTAACCAGGTCATTGGGAGTGGTGTCCAAATTGACCTATAATAGTACGGAAGAAATATTTCTCATTTTTGGTTGGTTTTAGTTGGTATAACCAGATTCAGGTTGCGTGAGAAGATCAAGTTAAAACCACTTTTACATATCCATGGGGAAATTATGCTTATGGAGTACATCCTTTTGGGTTATGCAATGCAATAGAAACATTCCAAAGAGTAGTATTGGGTATTTTATCTGATCTAATTAATAATTGTGTGGAAGTTTATATGGATGATTTTACAGTCTATGGAAAATTTTTTGAAGAAGCTCTTAATAATTTAGAAAAAGTTCTCATAAGACGTAAAGAAGAAAATCTCTCATTAAGTCATGAAAAATGTTTTATGATGTTTACTGAGGGGATTCTTTTAGGACACAAAATTTCAGGAAATGGAATTAAGGTGGACTCATCTAAAGTAGAAGTTACTTCTAAATTAGCAGTTCCAATTTATCAAAAAGATGTTAGGAGTTTTCTTGGTTTCACTGGATACTATAGAATATTTATAGAAAACTTCACAAAAATTGCATCTCCACTCTTCAAATTGCTTACAAAAGATTGTGAATTCAGTTGGAATCCTAATTGCCAAAAATCCTTTAAAACTTTGAAAGAGAAGATTTTTGAAGCACCTATTCTAAGAGGACCAACTGGAAATTTCCTTTTCATATTTCAACTACTGCTTAGATACATCTCTTAGAGTTGTATTAGGACAAAACGACTTGACTCCTTTTGTCATTTACTATACAAGTAAAAATTTAACTCGTGTAGATTTAAATTATAATGTTACTGAAAAGAGTTTTTAGTTGTTGTCCATGCCATTGAAAAATTCAGACATTACATCGCTGGCTATGAAAATTTCATTCATACAGACCATTATGCAATTAGATATCTAATGAATAAACCAATTACTAATGGTAGAGTCACAAGATGGTTATTATTGTTACATTAATTTAATATCTCTATTTTGGATCGACCTGGAAAACAAAATAAAATTGTTGAATTTTTATCTAGAATTCAAAATGATAATAGTGATATACCTGTAGAAGATAATTTTCCCGATTAATATCTCTTTGCAATATCCACTAAATCTCCATGGTTTCCAGATATTGCTAACTATTTGGCTACATGGAAATTAGCATCATATTTGTTTCCTAGAGAGAGAAGAAAGATAATTCAAATGAGTGCATCTTATTCATGGATAAATGAGGAATTGTACAAGACAGGTCCAGATCTCATCATTCGAAGATGTGTAAGAGAGGATGAAATACCTAAGATACTAAAAGCATGTCATGATGAACCATGTGGAGGACACTTTGCTGATAAAATAATTTCCTATAAAGTCCTTCTCTTGGGATATTATTGGCCTTCCCTTTTTAAGGATGCCAAAGAATATGTTAAGAGATGTGATAGTTGTCAAATAAGGGGGAAACATATTCCTTCAAATGAAATGTCTCTACAACCTCAGGTACTTATTGAACCTTTTGAAAAGTTGGCTCTAGATTTTGTCAGACCAATTAATCCACCATCAATACAAAAGAGATATATTCTTTTGTGCACTGATTATGTTACTAAATGGGTAGAAGCTAAATCACTTTCTTTTGCTACTGAAAAATATTGTAGTTTCATTTATTTTTTAGGATATTTTTGCTCGTTTTGGTGTTGCAAGGGAAATTGTGACAGATCAGGGTACTCAATTCACATCCAAGATGGTGCAGAAGATAGTAGAGGAATACAAAATCAAGAATAGAAAGTCTACTCCATATCATCCACAAGAAAATGGAAAAGTAGAATCTACTAAAAAAGTGATTGAAGCAATCCTTACCAGGACTAAACATTTTCATATAAGGGATTGGGCAGAAAAGCTTCCAGAAGCTTTATGGGTCTACCGAACTACATGGAGAAGCACTACAAGATGTACTCCCTATGATTCCTATTGAGTTCCAAACAAAAACTTTCAAGACAACAATTAAATTGGGATTTGATCTATCATAAGCACAAAATCATAGAATGGAACAACTCAATGAGCTTCATGAATTAAGAAGATATGTTATTCAAAAGACTGGTCTAGTTCAACAACAAGAATCCAAGTGGCATGATAAATATATCAAAGAAAGAAAATTTCAAGCCAGAGATTGGGCATTACTCTTTGATTCAAAGTTCAAGGATTTTCAAGGAAAATTTCAGACTCATTGGCTTGGGCCTTATGAGATTGAAAAATTCTTTGATAATGAAGCAGTCACGATCGGGACCATTGATGAAGAAAAAGTCCCTCTCCTTGTAAATGGACATCGAATAAGGATCTATCACAAGCCATTAGCAAAGGAGGAATTTGTTGAGATATTTCAAAATAATGTTGATTTGAAGTTGGTTGAGAATAATTCTTCTCCTCCAACTTAAATCGTTCTTTTGCTTTTATTTTTCCTAAAAGAAAAAAGAGAGAGAAAAAAATAAAAAAATAATATATATATATATATATACATGAAAACCAACAATTGTTGGCAAGTTTATATAGAAAATCTAAGGTGAAAACCAACAATTTTTTTTTGGCACCTTAATTTTTCTCCTTACCTGTTCTAAAAATCCCATTTTCTTTGCTTCCATTTAATTTTGTTCTAAGACTAAAGAAAACTATAGAATTACTGAGATTCTGCAGCTATGATATATTTTTGCAGCTAATGTTTGACAGGAACTTTTTTTACTGGAGCAATTGAAGAATTAAGGTGATCCACTACTCAAGACACCTGAAGACAAAGAAGAAAAAAAAGGAACAACTAAGGGTTAGTAACATCAATTCAAAGGTATGCAAATGCAAAAATTTAATTTAATAACAAGGGTTTAAACATTAGTGTATGAATCATATGGGCATTATACCACCAATTCAAAAACATTATTGCTAAGAGTTTATCGTGTCAAATCAAATCAAAACCAAATCCTCCATTCACTCATCATCATTACATAAACACACCAACAAAAAATCTCGATTTCATTGTTAATATCACCCAACTCATACTCTAACGATCAGTTCCTCTCGATCTCACTCGCGCTCTCGTTAATTCTGAAGCC
Organism: Pinus albicaulis; assembly: GCA_034641835.2. Classification (NCBI taxonomy): domain Eukaryota; kingdom Viridiplantae; phylum Streptophyta; class Pinopsida; order Pinales; family Pinaceae; genus Pinus; species Pinus albicaulis. The sequence continues at coordinate 1,975,374,089 of CM076575.1, forward strand.
CTCATTCATATCATTGTCTGAAACCCTCACTCATACCCTGTCAAGAAGCAGTCTTGAGGCGAAACTTCTCAGCCATGGGAGTCATAATAAGAACAGAACCAAAAGGGATGAATTTCATGGAGAGGTACCCACAGTGAAAGAGGTGTTGCAGAAAGTACAGTGGCTCAAATTCGTGGAGAAATTCGAAGTCGTTAACAAGGAAGTAACTAAGTCATTTTCCAGGGCTTTCGATGGAATGGAGGTCGAAATTGGAGATGTCAAATTTGGAGCGACAAAGTCTTTTATTGTTGAAGCCACTATATTTCCAAGAAATGGAGAGATATGGTTCAAGAACAAAGGCATTGAAGGTGAAGAATGGAAGGTTTTCCTAAAAAATTCAGGTATGGACACCACCATTATTAAGAAAGGAATTCCAAGCACATCACTTAAAGGTAAATGGAGGAATTTTCTGCTAGTAATTCAAAAATTTGTCACTTATGAAGGGGGATTTGGGTGCATGTTCTTTTATCATGTTCAGCTGTTAATGAATTTTCTTGAAGGCAATGAGTTAAATCTTCCATACTTCTTGTTGAATAGTTTAAGAAAGATTTCAGGGAATGTTCAAAGGAGAATCCAATTTATAGAGAACACCATGTATCACCATGGATTTATTAAAATTCTCATAGAGTTTCACCTTAAAAGTCTAATATATAATTGGGATAACTTCCTAATTAGGAATCATTTCAAAGAGGGATACCAAGATCAGCCTAGCAGTAGCAAAACAAAAAGAGGGAGAAAAAGAAAAATTGAAAATCATGTTGAAAAGGTACAACAACCACCACAAAAATAATCAAAATATGAGGTTACCATTGTAGAAATTTTATGAAATATTAAGAAACAAAGTGTTAGAAGAAAGAAATACAACACAAAAGAAGGAAATGCATCCAAGAAAATAGAGGAGCCCAAAACATGGAAGAAAAGGGTAAAAATTCAAAACCCTCCTCCATCAGTAAGAAGAAGTGCCAGGCTCAGCCAAGAAATAAAAGAACCATCTTCAAAGAGTACAAAATATGTTGATCTAGAAGAGGAACTAAAGGTTCCATCACCCACTGCTATATCCCCCATTCACAGCCCAGACCTGAGAACACCAGAAATTGATCCTGTGCAACGACAAATTTATGTTTACATTGAATCTCTAGAGAAGAGAGATACAGGGAAAAAATTAGTCTTAAACTAGAGGGAAGAAGCTAAGTCTAATAGTCCACAAGAACTTCCAGTTGTAACCACTTTAAAACAAGAAATCTTTGAATTGGAGACACTAAATAGACACATACAATAAGATAATGAGGCCTTAAGGTGATCATAGGCTCATTATTAAGCTCAAAATAAAGTGCTCATAAATGCTCCAAACCATAACGACAACAAAGAGCTTGTCGCCATGAATCTGATGCAATTCATTTCATCAAAAACTGACTTCAGATGAGGAAGTTATGACCTACTGTCTGTTTTCATAGACAACTAAAAAAATTGCAGAACAGCGATAGGTTGATGACATGGTAGCCCAGTCATCACTCAAGGTATATTCAGGGAATATTCTCTAGTTTTAGCCCAATAACACTGTGACAAGTGTCACAACCATATTTGATAGTGAACTTTGGAGGTGAAATTTTTTTACAATTATCCCAAGGTTGAAGGAGAATTTCTTTTCATTGGAATATTCCAACTAGAGTTGGACACGTGGTGCATCCAAGGGTCGCCACGTGCCCCCTTTGGTGGACCCATCCAGCCTTTGGAATAGGTCGAAATTATTTTTATATCAAATTTCTAGATACACTATAATTCATCCTGAATGGACATATATGATGTGGGTTGAACATATCTATTAACCTGAGGTCAAACTATGGACAAGAGGTTATATATATGATGGGTAGAATATATATTCATTAACCAAAGTTTAAACCTTTGACACTCGGACTGACGAACATATGACAACAGGGAACACATATAATTTATATCCAAATTTTTCACCATGGGTTGAAGTTATATATTGTTGAACAAAATTATGGTGTGAGGGTCGGGGTCAAACCCACGACCTACCCAGTGCCACTCCAATGCCTTATTACCTCTACTCTATGATGGGTCTTAACACATAAAGGCAATGTTTGATGTTTTCGACAATAGGGGTTCGGAGGGGGCCAACCCCACGGGCCAACCCCCTCCCATGTGACAACGTAGTGAAGAACCGTGGGGCAGATCCAATGCAAACGACAGAGTTTAACACTTAATCCACCATTATATCACTAATTTTTAGGTTAAGGATTAATTAAACAGGTTTAATACTTATGGATAAATGTGCAGTTAAGACACACTTATCACAATTAAGCGCAATATTAATTGTTAATTAATCAGCCTGTTAATTAGCGACAGATTTAGCAGGAGCTTCTATTTCAGCGAAATCCAATAAATTGTCGAAGCTATCTGGAGTCTTCTCTAGATTTGGAGGATATATTGTAGGAAATTTTGTTTTGGCCATAACTAATGCAATTTTCGACCAATTTTGGCTCAGGAAGAGTCATTCTTGGTATATTTTTATGTTTTGGACACATTCGAGTAGGTTGCAGAGGTAATAGGAGAATGTAAACAATATTATTTGAAAATTTGAGCTAATACAAAGGCCCATGCCATGGAAGCTGGACCAAGGAGATGTAGCCCAGGAGGGGTGAACTCCTTCATCAAAACAAAGTGTTATTGATTCAATTGTGATGGTTTGTTGTGTTTTTGTTATTTTTGTTCAACGTTTAGTTTCCATGCTTTTATGTTCAAGTATTAAACTTAATCTCAAAAATTTTACTTGTTAATCAATCATAAGCACTTCAATAAATTGTGGTACATGAAGCACATATCAACACTTTTAATATAAATCTAAAGATGAAATTAGCACAACATTAACTAACATTCTAATTCAGATCAATAAGGTTGCAGAAAAAAATTAATAAAACCAAGAATGACAATATTCTTTTACATTTGGGACTGTGATACAAGAAAAACAAGCAGTTAAGAAAAATAATAAAAACCTCAAGAAATAGGTCATAAATATGAAATACAAAATCTTGATGAGAAAACCAAGGATGACAGTGACTAGAAAGAAGGAAAATAAGATAAAACTGGATGTTTTGGCAGAAGTCTCAGGGAAAATGCAGTAGCTAACAAGGATCATCAATTTTTCATTTTTGCATGAGGACATGCAATGACCTCCGTGTGGGGGAATGTAGAGCCTCATGACTGTTTCATTTTGACACTCGCTTTCTCCTACTTTTCCTCCTTTTTGTCAACATCATAAGCTCAAATAAGAATTAAAATACAAGGTTTTGATATGGTAGGGTATTTAAATGGCCTATATTTTATATCTAGTAATGTTCCTTATTATGAAATTAAAATTTGTATTAGCTATAGAATTGACGTAATTATGTATCTCGTCTATGTTTCTCTAGCCATCTCCATGGTTTGCTAAGTTCTTAGGTGCCAACTGAGCAACAAAATATGTCGACAGGTGGAGAATGATTCCCTCATGGATTTTCTCCTATTTATCTGAGCCAAATCATGCAAGGAACTGTCCAGTTACGTAATCAAAGCCACGGTCAAACACACTGTTGTACAAGCGAGCGAGAGACCAAGACAATCATGACTTCACGATTTGATTTTCCAAATATCAAATCGTGAAGAAACATTATTTTGGTTCCTATTAAAAGATTAAGATAAGATTTGTTTAGTCCAAATAGGTGTGAAAGCCTCGAAACAATTATACGCAGGTTTTAATAAATACAAGGCAAACAAATACCTGTCCAAATAGGTGTAAAAGCCTCGAAACAATTATACGCAGGTTTTAATAAATACAAGGCAAACAAATACCTGAACAATGCGAAAATTTTAATGCAATTATGAAAGTTTTAAACTATGTTTTCATTCCTTTTAATTGAAGAAATATCTTGAATACTTTATGCACAACTAAATGTTGGAGTAGATCGTTGAAATCGCCTATTTGTGGAGGCCCCCTGTAAATAAAGAAGGTTTTATATTTCGTGTTTTTCATTTAGATGTTTTCATAGCTTTTTTTGTTTATGTTTTCATTTTTTTTAAATGTTCTAGTTGTTTCCAGAATTCCACTGTGCCACTTGAAGTAAAGGTTTACATAGTTTTCTTTTTTCATTTGATGTAGATTCATCTTCCTTTCAAATTGTTAGAATGTAGAAGTGATTCATAGTTTTCTTTCCAAGAAATAATAGTTTATTGCAGAGTAGTTTTACATATTCATGTGTGATTTATTTCAAGAACGTTAAATGATTTATTTTCCAGTTTGTAGATAGGTTTATTTCAAAGAGCATCAAGTGATTTATTTCTAAGCAATAGTGATTTAGTGATTTACTTTTGGCATATGAGTGAGTATTTTTTTAGTTTAAAGAGTGATTTCTGTCCAGAACAATAGTGACTTATTCATTTTCTTTACACAATTCTATTTACATAGCATTTCATTTAAAGCATCTAAATTCCTTTCTAGATCTTGATTTTATTTTTGTATAGTAGACTGTTAGAATTGTTTGAGACTAACAAATACATTAGTTAAGACTTCTTCAGAAGATAGAAAATCATTTGTTTCAGTTTTTGCAGAGTAGAAACTTATTTGAATTGTCGAATTTAGTTGATTTCTGCAGAGTTGATTCTTAGAACTTAGTTTTAATTTAATCCATCAATCTCATTAAGGACATAAGAATAAAAACATCCTTAGAAGCAATCTCTACAAATTCTATCATCACACCAATAAATTAAAAAGGCTTATAGCATATACAATGCACTTTCACTTCACAAGTTTACCAACTTTGGTCGATAATTTATGTAAGCGAATTAAGAACATTAAATTGACTAAACAAGGGCCATAGTCTTATGGGTCTCCAATGTCTCAATAACAATTTGATGCTCCATCAGTGAGGGGTAGAAGATGATGAATGGTCTCCCATGTCTCTCCAAATGAGCCAAACCCCATATGGGCCTTGGATCAGCTACCAAGTGTCAGGTGCAAGTGTGTGGCCAACTAGGCATCGTGGTCCAAGTACATCACCATATCTGTATGGTTGCAGCATGAACATGAAATGTGTGGTGCTAAAGAAGCCTAAGGTGTGGAAATCAATGTTTTTTGTGGTGGAGGCCCATGAATCTCAACGCTCACCCTACAAGTTCCATTATGACCCTCTAGAGGGATTGGATCCCATATATGAAGACCCAACTACAATCCTATATAATATTGAATGCATCTCCTCACCTTCGAGTAGAACAAACCTATTAGCCACCTATAAAATTTGTTATAGCAAAAGGTGGCTAAGAATTTTTGAGCCTTCAAGGAACAAATTTCATTGCTAAAAATTGTTGGCTCTTGAAGACTCGTGAAGGCCTCATGCCTATCCTCTGTCCAAACTTCACTGTTGTTCCCATTTTACACTTAGAAATCCTGCTGATTTCCAAGCTAGAATACTGATGCAAGCACCTTTTCCCTTTTCCCTTCTTCCAAAACTAACCCTCATTTTCCCCCCTCTTTCTCCATAAAAACTCCTCTATTTTCATGATTCCTTTTCTCCCTTTCATGAAAATCCTCTTTACATAGTTTAAAACTCATTTTTAAACTATATCAGAACCCTCAATTTCCCTTGAAAACCATTGGGAATCCACAAAGCCCTTTCTTCATAAGCCTCCGGTCTTATTATCTCCCATGTGCCCCACGGCCCCGCAATCGGGCGCCAAGCCATTTTTAGTATTAATTATTTCCGCCCAAAGTTTAAAACCTTTGGTTATATATTAAAACTTGTCGGTTTTATTATATTGTAAGTTTTTTGCCAGTTCAAACCCCAGTCAATCTCCACCGTCGATCTGATCTTCAGATCGATGGCGCGGAGTCCATCTCTCCTGTGGTCCCCACATTCCACTCACCATTCTGAAAACTGCATGGTATCTATTGCACCGCCTTTGGGGCGAGGGTGGTTTTTTCCGATTGGCAGCAATTCCATATGTTGGCCGACATGCGTCCTGGGCACTGTTCATAAAACTGCCATCCATCACACGTTAAAGTTCGGATGTGGACCCCGCGCGATATTGATGCGCGCCGTCCGATATGAGGCTGCCCATCCGACGGCTATCGCTCACAGAAGATACCCGACAGTTAACCGGGCTACGACGCGACATCCAATTAATTTCCACCGTCGATCTGATCTGCAAATCGACAGTTCATATTTCATCGCCCACTTCCGTCGCCCAGTCAAACATTTCCCGTTTTGACTTTCCATTTTCTGCTCCCGACCGTCGATCTCTGTGCGATTGACGGCCCTGATTCAAAATTTTCTTCCGCCTTCACTACGCCTTCTCCCGATCAATCCTGACCATTGGATGATGCCATCCAACGGCCACACTTCCTCCACATGTCCTCCGCAATAATAAACCTATATATGCAGGATTTTCTAATAGTTTTTGTATTGTGCAGGGTTTCTATGGTTTTCTCGCCATTTTTGAAGAAAACTCGAAGGCAGAGGATGACGATTTTCCTGCCTTCGATTCACCAAATAAAATCATCACAGGGTGTTAAAAACACATTTTCATCAATCGTTCATGAAGCATTGATGCCACATAACCCTACGCAACCCTGTATATCAGAAAAACCATGAATCAAGAACAGTCAGAGAGTATCAGTGACGAAGATAAAAATGAACCAGGACAGAGGATGGAAGACATATTTCCAGGGATCACGGCTAAGAATATTTATCAAAATCCTAATCCTCGATTTAAAACACAGTTTAAAGAAAATATGAAGTGTTTTATCAACAGGAAAACCTCCACCACCACAATTGAGGCAAATTGATCCCTCTAACTACCACGATGCCACCTGTGCCTCAAAGTATTCAATCAGAGGCTGAATTTATTGATCAGGATCAGATATTTGTCTCAAAACACAGCCAAAGAGGAAACTTTGCCAAGGAAATTAATGACAAACATCTGCAGAGTTACTTCGACGCCACACAGAGCCTCAAAGGTCAACAAAAGCTCCCACTGAGCTTAAACTTTATGTAAAACATTTAATATAGGGTGCACCCATGTAAGTTTCTTCATTGAGCCCCTCAAAGGCCAAGAAGCCATTAAGTCTGTATTAATTGTAATTGGAGATATTTTATCAGATCTCACCTCCTCATTCTTCTATATATACTTCTGTAGAAGATGAGTGAGGGGTTGGTTGCAGAACTTTGATATACACTTGAGCTTAATTTCTGATTGTAAATAGTGTTCACTGGCTCTTGGAGCTCTGCTGGTGATAGATAGGTTAGGCTGAGATGTGTAGATGGTTGCTAAACTAAAGCATTGGACTTAAAGCTGTAACTGGTTTGAAGCATCAATACAAGCTGATTTATGGGATCTTGGTCTATGTTGACGGTGATGTTTTTCTTATTGTAACTTGTCATTTTGTTTTTGTTTTCACTGTGTTCCAATTTCTCTTATAAAGAACAGCATGCATAGAGTTAGGACCTACTGTACATCAGTAACCTTCTTTGACTGAAAATCTTTATATGAATGTTTTCTTCTAAATTGTGTTATTTAGGAATGATTTAATTCAGTTTAAGCATAGGAAAGCTGGCGTTCCCTCGTCTTATTGTCTTAGCTTAATGTTATTCTTAAATGTTATTTTTAGTATATGTTTAGTGAAGATGAACTGAGGAAGATATGATGAGCCCTGGTCCCAGTTTCATCTCCACAACTGTCTGAATGTTTCCCTTGGAATGTGTTGAAAGTTGGTTAGTTTGAAAGTACTTGCTAGATCTTAGGCCATTCTTTGTTATCATTCATGTTTCCCATGTTTTAAATGTTTTCTATTGAAATTATATCAAAAGCAGGCTAGTTTAAAAGCACTTTCCTAATCTTAGATTGCTTTTATGTTTTTCTTAAGTGTATGTCAAAGCAGGATAGTTTAAAAGCACTTACCTGATCTTGGACTGCTCTTTGTTCCTCATCTGTTTAATTCTCCTACTTATTGTATCATTTCATTCCATAAATCAAACTTCAAAGAGATCCTTAGACATAGATGACTTGCCCCATGGACCACCCTTGCCTCTTGTTGTTCCAATTAAACCCTATTATGACTCCATAGCCTAATGGACTAAAACCTGCAATTATCTATCTTTTTGGTCGAAGCTTACTCTCATTGCTTGCAACTTCTCACCTTTGAAACTCTTTGCATTTAGGACTTTCCCTCAAACAGTAATCATGCTCAACAATCCAAAAACAAACAAAACCCTTGGCCTTCATAACTAGCCTAATATCATAACCCCAAACTTCAAAGGCAAATCCATCTTTGCACTTATTGGAGAGATCCCTCTCCGGATTCAGGAGGGCTAGATCCTAGAATCCCAAAGTTTGTTGAAATAATGTTGCTTCTGCAGTTTTAGTCTCACCAATCTGCTAAAATTATAGATTCCTGACACAAACATCAATACAATTGAGTAAATAATCTTGCTAATCAAGGGGAAATGTGGACACTTCATAGTGCCATGCCATTTCAAATAGGATTAAGAAAGTACAAGTGTTATATTGCTCAATAAGAGAGGTTAATAAAGGACCCTATTAGGTGGTTTCAACCTCTAAGGGAGTGACAAGTCCATGGTATATCCATCAAAGGGCAGGTGGCATGTGAAATAATGATGGAACAAAATGGGGTAATAGGGAAGGTTCCAATCCACATGCCATGTTACAAGGGTACCTATAATGAGGGAAGCCCACACATTGGGTGTATAGATGTAGGAGGGAGAAATCGTGGTGCATGAGTTACCTTGAAATTTTTTTTTACACCCTTCTTCATATGCCTTTTTACTTTTATTATTTTTTCTTGATTTTAATGCTCGGGGCTCAAGGGGATGACAGAATGGTGCGTAAGCTGTAGTGAATACCCCCTAAGGTGGAGTAGTTCATCGCCCATTAGGGGTTGGGACAATCATGGGTTCATTAAAGATGTAGGGGGCACTCATAGGGGTCCTAGGAACCAGGGTGATGTCCATAGTGATAAGGGGTAGAGGTCATGTTTGGATTTTCCCACGTGCTAAATTTTTATGTCCCGAACATATTTTGCATATTGTGGTATATATCCTGTTGTAATTGGCCAAATTATTCTTTTATCTCTCTTTTTAGCTGTATCAACCTCCAGGGAATTGTTCTAGGCCTAACCCAAAGTGTGGGCAAGGGGAGGGGAAACTAACACCTTGTGGAATCAATGGAAAATTGTGGACCCAGATGGTAAAAGTATGAAAAGGGGTTATAATGAATGGAGTGGAGTGAGCTATATGGTGTTAGGAAGTGGAACCACAGAACCAAAAATTGGGTTTCCCATGCAGTGCCACTCCTAAAGGTAAATGCCAATAGAGAAGATCCCACAGAACTAGGATACAAGATTAACCACCAAGTTGGGAAAAGGGAACAAGAGTATGATCTGAGCCCATTATTTTCACCAAATCCCCCCACTATTCCATGTCCAAATGTGCCTGATAAAATCAAGCATAAACACCCAATTACATAATGAAAGGTCATACCTTCGGGGTTGGAATAACCACCTTCAAACATACAATCATAACAGATGGGGTGAGGGCACATAATGGCTCGCTCAAGCGGCATAGATTGGTGGCACATTGAGCTATCTAGTGGCTACAAAGGGGCTATTGGGTACCAATTGAAGACAAATCTAGGAGAAAATTTCTCCTATAGGGGTTACCCACTGGCGATGGGTAACAAGGATCGTTGATAAGATTTCTTAGATCGTTAATAAGCACAAGGTCCCTTCCACCTTTAGGCCCTTGAACACCATTATGATTTCCCTAAGGCCTGTCAAAGACCCGGTGGACCATAAAATTATGAAAGGTGTTTATGTAATTCCATGTTCATTTGGGACACCCTACATTGGAGAATCTGGCCGCTCCATAAATCAAAAGATTAAGGAGCATGTAACTGACATCAGACATTGTAGGACTCGCTCCGAAGCTTTGGAAAAACATGCGGAGAAGACAAAACACCACGTATGTATAGAAAAGGCTCAGGTCATTGCCAGATCAATTCCATCATCGAAACTTAGTGAGACCATCGAGATTGAGAGACAGTCAAGTATTTTGAATAGAGAAGGTGAATGAAAAATTAGCATTTTTTGGATACCCTCCCTTTCTTCTTAAAGTTATTCATTTTTATTTGTTTCCCTATCCTTTCTGTTCTTTGGTATATTCCCTTTTTTCGTTGTCTTTTTTGTTTATTTCATTTTTCTTGGTCTTACCTGTTGATTTTATATTTTGTTCCCTTTTTTATAAAGAGATCATGTGTTTTTCTCAAAATTGAAAGTGCTTGAAGCTGTATTGAACACGAGCGATTGGAAACGTCTCATCGTTGTGATTTCGGCGCTATGAACGGCTCGAAAAACCGATGTCGTATGAGGAAGATATCGCATTCTGTTCGTTTTCCCAAACAACTAAAATTTTTGTGACAGGGTGACTGGGATGCCCAGTCAGCAGGTGGCATATACTGGGAATATTCCCTTTCCTCATAACCAATTAGATCATGCCACGTGGATGTTTCTAGGCCATTGATTTGGTTGTACGAATTTTTTTGAAGGACCAATGGATGGGTGACACGTGGCCAGCCCAGAGGCTACCACATGTCCCCTGTACGATGGATCAAAATTTATGTGAGGTCCGAGGGGCTCGACCCCGCGACCGTCGGCCTATGCACCAAGACTTCCACCAACCGTGCTATGCAATGTTTCTTAACCCATTAAGGGCATCAAATATACTTAAACTTTAATGTATTTGCATACGAGGGTTGGGACCGCTGGCAACCCGTGGTTGTTGTTCACATGTCACAGTTTACTACCCATGAAAATTGTTATAAACCTCAATGGTATTAAACTGTAACTCCGGTGGATATACAAACCATATCACATGCAACCATGCCTTAAATTTTATCTGCAAGTCACGACTTCTTTAACTCCATTTCTAAAGAAGTGAACCACGGTATCGCGATAGTTCCGTTCGGTGGTTAGACTAACCACGGGGGCTGTGGGGTTGGCATGTGGCCACCCCCTCCCCTTTAACCATAACATTTAAAACTTGTGGTTAGAGCTGGCGGACAATTAGCACACCCACCAATTTTTAGATTTTTTGCTATTTTTAGTAGCAATTAAGTGCAGTCTCCACTTTTAGTGGAGGTTTTGTAGGAGTTATTGGGAAAAAGCTTTGGGAGGTCAATTTTAGACCAATTTGGGTGAAACAAGAGTCTACCTAGACTAATTTGAGCATTCTGGAGCCACTGGTGTAGAGAAAACAACCATTAGAGGCTTGTAAACACATGCATTTCAATTTTTAGCATAATGACAAAGAGGGACATGCCATTGGGAGTTGGACCAGCAGATGTAGCCCAGGAGGGGTGAACTGCTTCATCATGGTTGTTGTGTAAAACTTATGTGTGATGTTATTTCTATGTTATACACTATTTTACAGTGTTATTTAGGTTTATTTTCATGCTTAAAACTCACAAATTCATCCATGTTTCATGGTTTAAAAAACCAATTCCTTAAGCAAACAAATAGAGACAAATTGTACATGTTTTTATTACTGAAAGGACACTTAGCACAACAAACTAATATCCTCCTTTCAGATCAGGTTGGTATCAAAGCTAGAGTTTAATCTATGGTGTTTTTGTGTGCAAATATTTGTTTAACTATTTGCAATGGTTTTCATGCTTACTAGGCTCAAGCTTAAGAGAGGATAAGGCAAATTGGTGGAAGCAAGAGGTTCTCAAGGTGAGCCACAAAAAAAGGAGGAAAATATTGCCACATTCTCCACCACCTAGTTCACCTCCAAAAGAAGCAGAAGAAACATTAAGCATGCCTCCAGAGGAAGAAGAAACCCATGAAGAGGTGGATCCCAAAGAGTAAGAAAGAGTGTTCAGGAAAGCATTCCTTAACATGACGGAAATGGTGAGACTCCTTTATCAAGAAAGGAATGAAAGACTAGAAGGAGAAGGATCCAAACTTCAAAAGGAAGGTCAAGGATCATCAGGAGGTCAAAATGGTGAATATAAATCAAAGAAGGGAAATGGAGGAAATGAAGGCAGTGGAAAGTCACCATCCTCACCCTCATCATCATCATCCTCTACTTCGTCTTCACTACACCAGTCACAAAAGTCAAAGAACACTTGTAAAAGTCCTTTTCTAAAACTTGATGTTAATTTTTAATTGCTAATGTTTAATGGTGAAGTCAATGTAGAAAATCGTGATAATTGGATTAGGCAATTGGAGGTCTATTTGAGAAATCAGAACCTTCATGATGATGATACCAAAATCCAACTAGCTTCATTCAGGATGGAAGGTGCAACACTTGTTTGGTGGGAAGCCAAGACAAAGGAGGAGATCAAGAAACATGGTAAGATTATCCTATCATGGACTGATTTCATTACTACAATAAAACAACAGTTTTATCCATTAGCTCACATGCAGAAAGCCATAATGAACTGGAAAAATTTTAGACAATTGAAAGGACAAAATGTAAAAGAATACACACAAGAATTTAGGAGAAGAGCTCTCTTATTAGGGGTAGATTTGTAGAGCCAAGATACTTTTTCAAGTACATATGAGGCTTACATAGCTACCTAAGACATACTATTCTCATGTTTAACCTTACAAGCTTAGATGAAGTTTGTGTTCAGGCCACACATCTAGAAGCTAGAGGGAAAAACATTACTAATGAGAGTAGTAAGAAACCTTTTTAAGGGGAAAAACAAAGAGAAGACTTCAAAAGGCAAGGGCAAAAAGAATGAATATGTCAAGAAAGAGGGAGAAAAAGTGGTTTGTAAACATTGTTCAAGAGAAGGCCATGAAGAGAAAAATTGTTGGAAATTACATCCTGAAAAGAGACCCAAGTATAATAATAACAAAGGGAAGCAGAAACCTGTAGCTACAACTCAACATGACTTAGGAGAAGATTCAGGTGATGAATAAAAAATTACAGCCATGGGATTGAAGAACATGAAGGGGAAAGAAATTGAAACAAAACCCAGTACTAGTACATCAAATTGTCACATACAAGCTCCAAATGAAGAAGAGAGAATTGAACTGTTTCATGTGAGGGTCATATCCAAACATACCAGGATTGACACACTGTTTGACAGTGGGTCACAAGAAAACTTAATCTCTGAAGAATTGGTCAAGAAAATTAATCTTGAGACCACTCCACATCCAAAACCATATCCACTTGGGTGGATTTGTAAGGATGCAAATTTACAGGTTTCGAAGAAGTGCATATTGCGCTTTACAATAACTGCACATTTTTTTGACACAATTGAATTAGATGTGGTTCTGCTTGATATTACAGGTATTGTGTTGGCCAGTCCTTACTTGTATGATAGGAAAATGATCTTCCATCGCCATGAGAACAAATACCATTTATTCAAAGATGGAAAGGAGTTCATTTTTAGAGCACATCGCAAGAAGACAAATATTGTAATGGTAAATGCTCGATAGGTAAAGAGGTTGGTGAATTTAAGTAAGAATTATTTTCTTCTAATGATTAAGCCTAAAGCTGATGTTAATCATGAATCATTTGAAGATTGTGATCCTAAGTTGAAATCATATTTATATGATGTAGTTGATGCACATCATGAGATGTTTCAGGAGCCAACAAGGTTGCCTCCAAAAAGGGAGATTCAACATGATATTCAGTTGCAACAAGATTGTCCTCTTCCAAACATCGACATGTATCGCATGTCAATAATGGAGAATGTTGAAATAAAGAGGCAAATAAAGGAAATGTTGGACAAGGGAATCATAAGGCCAAGCACTTCACCATGCGGTTCACCCATAGTCTTGATTCCGAAGAAAGATGGGACTTGGTGAATGTGTGTCGACTTCAAAGCTTTGAACAAGATAACCGTAAAGAATCGATACCCACTCCCAAGGATAGATGATTTGCTTGATCAGCTGAAAGAAGAATTTTTTTTCACTAATTTATATTTACAAAGTGGATATCATCAAGTAAGAATTGCAGAAAGTGATATATGGAAGACTGCATTCAAAACCAAACAAGGACTCTTTGAGTGGTTGGTTATGCCGTTTGGTTTGTGTAATGCACTGACGAATTTCATGTGTGTTATGGATAATGCTTTGTGTCCGTTTCTTGATGACTTTGTGATTGTGTATATAGATGATATACTCATTTTGAGAAAAACAAGAGAAGAACATGTCTTACATGTGAAAAGGGTGCTTGATGTTTTGAGGAAAGAGAAATTATTTCTTAAGATGTCTAAGTGTGAATTTGGAAAAAATTCTCTAGTTTATTTGGGACACATTGTAGGAGGAGGTGGGTTGATAATTGATCCTTCTAAAGTGGAAGCCATTGTGAATTGGCCCACTCCCAAAACAATAATCGAGGTAAGAAGTTTCTTAGGCACAACTCAATATTAGAGAAAGTTTATTGCTAACTTTTTTGCCATAGCAGCTCCTATGCATGCAGTGACAAGTGTGAAGAAAGGCTTCCAATGGGGAGGCAAACAACAGAAAATTTTTGAAGCTTTAAAAGACAAGATCAGTTCAACTCTGGTCCTTGCATTATCGTATTTGAGACAGCCATTCGAGATACAAACCGATGCTAGTGATTATGCCATGGGCGCAGTACTTTTGCAGCATGGTAAGCCTATCTCTTTTCATTATGAAACATTCAATGGTGTTGTAACCAATTATCCTACATATGACAAAGAGTTGCATGCATTGGTACAAAGCATCAAGAAGTGGAAACACTACTTGATGGGTAAAGAGATGATTATACATAACGATCACCAACCATTACAGTACTTGTAGTCGCAAACAAAATTGCAGCAATCATGACATTTCAGGTGGATGGGATGTCTTCAACAGTTTCACTTGGTTATAAGGTACAAGAAAGGTATTTTCAATAAAGTTGTTGATATTCTTTCAAGGCCAATTATAAGTGCTTCTACTTTACTTAAAAATGATTCTATTGTACATGAGAGTTACATAGAACAATATGCACATGATGTTGATTTTCAAGATGTGTATGCTAGTTTGAGTGAAGGGAATCAAGTTGAGGAAATTGATTATCACATGCATAACAATTTGTTGTTTCATTTGGGAAAGTTGTGTATACCACAAGGAGAGAGGCTCATTCGTCTCTTATTGCTAGACACTTTGGGGTAAGAAAAATAGTGGCGCATCTACAGAGGTATTGCTATTGGCCTCACATGATAGATAGTGTGTCACGTTTTATAACAGGATGTTCTATGTGTGCAACAAGCAATCCTAGCAATAGGAAGCTTGGGTTGTACACGCCACTACCGGTACCATCAAGGCCATGGGAGAGTGTCTCCATGGACTTTGTTGGAGGTCTACCTATGTCAAGAAAACATCATGATTATCTTTATGTAGTTGTGGATAGATTTAGTAAAATGTGTATACTTGTGCCATGTAAGAAAACCATTACTGCTGAACAAACTGTTGAACTTTATTTTCAACATGTATGGGTTCACTATGGTTTGCCAACTTCTATTTTTAGTGACAGCGATTCCAAGTTCGTTGGGAATTTTTGGTCCAATCTTTGGAAGATGATGGACACAAAGTTGAAAAAGAGTACTGCTTTTCATCCGCAAACTCATGGCCAAACCAAGGTGGTGAACATAACCGTTGTGCATCTATTGAGAGGATATTGCAGCAGAAATCCCAATTTGTGGGATGAATAACTGCATTACGTTCAACATGCTTACAACCGGGCCAAGCACTCTTCTACAAATACTTCACCTTTTGAAGCTTGCTTTCGGTATTTTCCGAAATCGCCATTAGACTTCATCTTTGAGAAGGATGTTGCAATTGATGGGCATAGTGATATTGACAAGGCTCAAAAGTTCATTGAGAAAATTCAGATTATTCATCAACAAGTTCAAGAATAACTTGAGAAGAGTCAAAGCAAATACAAGGAGAGGCATGACAAACATAGAGTTGATCACAAGTTTCAAGAAGGAGATGAAGTATGGTTGCACATAAGCAAAGAAAGGATGCAAGGAGAAGGTAAAAATCTCAAGCCCAATCACTATGGTCCATTCAAGATCATCAAACAGGTTGGTAATAATGCATTTCAACTTGACTTGCCTTCATATATGCAAATGTATTTTGTTGTCAATGTGGAAAATTTACATTTGTATGAGCCTCCTTTGATTGATGATCAAGGGAGTGATATTCAGCTGCCATCTATAGGAGATTTCTCGCCAGAATTTTTTGGATGAGCTCAAGGAGGATACCATACTTGATAGGAGGACATGCACTTCTAAGAGGGGAAGTGTCGATTATCTTCGAATTGGGCTCAAGGGCAGCAAACCAAGTAAGGCAAGGTGGATGGAAGTTGAAAAGGTGAGGGAGCTGTACCCTCATCTTCTGAACAGGTAATTAAATTATTTTGGGGTCCAAAAGTTTCCCAATGGGGAGGTGTGATAAGGAGATCATGTGTTTTGCTCAAAATTGAAAGTGCTCGAAATTGTACTGAACCTGAGCAACCAGAAAGGTCTCATCGTTGAGATTTCGGCGTCACGAATGTTCGAAAAATCGATGTCATATGAGGAATATATCGCGTTCTGTTTGTTTTCCCAGACATCTAAATTTTTTATGGAGGATTTTGAATCTAAGGCCCTGGCCTCTGCTAAATTCCGCCCTAGGAAGTGGAATAGGTTCATGGATGATACTTCTGTCATCTGGCCCATGGTCGGGAGAAATTAGATCTATTCCTTGGACACCTGAACTCGATTTCTGATTCCATCAAGTTCACGATGGAAGTAGAGGTTGGTGGTTGCCTCCCTTTCCTTGATATCCTCCTCTCAAGGAATGAGGATGGTTCCATTTCTCACCAGGTTTTTCGCAAAAAGACTCACACGAAACAATATCTTCATGCTGGGTCCCATAATTTTCCTGCTCATAAATTTGGTGTCCTGTGCACTCTTGCGACTCGTGCCCTTAGAATCTCTGATGACAACTCCTTGGAATCAGAGAAGTCCCATCTTCTTGACATTTTTGAAAATAATGGTTACAGTAGATATCAAGGTCTTAAAGCCTTTTAGAAGGCATATAAAGGATTGAGTGGAAAAACTACTTTGGTGGATCCTATTTCCAAGGTCCATCTCCCATTTATCCAGGGGACAATGGAAAAAATTGCCCATGTCCCTTGGAGAAATAATATCTCGGCTTCTTTCAAACCTCTCTGCACTATTAGAAATTCTCTTGGTGCTGTTAAAGACCCTATCGACCCTAAGGACATGAAAGGGGTTTACATGATTCTTTGTTCTTGTGGAACTCCCTATATAGGAGAAACTGGTCGATCCATTAGGTAGAGAATCAGGGAGCATGCTGCAGATATTAGACATAATCGGTCCCGTACCTCAGCTCTTGCTGAACATGTGGAAAAATTTTGCCACCATGTTTGTACTTAAGCTCAAAGGTCATTGCTAAGGTAGATCACTTCCACCATAGGAAATTAAGGGAGGCGATCGAAATTGAATGACATGCTAAGAATCTCAACCGCAATGATGGTTGGAAATTAAGTAAGAGTTGTGCCCCAGTTCTTGCCATGTAATTTTGTTTTATATATATATATATATATATATATATATATATATATATATATATATATTTATTTATTTATTTATTTTTTCCTTATTTTATTTTAATAATTTTGATCCCTCCCGAGTGCCTTTTTAGATCTCTTTGTTTATTTATTATTTATTATTTTTAATTTATTGATTTATTTGATCCAATAATTAAATAAATTATTTATTTTATTTTATTATTATTAAATCAAACAAATTTTACCCCTCCCTTATTATTTTATTTTATTACCTATTATATTTATTTATATACCCCTTCTTAAATTTTTTATTTAATTTACTTATTTATTTAGTTATTAAAAATTTGCCCCTCCCTAATTCCTTCTTAGGTCCTTTAGTTTATTTATTATTTTAATTAATTTATTGATTATCTTAACAATTAATTAAGTAATTATTTATATTTTAAACTAAAAATTTTTCCCCTCCCTATTTCCATTTTAATTACTTAATAATTTATTAACACATTTATTATAAATTTTTTATTTAATTAATTAATTTATTAACTAACTTTCTAACGGCTAGTTCTCAACAGCTAATTCCAGGCAATGATGCATCTCCACTATTTATTTATTGTGATCGATTAGTCTCTCCACCTTGTTTTGAGGATGAACCACATTAGCTGGTTAGAAACGTCATCCTAATGATGTGATTTTTCCAAAAGTATATATATATATATATATATATATATATATATATATATATATATGAATTAATTATGAGTAAAATCTTTCGATAAAAATCACATCAAAGTAAATTTGGTTGAAATTTGTCTAACCCCGACTTTCTTTAGTTTCAAGGGTGAATTCTTTGAACAGACTTGTGGTGTGGCCATGGGTTCCCCCCTTTCTCCTGTGGTAGCTAATCTGTTCATGGAAGACTTCGATTCTAGGGCCCTTTCCTCCTCCATTTTTCAACCTAAACTTTGGAAAAGGTTTGTTGATGACACCTGTGTTGTTTGGCCTCATGGTAAGGAGAAATTGGACCTTTTCTTCCAGCATCTTAATGATCAATCTGAATTCATTAAGTTCACCATGGAATTTGAAGATAATGGTAGCTTGCCTTTTCTTGAAGTCCTCATTTCTAGGAATGAAGATGGTTCTTTCTCTCATCAACTTTTTAGAAAGAAGACGCTCACTGAGCAATATTTACATGCTATTTCTCACCATTTCCCTGCTCAGAAGCTTGGGGTTCTCAGCACCCTAGTCACCAGAGCCTTTAGAATTTATGATGAACACCACTTTGAAGGTGAAAAGGCTCATCTCCTTAAAGTTTTTAATAGAATGGTTATAGAATGAGTCATTGTCTTAAAGCTTTTCAAAAAGTGGAAAAGGGTCCTAGAGGTAAGAAAGATCTTTGTGATCGGTTATCTGTAGTTCCTTGTGATCGGTTATCCGTTTATCCAAGGTACTGTGGATAAAATTGCTAGGATCCTAAAGAAACATAATGTTTCCTCAACGTTCAAACCCTCCCGCACCATTTGGAGTTCGCTTAGATTGGTTAAGGACCTAATTTGCCCTAAGGATGGTAAGGGTGTTTACTTGATTCCGTGCTCGTGTGGGACCCCTTACATTGGTGAAACGGGTCGATCAATTAATCAAAGAATTCATGAACATGTCGCTAACCTTAAGCATAATAGATCACGCTCTTCGGCCGTAGCAGAGCATGCTAAGAAGACAAATCATCACATTTTCATTGAAGATGCTAAGATTATTGCGAGGATTGACCATTTCCACCACCGCAAGTTGAGAGAAGCCCTGGAAATCGAAAAGAGACCGGTTAACCTCAACAGGGATGATGGGTGGATTGCTAGCAGATGCTGGATTCCTGCTCTTCATTCCTAGTGTTTTTTTTTTTCGAATTACATAACATATACTTATTAATATATAACATTTATTAAAAATAAAATAAGTTTATAAAATTCAAACTATAAATATTTATTTATTTAATTATTGATTTGATATTTTAATATTTAATCTATTATTACAAAAATAAAATAAAAAATAGAACAAAATAAAATATATTAATTATTATTCTAAAAATAAAAATAAAAATATATATAATAGTAAACATTTATTTATTCTTCAAGAATATATTGAATAATTCTTATTTTTATTAAAAATAAAAATAAATAAAATTCAAATTATAAACATTAAGTATTTAATTTATTCCTTATTAAAAAAAAAATTATTATTATTTTTTTATTTTATTTCCTAAGTTTAGTCAAACTAGCCGTTATTTTACAAACGACTAGTTGGAGCTTTTCTTATTTATTTAATTGGGTTACCTGATCAGATTTTTCATCTTATCCTGATGATGAACCACATTGGCTGGTTCAAAACGCGTCGACCAAATTTACTTTGATGTGATTTTTACCGAAAGGGATCACAGAAGCCAAATTCATAATAATAAATTAATTAATTAAATAAAATAAGAATATCTATATATGTATAGATTAACACTATAGATTAAAAAAATTAATTAATTAGATAAAACTAGTTGTTATTAGTCAAATTTAGTTTTCTAAGTCAAACTAACCATTAGGATAACGACTAGTTTAGTCATCTCTACATCTATTTATACTCCACGTCTTGATTTGATCTCTCACCTAGTCCTGATGATGAACCACACTGGTTGATTCAAAACACGTTGACGAAGTTCATTTACATGTGATTTTTACCAAAAGAATTATATATATATATATATATATATAATTGTGTCTTTATTTTTATTTTTAGTAATTTCTTTTATCTTGCTTTTAATTTAGTTTTGGTCATTTCCTTACCTTTTATTAAGTTTTATTCATTATTTTTTCCCTTTTAATATTGTTTCTTTATTAAAACTCTTTAATTTCTATAAATTATTTTTTGTTAAAGTCGGTTTTAGGAGACATCACTCGACTATTGACCATCTGGTCACTCTTAGAATCATTGCGGAGGAATGTCGCAATAGTAAAGTCGATCTCTTCTGTTGCTTTGTGGACTTTAGAAAAGCTTTCGACACTGTTCCTCGGGATAAAATTTGGGAGAGACTTAAAGAGATCGCGGTCCCTCCTGAGTTGAGGATTGCTGTGATCCGTCTCTACGAGACTGTAGTCTGTCACTGCCAAGCTTAAGACCAACGAGGGGTGGTATAAAGACATTAATTGCAATATTGGAGTTAAGCAAAGGTGTCCCCTATCCCCTACCCTTTTTGGCATATACATTGATAAGCTAGAGGAGTGTTTGGAATCTGCGGGGTGCAAGGGCACCAAGCTTGTTGGTGTTCTCATTACTCTTCTCCTCTATGCCGATGATATCGTTCTTCTTGCAAAAAGCTACGATGACCTTGACAAACAACTCAATATTCTTCATGACTACTACTCCAAGATGGGTATGACATTTAATACTAATAAGACTAAAGTCATGATCATTAAATCCAAAAAGATCACCCAGGGTAGTTTCGTGTATAATAACCAATGCTTAGATAAGATTTCTTCTTATAAGTATTTGGGCATTGAATTCCCTCATCATCTCAACTGGAATTATAACATTGAGAAAATGATTATTGGGGGTTGGAAAGTTTATTATGAGCTTGAAAAAAATTGTAAGTCAGTTGATCTTTACATTTGGAGTAAAAAGAGGTTCCTCTTTGAGACCCTTGTCACCCATGTTGTCTTATACGAATGTGAAGTTTGGGGTTGCAGTATATCCAGAGAGTCATGGAGGAAGATTGAGATGATTCAAAAGCAATTCATAACCTACAACCTTAAGATCAAGGGAAATACTGCCTATCCTATCCTCTGATTGAATCTGGTTTGTCCCCCATTGAAAGTACGACTATGTTTAGAAATATGACGTATAAGAAGAAGCTTGACAACATGGAATAAAAAGGACTCCCTAAAATTACTTCTATCTGTAGTCAAAATCCTCACCTTCACCTCAAGCACGGGTGGCATAAGGATGCCTACTTCTGGCTCAACCATTGGGGAATTAAGGAGGAGCTCAGTATGGGAAGCAAAGATAATATCAAGAATACTGTTACCTCCAAGTATAAGGACAAGCCGTGGAGGATTAGGAGCTGGATGGTAAAATGAAGCTAAGATACTATAAGGAAGTGATCAACCCCACCCTTGATAATCAGAATTATCTCTTTGTGTTGTTCAGCAATAAGAAAAAAACGAATATCGCTAAGATAAGAACTAATTTCCATGAGCTTCAGAGTGAGATTGGGCGATGGTCTATTCCCAAGACCCCTTGGAATGATATAATTTGTCAGATTTCCGATTCTAAGCAAGTGGAAGATGAAAAACACTTTCTTTTAGACTGCTCGACTTTTACTCACATTTGCTCTCAATTCCCTACCATCTGCCATACTTCCAATCTTCTTGACCTATTAAGCCAACCCACCTATAGTGATCTTAGAGCACTTATTTCCCTTCTCTTTAACCATAGAAACAAGATTTTGAAGAATCAAACTTAGATTCTTTCTCCTCTCTTAAGGTTCGATAGACTGCATTAGTCTTAACAAACAGTAACCATTATTATTATCAAGATTATAATTGTGTTTTTCACTTTTCTTAAATTCTTTTATCTTATTTTGTTTTTATTATTCTTATATTTAATTAATTTATTTTTTCTTGTTAATTTCTATAAAATAATTTAATAATTAATAAGTTATTAGATATTACAATAAACAAACCTTTAATTTTTATAAAAATTGAAATATTATTAATACATTACTTTTATTAATACATTATTTTATTTAATTGCATGCTTAAATTAGACTCACCATCTTAAGTAGTCGTGATGACAATGAAATGGTTCCAAACACTTTGAGCAAATATTTGTGAATGTGATTTTCTGAAAATTTTTCTTGAGAATATAATTTTAAATTATATATTTTATTGTAAACTTTATATAGCTTAGAGGTGTGATGGCTCGAAACCGTTAACCAAATATTTGTGAATGTTTCTATTTTTAATATAATTTTAAATTATATATTTTATTATAAATTTTATATAGCTTAGAGAGTTAGTTTGATTGATCGAGTCACATCTTGTTATTAAAATGCAACAGATTCCATCCTCATTCTTGGAATTAGAATGAGATTTTATACTTAACTTACAAAAAGTCGTTCTTTCTGGTCAACCACCCATGAAAAATAATAAAATAAAATATATATTGACTAGCGAGCTGTGGCATGTATTTGGCCTAAACGTGGTGGTTGCCCACAAAATGGACAATGGATATAAAGGGGAAGGGGAACAATCGTTGTGACGTTACGACAAGCGTACTTTTGTCACATATGAAACAACCATTTGCTTGCTGTGAGCGTCAAATAGGACAACCAGCCGTTGTTTTGTTGAGCAACTCGATTTTGCTAAACCAAAATTGTTGAGGCGTTTGATTTCAGTTTAAGATACATTTTGGTAGAGCTGGTCGACCTACATTAGTGAAGATATTGAAGATATTGTGCGAGATATCTGATTTCTCCAGAAGATGTCAACAATTACAGTGCCAGTGAAAACACCGACCCCATCTGAAGACTCTGAACGCCTGAGGAAGGCTTTTGAAGGTTATCTCCTCTTTAACTATATTTAGCTTCGTTTTTTTATATTCTAGATATTGGGGTTCATGTGATGCATGATCTGCTTCAATCTTGCATTTTGGTTTCCTGTTTTATAACATTAATTGTGACTGAAACCAAACCACTGCAAGATTTAACGCGTCATGCATCACATGAACCCCTACATGTATAGGGTCACTGACTCTCTTCACCCAAAATCATGAATCAAGTTCAAAATTGAGCAGATCATCGATCCATAGGGTCACTGTCTCTCTTCACCCACGACGATAACTAAAATGTAAACAAATCAAAACATGAAACCAAAATGCGGCTTCACCCACGACGATAAACCAAAATGCAAGATTTAACCAATCATGAATCACATGAGCATATATATACACACACAATATCTCTGTATTCAGGAGCTTATAGCTTGATGTTCACATTGGAATTTCATCTCCATATTTTCTCTAATATACCCATTTGTCATCCTGAAAGAACTCCTTGACCTGAACCCTTTTCTAGGCTTCCTAATATTCACACATTTGAAAACAGTTTAGACTTCGTCAAAACTAGACTTCCATCTTCCAAAATTTAGAAAACAATTTTACCCTTTTGCCATCTCATCACAGCTGACACTTTCATCTTATGCCGCTTTCTATCCCAGTTTCCAGCGCTGCAACTGTATTATGGAGAGTCATGTTCAAAAACTTGGCTAGGTGAGGTCAAGGTGTAAGATTTCGACTCAGATTCTGCAAAAGCTCCGCAGAAAGAATAGTTCAAAATGGGTTTTTACTTTTACTTGGCACTTATATTTGTTGCCGGCGAGTTTTCCCACCCACCAGCAGGACTCACCCGCAGTGAATATACCGAGAGTTACAGGAATCGGCAAAAGGACCGATAATTGTTTGACCTGGGGCCACATTGACATCTCTACAAAATTTTTAAGTATGTTGGGGTCGCGTGTTGTTAACCCTGATGAACTTTTTAACAAGAAAGTGCATCTTGAATATGGCACAGAGGACAGGGAAGTGTAGGCCTCCGAAGTTGTGGTGAGAGTATGGATGCCTAATAAACATGGAATTACATCTGAGCCGTTAACCTTTTTAGCTTGAAATCCTAATATACTTTTAGTCGTGTTAGCTTTGCCTATCAAAACAAAATAAATTACCTACTACACTAAATATGATTAAAACATCAATGCAAAATGAGAATTTAAAACAAAGCGTGTGGAGAAATTTCAGACATGGCATTTCCCATTTCATTAAATGTCCAGAACTTAACAAGAAGTGTTTCTGTGTTTCTATTTCTTGGGTTTGACACCATTTTGTTTAACATAGGTCTTCAGTTGTGACTCATTAGAAAATTGTAACTCTCTCCAAGATCTTTTATCTAACAAAATCCAAATTGAACTAGGATGTTTTATAACTGAGCTGTTCAACCATAAAAGTGAAAGATCTTAAAATTCCAACATCCCTGATCAAATCTCTGATTCAATTTGATTTGTGATCTGATTCCAATCGAGGTCCTATCAACCAGGTAGGTCTCGAAGTATGTTCAAAGCAAACTGACATGACATAATATAATATAATATAATTAACTGCTAAAGGTCTTTGTTCTTATACATTATTCATTGACATCTAATAGATAAGTTCTCATTATGTTCAAATTTCTTATTCATATAAAGTTAATTGACCATAAAGTGACTATCCAACTTGTGATGATTCTTGTTTGTAACGTCTGTGATGAGGTCATATGCATTTTCTTGTTTTGTGCAAGAAGATCAACTTGTTTTTCTTGTTTTTTTATATGATTGGAGAATGCTTGGAAGAGGCCTTTACATTTTGTGGACCCTAGAAACAGGAGGAAAAAGGGTAAATAATAAATTGGTGAGAAATTGTTAAAGGGAAGAAGTAAAATGCATTCAGCTAGGTCATGAAAATGCAGAGGATTTGAGCAATATATTGCCGATTTATTATCTCTAGAGTGTTCCTTCTTTATAGGCATTCTATTTGACAGATAGCAACATTTTTATTCAGAATATGCTGCAAATTATCACTGAGAAGAAAAAAATTTCTTCAATGATCATGTGAAAATATGAATAGATGAGTGCTTCTTCACACTGCTGTTGGTTCATGTAAGATCACAGCAACCATTCATCAGCTATGGAGATGGTTGAAATTGTCAAGAAATCAATATGCTTATGGAGATGGTTGAAATTGTCAAGAAATCAATATGCTTATGGAGATGGTTGAAATTGTCAAGAAATCAATATGCTTATGGATTAGGTTTGATTTCTTTGTCATGATAATTACTTGTGAATTTGTTGGCTTCTTTATTAAATTTTTATGTTCTCTTCTTTCATCAAGCAATTACCAAAAGTACAAAACATGAAGATCACAAGAGACAAAGAACACAAGGATATAGGCTCCAAGCCAGGGCAAAACCCCACAAGGGGGAAAGCCCAAACAACCTCTCTTCTTATAGAATCAAATCAAAGTGAGATATCCAAGACCCAAGACTAAAACAAGAATCACACCTCCAAGCTGCCAAGTCAAGCCCTCCAAATTCTGCATCATCATGGTAGAACCCATCAATCTTAGTCACAGGAGATAGCATCAATCTCAACAACAGTAACTTGCATATATCTCAGCTCATATGCCACAGGGAACTTTCTATAATTTCAGATCATCTACTGCAAAGAACTCACATTTATCTCAGATCATCTGCCACAGACAACTTGCATTTATCTCAAACATATAACCCAGAAAATTCGCATTTCTTTGCAGATATATGGCTTCAGGAACTCACAAGCCTTCACAAGAATGTAGCCTCTGAACTTCACATATCTTCACCTCAGAACTCATCATAGTAAAACACTGAATTGCTTGCCATTTGGGTGGAGGATGTATGCCAATATATAGTTGTTTTCATATGCGAAAAGACTGTCTTTTGAGTGAGCTGACTTGTCATCCTGGAGGGCCGACTTGGCTTCTTGAGGTGAAATGAGTGAAATTACATTTTTGAAAAATCTGTTTCCTTTTTCTTTACAGGAAGTCCAAATAGGGCTTTGACTCAATTATAATTCCTTGACTTAATAAATCCTAGAAGCATGAAGAGCATGCTTTGACTAGAAAATAATAATAATAATAGTAATTTCTTTTTCTTCTTTTTGTTTTTACATGAAATACATATCGATACAAGTACAATGATAATTATGAAGACTGGACCTAGTTACACTTTTCAACAGAAATAGGAAAATAAAAAGCGTGGACAATGCTTTAAGGAGAGAACCAGCATTGGTGGTTTAATGCTGAAACACAACCATGAATGCAGTAGGCTGTTTATTGCCTAGTTGAATTAAACTTCCTTACAAGGCTTTCAAATTGTTCTGAACTTTGTAATGCATCAAGTTTGCCCTTGCACATGCTAACAATCCTTGACAAACAACTTGTAGCTATTGTTCTTTATAGAGGGCATCGAAATACTAGCAAAGTTTCATCCTAGAATTTTGAGGCAACACTCGTTTTACTGTTTTATCTATATAAGACTGTAGAGAAACCTCCTAAAGCCACTTTACAGGACCTTTTTGGTTCCTGCAGCACAGTGATGATTTAAGAAATATCAGTTAATAAATTGTGGCTGTTTGAGGCCATGATATGAAAATATTTTTCTTTCTTAAGAAACAAACCCATATGTGTGTTTTATTGAAATTTAGATTGGAGGCCCACTTTTTATGTAAGATTTCCAACTTTTTTAGACTTCATTTCTGATAGGTTGACTGCCTTTGCTTTATTAGAAGAATAATACTATCATTTAAATGTTTAATTGGGCATAAGTTCCATTTCATTTGTGTGGTTTTTGTGAGTACAGAGATTTTATTATGCTGATCAATGTGGTTAATTTTTCATAGGGTGGGGCACGAATGAGAAGTCAATCATACAAATATTAGGACATAGAACTGCAGCACAACGCAAAGTAATCCGGCAAAGTTATTTTCAACTATACGAAGAGGATCTCTTGAAGCGATTAGAATCTGAGCTTTCAAGTGACTTTGAGGTATGTACAAACAATTGCATATTACTAGGGTTTGATAAAAAATCTTGTATGAATGTTGCACAATAACATTTTTTGATAGACCGACCGATGTGAGATGTAGGATGCAAAGGGTAGTTTAAATGTGGTTTAGAAGATAAAATGGCTCATTAAAATTATGGATTTTGAGTGATATGATAAAGGGATTTTTGCTGTGCGAGTCTTGTATATATACATATATTTTTTTCAAGGAAAACCTTACCGGGAAACCTAAAAGATGCTTCCTCACATTAGTGAATGACTATCCCAGTAAATCCATTGTCGTAGACTAGTGTGCCTCACTTAGGATTTGAACTAGGCACCTGCAAGCACAGAAGTAGCAAAAATAATATGATGAAGGGATTTTTGCTGTGCGAGTCTTGTATATATAGTATATACATATATGTTTTTCAAGGAAAACCCTAGCAGGAAACCTAAAAGATGCTTCCTCAATTAGTGAATGACTATCCTCGTAAATCCATTGTCGTAGACTAGTGTGCCTCACTTAGGATTTGAACTAGGCACCTGCTAGCACAGAAGTAGCAAAAATATACCCAAAATATTCAGGCAACCAGTTGAGCTAACCCTTGGTCTGCCTATCTATCTATCTAGCCCCTAAGGGTCAAGTCCTTTGGGGTTACCAGTCACCTATGGTGCTGGCAGTTGATCTGCCATCCATCCCGGAAATTCCAGGAAGATGGAGGAGATTCTCTGTGAAACTATTTCTTTGGAAAATAAATATGTCTTTACTTTTAATTTGAATACCATCATCAATGTGACCAGTACATGTTTTCTCCTTGTCAAATATGATTTACATTGTACTAGATTACAGTGATAAGAAAATGTTTTCATACTTTGTTGTCATGATTCTGACCTTGACAAAGTTGTTTCTGTGAAAAAGAAAGCTGTATTTCTTTGGGTACTAGATCCAGCTGAACGTGATGCGGTCATATCTCATGATGCAATAAAGAAGTGGAATGCAAAGAATATATCGCTTTTAGAAATTTCCAGTGCTCGATCTTCAGCTGAGCTATTGACGGTGAGGCAAGCATATCATATTCGGTACAAAAAGTCTCTCGAAGAAGACGTGGCTGCCCATACAAGTGGAAACTTCCGTAAGGTGCACCATTTTTGAATGGTTTTTATTTCCTTGATTTTTAATCAGTGATCTATGTTTTGTATCTGTGATGCAAATGTTGTTTTTTCTGAAAGCAGAGAACATATTGCATGTCTTTCCTCTGTTTAGCATTGGTAAAATTTTGATGGTATTGGTCATATATTAGCATTCTTAGAATTCATATGCATTCACTAATATATAATCTATTCTCTGCATTTCTGGAGCGTATGAGTGTAACTAGTATAGAAGGATCAAAACTCAATTATTTGGTATATATTTTGTCAGTCACTGTTAAGTGGCTAATTTTATTCTTTCATAGATGGGTTTCTGCATCTATCTGTCATCAGACTTAGCTTCTTCTCCTTAGTGTTATCTTTCTTTGTAATCTTGAAACTGCATCTGTATTGATGCGTATCCCTTATGAGGCAGGAGCTGGCATCTTGAGTTTGTGTTTTTTGAAATTTAGTGTGTATATAATTTTGCTTGGTGTTATAACAGTGTAACACCTCAACATATAATATATATGCATTGCATCGATGATGGATTCCTGCTTTAGAATTTATAGTGTATCTTAACCAATTCTATCTTGTCTCTATGCTGTGGCTTGGTAGATGGCATTTCCTTTGTATGGTCTTTAGTATTTACTATCCTTATTGAATGTAAATAAGGATTGTAGTTTTACGAGTATATGATTTCATGATGAAATCAGAAGAATCTAACTGGCTCTGTCAAGCCATGGAGATATGCTCCGTGCAGAAACAGAGCATTGCTTGAAGACAAACATTAACAGCATAGTCCTTAAGGAGTTGTGCCTTTGCTTGATTATTCATACTATTTTTCAGGCATTGTGTTCCTATGGAATGCCAGACATTTCTATATAGGAATCAATGTTTGTAGCCATTCTTAACAAGTTATGGACAAAACATCAAAGTAGATAAGTTACATCTTTTTCTCGGATAACAATTTTATGGGTCTGTCTAGTGGTCTTTAACTGGAGTCTTGGAAACTATTGCAAGTTGAAACACTAGAGCTGAGGTATTTGTATAGAGCTTCTCATTTGTCCTTAAACTAGGGTGTTCTCACGAATGAAGAGCATATTAACAGCAAGACAACTGTAATTCTTGTCAGTGTATGCAGTTATTAGATTAAAATTCCATGTGAAAAGTGATAAAATGATATCTTTCTGTTTGGCTAATGTCTATCTAGTTGTTGTTCTGTTGCAGTTGCTGGTAGCACTTGTAAGTTCATATCGGTATGAAGGTCCGGAAGTGGATATGCATCTTGCAAGTTATGAAGCAAAGAAGCTAAATGAATCTATAACGAGCAAAAAAGATAATTACGAAGAACTTATTCGAATAATAAGTACAAGGAGCAAAGCTCAATTGAATGCCACATTCAATTGTTACAAAGATGTGTATGGTCATCATATTAACAAGGTCTGATTTCTCAAACTAAGTTTCTATTATTTTCATACTCTACATTATTTCATTTTCTTCTTCTCTACTTTGAGCATGTTTTGGCAATGCATTGATTTGAACTTCTTTATTTACTTTTGTTGTAAGTTTGTAACTGATCACACAACCTGAATTAATGTATTGAGATTTTGCACCTTTGGGGTATAAAATAAAGCTTTCATGTGCATTTAGGAATGGATATTATGATAGCATGTACGAATGAGCAGTTCCATTTTATGAATGTTACGATCACATGTATGAATGAGTAGTTCCATTTTATGCCTGAAACTATATGTATGTAATGGAAATGTAGAGAGATTTCTTTCTCTTAACCTGTTTCCTTAGCATCCTTGAAATCAGGCAACTCCTATTTATCTTGTTGCCTGGTTACTACCCATCAAAAGGTTTTTGTTGCAGGGAAGAAAATCCAAGTTATCATCATCATTTTCATCTATTTGGTTGTGTGAATTTCACTCCTTATTTTTGATACAATGCTTCCTTTGATTATTAATATAAAGTTTAAACAACAGTACATGGGCATTTTATAAAAAAAAAGTGGACTTCCAAATGCACTATATAAGCACAACATTGAGCTGGTCTCATACCAAAATACCCGGTATGCTAATATTGTAAGGAATATAAGTTATATGAAGTAGTTAACTAACAACAACAAAAACCAGTCCACGGTCCCAAAATCATCAGAAGTCCATTAAGATTAGGCAACAACAGGATGGAGCCCAACATTGAGCGGCAGGTCATAATGGTCCTTGGGGTTTAGGGCCCAGCTAGAAATGGTGGGCGCTGGCTTGCTATAATTAGTTACAACCATCATTGTCAGGTTTAGATGGCCTCTTGCCCTTAGAAATCTCAAGTGAGATTGTCTGGAAGTTATAATTCTGCTAAGTGAGATGGGGTGGCTAGCTATGATGATGCTCCCTCCTCTCTCTCATTTCTCAACCCACTTGATGCTGTGGTCACCCTTTATTGCCTTGACAGAATTAAATGTGTATCTAAGGCTCTCATTTAGTATTGCATGTGATGGCTCCCTATAGATTGAGAACTTGTCATAGGTAGGCCAGATCCATCACTACCTTCTTCACTTGTACAAGAATCTGCATGCACAAGATTGCATGAATTAGGAAGTTGTCATACCTCTGTCATTACTTGTTGTTCACTTATTAAATCTGTTGTTCATAATGTGTTAAAATGTTCATTTAATAGTTCAGTTAATTATTGAAAAGAAAAGAAATTTATGTCCATGAATGTACTAAACTGATTCACCCCACCTCTCAGTTTAGTCAAGTCTCCATTAGTGTTCCCTACTAATTAATTGCCCAAGGGAGGACGAAGTAGCCTATCCAAACCCTGTAGGCTATAGTCAATGATAAAGGGAGAAACCCATTATCCAATGCTTTTGGGGCAACATTGGTAAATTAGGGCAAAACTTGTGAAGAAAGCTAGAATTGGGGCTAAGTGAAGGGGAAACTTGCAACCCCTCATTAAAATAAGGAGAAGAGA
Organism: Pinus albicaulis; assembly: GCA_034641835.2. Classification (NCBI taxonomy): domain Eukaryota; kingdom Viridiplantae; phylum Streptophyta; class Pinopsida; order Pinales; family Pinaceae; genus Pinus; species Pinus albicaulis. The sequence continues at coordinate 1,975,405,487 of CM076575.1, forward strand.
TCCCAAAGGGAGTTTATAAATAAGAGAGGAGAACCATTATTTTTTTTCCTTGGAAAATTAGGGTAGGTCCACCCGAAGGGACGACACCCCCGACCAAACTAATCAGAGCCTAACCCTGTTGAAGATTGCAACAAGAAACAGTGAAGGAGGCATCTTGAAACATCATTCCTGATCCTCGTTGGAAAGTGATCACCTAAACTAGGTGGGGCCCACACAGGTGATTTTTGTTGCAAAGTCTATTTTTAGACAGGTCGATCATATTCTATGAGTTGTGGGATGCTATTTGTGGATGGTTGGTCAAGTTGGAAAAATAGATGGACTTCTATTTTTAAACATATTGGGCGGAATCTATTTTTAGATTGTCAGTCTAAAAATAGATGTGTCGAATATTATTAGCTCTTAATAATATTTGGACTATAAACATTATCTTATTCTCTTGGAGCACTTCAGTTAAGTGCACAGATGTGGCACATCAGCTGACAGAAGGAATTACGCTATTCCTAAGGGTTTACTGGAGCTATTGCATGGAGGACTTGCTAAGAACTCATGTGACAAGAGTTTGGTGGAGTTGTATTTAGTTCAACTCAGTTAGACTCATTTGAGTTAGTTGTATCTAGTCTAACTGAATGATACACTAGTGAGAGTGGTGTGAATTAATTAGTTTGTTAATTCACTATATAATAACTCATTAATCAACTGAAGAATATATCAGTTAACTACAGTGAATGGCAGTTTCAGTGGAGACCAGTGGAGAGATAGGTGAAAGTGCAAGATAGACTATCTGTTGTGACTATAGTGATGCATGAATTGCATCTATCTATACATTGGAGTTGCCAATGAGAACAACGCAGTCAAGGAGAGTGGGATTACATCGAATTGGTCTTTGTAATCAGCTTGGATTGCGCAGTGGAGGCAGGCTAGCAGGAGGGCAAAGATCGATGCATGGATTTGCAAGATTGTTCTATGTTAGTGTGTGACGATTGTATTGTATTGAGAGCTTGAGGTACTAAGCTTTGTATAATGATTGTTACATGATCTCTATGACATATAATATACAGATAGTTGGGGGTTTTCAGCTTTAAGCTTTCCCATAAATTACTGTGTTCATATGTGTGAATTTTTATGGTTTTAATGTGTGCATGCAATTGATTTTATTTCCACAATTAATGATCAATGGTAGAAGAGATTATGTATTGTGCATGAAGTCAAATAGTGTGTGATCAGGAGAATCTCGGATGTATAACATATCAGTTATATAACTTCTACATGGTATCAGAGCGATATTGATCATTGGAGCAATTGCAAAGCATTGAAGCGGTTGAGTTTTGTGCTGGTGGAATTCGAAATTGCTACAGTGATTTCTTGGTGTCGAAGTTGAGATGTCTTTCAACGGATTGCGATTGGAGTATGCCCTTAAGGGCAACTCGAATTATATTGCATGGAAGGACAGGATGGAGGCAGTGCTGGATGACAATGGGTTGAAGGAGTTCATAGATGCTGATATTCCTAAACCGAGTTCTAGCGATGCTGCCGCACTTGACGCATGGCAAAAGAAGGTAGCAAGGTGTCGAAGGATTTTGTTGGAAGGTGTGAAGGATCACATAGTGTCCAGCCTTCATGGTAAAGCTTCTCCATTCTTGATGTGGAAAGCTTTGACAGATTTGTTCCAAAGCAAGAGTGACCAGAGGAAGTTGGCGCTCAAGGATAAACTCAGGAAAATAAAAATGGAGAAGAATGACACTATTCTGGTATACTTGACAAAGTTTGTCCACTGCAGGGATGAGCTTGGGAGTGTAGGAGTTAGTGTGGATGATGAGGAATTGGTGAGCTTGGCTCTCCTTGGGCTTCCGAAGAGTTGGCATTCCTATCAGGACTCTGTCAATGGTTGGGAGAAATTGCTAGGATGGGAGCGACTTTGGTCGGATCTTGTGCAGGAGGAGATAAGGCGAGATACCAGGGATGGATCTTCATCAAAGAATGATGATGAAGAGGATTGCGCTTTGGCTGCCAAAGCAAGGAAGGGGAAGGGTAAGAAGAATGCTTCTCAATCCAGTGCGGATGGTAAAGAGCGTGACATGTCCAAAGTGAAGTGTTTTCACTGTCACGAGCATGGGAATTTCACCACGCATTGTCCACAAAAGAAGAAGAACAAGCAGGCTGTTGGAGCTGCAGCTGGTGAGGCTCTTGCCTCGCAATTTGAGCTGGACTTCTCATTGATCGCATGCATGGTGTCTAGTGCATCGGGATCGAGGTGGTATTTTGATAGTGGCGCTTCCTTTCACATGACGAGAGATGTGAATCTTTTCAGTGACTTGGTGGAGAAAGATCTCCAGTTGCATGTTGAGTTGGGCGACAATGGACGATACAATGCGACCGGCATTGGTACCATAACCTTTCAGAGGGAGTCAGGTAAACTCATTCTTTTACAAGATGTAGTGCATGTTCCATGTTTAAAGAAGAATTTAATCTCAGTTGCAATGTTAGAGGATAAAGGGTATGATGTTGTCTTTAGTGAAGGAAATGTTTTCCTTCGACACAAGGCAACAGGGCAAGTCAAGAAGGTTGGGATTCGAGCAAAGAATCTCTATAGACTTGAAGTAGATGGGATGTCTACAGAACTTCCTACTGTTGGGAAGTGCAAGAAAGACATGCAATTGATGCTTGAGAGGGAGCAAGTTTTGCATGCAAGTAAGAGTGAACCTCGAGATGTGGAGCAGCCACAAGATGAGGATCATGGAGTGGGAGAAACCATTCATGCAGAGAAATTTTGTGCTGGATGGGCAGAGGGAGTGCATGCAGCTATACCACCAGGTGAGAGGTGGGGCGACATGCATGAGTAATCCCAAAAGGAGATTTCTGGGCAGGATTCATTGAGATGGTGTGGATCTCATGAATTGAACCTGGCTACGAGGTGCCCACAGCGCAACAGTAGCATGATCAGTTGGATTGATGCAGGCAGATCAAAGTGACAAAGCAGCCTGGACACCGGAGCGCAAATCGTAGCTGACAAAGAAGTGTAGTTCAACAAATACAGGTGATTCCCGAAGACATGTGCACTATAACAAAGAGAAGCTCTAAGACTTTGATGATAGATGCATTATAATTATTGAGTTGTTTGGAGCCTATTCGGGCCAAAGAGGAGTCAGCAGAGCGTATGCACAGGGAGTTGCATGGCGTTTGTGAAGGTTGCAGGGCAAATGCATGGAGTTGCGTGTCGCATGCAAAGACAGTCCTTTCTTGTTGAGAGGGAGTGTTGAAGATTGCAACAAGAAACAGTGAAGGAGGCATCCTGAAACATCATTCCTGATCTTAGTTGGAAAGTGATCACCTAAACTAGGTGGGGCCCACACAGGTGATTTTTGTCGCAAAGTCTATTTTTAGACTATGTCTATTTTTAGACATGTCGATCATATTCTATGAGTTGCGGGATGCTATTTTTGGATGGTTGTTCAAGTTGGAAAAATAGATGGACTTCTATTTTTAGACATATTGGGCGGAATCTATTTTTAGATTGCCAGTCTAAAAATAGATATGTCGAATATTATTAGCTCTTAATAATATTTGGATTCTAAACATTATCTTATTCTCTTGGAGCACTTCAGTTAAGTGCACAGATGTGGCACAGGAGCTGACAGAAGGAATTACGCTATTCCTGAGGGTTAAGTGGAGCTATTGCATGGAGACTTCAGTTAGAACTCATGCGACAGAGTTTGGTGGAGTTATTGAGGTAGTTGGTGGAGTTGTGTTCAGTTTAACTTAGTTAAACACAGTTGAGCTAGTTGTATCTAGTCTAACCGATTGATACACTAGTGAGAGTGGTGTGAATTAATTATTAATTAATTCACTAATTATTAACTCATTAATCAAATGAAGAATACATCAGTTAACTACAGTGCATGGACAGTTTCAGTGGAGACCAGTGGAGAGGTAGGTGAAAGTGCAAGATGACTAAACTATCTCATGACTATAGTGTACAATGAATTGCATCTATATATACATTGGAGTTGCCAATGAGAACAACGCAGTCAAGGAGAGTGGGATTACATCGAATTGGTCTTTGTAATCAGCTTGGATTGCGCAGTGGAGGCAGGCTAGCAGGAGGGCAAAGATCGGTGCATGGATTTGCAAGATTGTTCTATGTTAGTGTGTGACGATTGTATTGTATTGAGAGCTTGAGGTACTAAGATTTGTATAATGATTGTTACATGATCTCTATGACATATAATATACAGATAGTTGGGGGTTTTCAGCTTTAAGCTTTCCCATAATTTACTGTGTTCATATGTGTGAATTTTTATGGTTTTAATGTGTGCATGCAATTGATTTTATTTCCGCAATTAATGATCAATGGTAGAAGAGATTCTGTATTGTGCATGAAGTCAAATAGTGTGTGACCAGGAGAATCTCGGATGTATAACATATCAGTTATATAAGTTTCTAATTGGTATCAGAGCGATATTGAACATTGGAGCAATTGCAAAGCATTGAAGCGGTTGAGTTTTGTGCTGGTGGAATTCAAATTTGCAGCAGTGTTTTCTTGGTGTTGAAGTTGAGATGTCTTTCAACAGATTGCGATTGGAGTATGCCCTTGAGGGCAGCTCGAATTATATTACATGGAAGGATAGGATGGAGGCAGTGTTAGATGACAATGGGTTGAAGGAGTTCATAGATGCAGAAATTCCAAAACCTGCTTCTGGCAATGCTGCCGCACTTGACGCATGGCAAAAGAAGACAACAAAGTGTCGAAGAGTTCTGTTGGAAGGTGTAAAGGATCACATAGTGTCCAGCCTTCATGGTAAGGCTTCTCCATTCTTGATGTGGAAAGCGTTGACAGACCTATTCCAAAGCAAGAGCGACCAGAGGAAGTTCGCGCTCAAGGATAAACTCAGGAAAATAAAGATGGAGAAGAATGACACTATTTCGGTATACTTGACAAAGTTTGTCCACTGCAGGGATGAGCTTGGGAGTGTAGGAGTTAGTGTGGATGATGAGGAATTGGTGAGCTTGGCTCTCCTTGGGCTTCCGAAGAGTTGGCATTCCTATCAGGACTCTGTCATTGGTCGGGATAAACTGCTAGGATGGGAGTGACTTTGGTCAGATCTTGTGCATGAGGAGATAAGGCGGGATACCAGGGATGGCTCTTCATCAAAGAATGATGATGAAGAGGATTACACTTTGGCTGCCAAAGCAAGGAAGGGGAAGGGTAAGAAGAATGCTTCTCAATCCGGTGCGGATGGTAAAGAACGTGACATGTCCAAAGTGAAGTGTTTTCACTGTCACGAACATGGGCATTTCGCCACACATTGTCCACAGAAGAAGAAGAACAAGCAGGCTGCTGGAGTTGCAACTGGTGAGGCTCTTGCCTCGCAATTTGAGCTGGACTTCTTATTGATCGCATGCATGGTGTCTAGTGCATTGGGATCGAGGTGGTATTTTGATAGTGGCGCTTCCTTTCACATGACGAGAGATGTGAATCTTTTCAGTGACTTGGTGGAGAAAGATCTCCAGTTGCATGTTGAGTTGGGCGACAATGGACGATACAATGCGACCGGCATTGGTACCATAACCTTTCAGAGGGAGTCAGGTAAACTCATTCTTTTACAAGATGTAGTGCATATTCCAGGTTTAAAGAAGAATTTAATCTCAGTCGCAATGTTAGAGGATAAAGGGTATGATGTTGTCTTTAGTGAAGGAAAAGTTTTTCCTTGGCACAAGGCAACATGGCAAGTCAAGAAGGTTGGGATTCGAGCAAAGAATCTCTACAAACTTGAACTAGATGGGATGTCTACAGAGCTTCCTACTGTTGGTAAGTGCAAGAAAGACATGCAATTGGTGCTTGAGAGGGAGCAAGTTTTGCATGCAGGTAAGAGTGAACCTCGAGATGTGGAGCAGCCACAAGATGAGGAAAATGGAGTGGGAGAAACCACTCATGCAGAGAAATTTTGTGCCGGATGGGCAGAGGGAGTGCATGCAGCTATACCACCAGGTGAGAGGTGGGGCGACATGCATGAGTAATCCCAAAAGGAGATTTCTGGGCAGGATTCATTGAGATGGTGTGGATCTCATGAATTGAACCTGGCTACGAGGTTCCCACAAATAAGCAAATGCAGGCATGACTGGGCCAGATTGATGCGCATCAAAGTGCGTGCCTGATAATCGGAGCGCAACCGAGCTGACAGCAAGTGCAGAGTGCATGGGTGCAGAGTTCAACAATGCAGTGGTTCCTGAAGACATGTGCAGTTGGTACCAGCAGAAGTCGAAGACTTTGATGATAGATGCATTATACTGATTGAGTTGTTTGGAGCCTATTCAGTTTCAGAGGAGTTGCAAAGCATATGCATGGAGTTGCATGGCGCTTGTAAAGGTTGCAGGGTGAATGCATGGAGTTGCATGGCGCTTGTAAATGTTGCAGGGCGAATGCATGGAGTTGCATGTCGCATGCAAAGACAGTCCTTTCTTGTTGAGAGGGAGTGTTGAAGATTGCAATAAGAAACAATGAAGGAGGCATCCTGAAACATCATTCCTGATCCTAGTTGGAAAGTGATCACTTAAACTAGGTGGGGCCCACACAGGTGATTTTTGTCGCAAAGTCTGTTTTTAGACATGTCGATCATATTCTATGAGTTGCGGGATGCTATTTGTGGATGGTTGGTCAACATGGAAAAATAGATGGACTTCTATTTTTAGACATATTGGGCAGAATCTATTTTTAGATTGCCAGTCTAAAAATAAATATGTCGAATATTATTAGCTCTTAATAATATTTGGACTATAAACATTATCTTATTCTCTTGAAGCACTTCAGTTAAGTGCACAGATGTGGCACATCACCACGTAAGGAATTACGCTATTCCTAAGGGTTTACCGGGAGCTATTGCATGGAGGACTTTTTAGAACTCATGTGACGTAGTTTGGTGGAGTTATAGTATTTAGTTTAACTCAGTTAGACTCAGTTGAGCTAGTTGTATCTAATCTAACTGATTGATACACTAGTGAGAGTGGTGTGAATTAATTAATAATTAATTCACTAAATATTAACTCATTAATCAACTGAATAATACATCAGTTAACTATATTGCATGGCAGTTTCAGTGGAGACCAGTGGAGAGATAGGTGAAAGTGCAAGATAGACTATCTATTGTGACTATAGTGATGCATAAATTGCATCTATATATACATTGGAGTTGCCAATGAGAACAACGCAGTCAAGGAGAGTGGGATTACATCGAATTGGTCTTTGTAATCAGCTTGGATTGCGCAGTGGAGGCAGGCTAGCAGGAGGGCAAAGATCGGTGCATGGATTTGCAAGATTGTTCTATGTTAGTGTGTGACAATTGTATTGTACTAAGAGCTTGAGGTACTAAGCTTTGTAGAATGATTGTTACATGATCTCTATGACATATAATATACAAATAGTTGGGGGTTTTCAACTTTAAGTTTTCCCATAAATCACTGTGTTCATATGTGTGAATTTTTATGGTTTTAATGTGTGCATGCAATTGATTTTATTTCCGCAATTAATGATCAATGGTAGAAGATATTCTGTATTGTGCATGAAGTCAAATAGTGTGTGATCAGGAGAATCTTGGATGTATAACATATCAGTTATATAATTTCTACAAACCCTGAGGGCGTCAAGAAGAATTGAACCTGTAACCTCCCAATGGCAAGGTGCTTTAGCAACAATAACTCGACCTATTAAGCTCTTTCGGGGCTAAGAGGAGAATCATTATTATCATCATGATTGATTGGATATTTTGTTTAGTGAGCTGAGGCTTGAGAATTTTAATACTCCTTTTTCCTTTGATTGGTTTTGGTGGTGATGATCCCACCCTAGCCAATCTCCTCTCTTTATCTCCACTATTTGGCATAATTTTTTGAGGCACTCATATCTGGTTTTTTTGGCAAGAAAGGAGATTTTTGTGGGATAATTGTTTTTAGGAGACGCTCCGTGGCACCTTCTTCCATTCTAAGGTTCGGTATGGTAGCAAGACAGATTTGGACATATGTCCAAGGCAGCGAAGCACCCTGAGGCTTCTGTCCAAGACAACGAGTCAGATTGAGACTCTTGTCCAGGGCGGCGTGGTAGTTTGGGACAACGAACCCCTGACAGAGCCTGGTTGAAGGCAGCAAGAGCATCATAGGTCACTTTGTGTCATCTCTAGGGTAGTGAAACCTTTAATTGTGTTACAGAGAGGCTATTGTGGTATTGAGGACTGGTTATGGCAGTTTTAGGGCAACAAAGCCCTCCTTTTGACATCACAAGGCCTCTGAATTACTACTGTGGCAACGAGGAAGGGTTTTTGTGAAGATTGACTCAAGGAGCAACTTGGTAGCACTGTTGAAGCAACAACAACCTTACTTTGGACCACAAGTAGCCCTTGTTGCAGTGTAAAGGCTATTTCAGGGCAATATTTGACATAGGAGTTTGCTAGGGCAATCTCAGGACAATGAAACCTTCACATTGGTAGTCAAAAACCTGTTATGGGGCAACAAATTCATCAAAGGAGGAGGACATTGAGCAACAAAGAATCTATAAGGCATTTTTTGAGGCAACCAAGAAATTATGAACTTGTAAGCTTGTTGTTGGTGTGTTTTGACCATGGTTATAATTCTGGTGTAAAGTGCTGTATATTGAGAATTTAGAGGGTCGGTGATTAATTCAAAATTCTCTTCTTGATAATTACTTGTGAGCTAATGCTTCTTACTTAAGTCTTCTCTTCCTTAGCTTATTAAATATTTCATCAAGTCAATTATCAAAAACACAAGAGACACAAATTTAGGCTCTTGGAGAGGAAAACCCGTAAGAAATTCTTCTTATAGACTTTCAAATGACAAGTACCATGACCATGACACAGACGCTTAACCTTTATATGCCTTCAGGACCTTGTCACTGCATCGTCAATGAATCCTCGCTGTATAGTCCTATGATCCGCATTTCAATCTCAGACTTATTTCCTTTAACCCGCACTTGAATCCATTCTGAAATCCGCAATCTTCTATAGGTTTATCCGCAATCTATTTCAGAGCAATCTGCAATTTTCTTGATGTCAAATGAGCCGCAGGTCTAGGATATATATATGGCATAGTTCCTTTCTTTTAGGCCGACCTTGCACCCAGTTTGTAGGCCGACTTCATCACTGTATAGAGGCCTACTTGGAGAGCATAATTTCCAGCATTAATTTGGTGAGGATGAAGTCTGTCTTTAATCATTCCTTAAAGGATTCATGACAAGGTCTTGGAGCATATATTGATGACTAGACTCTTCATATACATGACACTTAATTACACTTGTAACCAGAAGACAACCCTAATAGACGTGTCACATCAAGAAGAAGTCTATTGACCTATAATAAAAATCTTGCTCATGAAACCCATGAAGCAAGTACAACAAAAATACATTTTATTATCCTTGTCTTCTTCTTTACATAAATACATAATTACATAGTCAATATGAAGACTGATCCTAGTTACACTTATCAACACTCCCTCTTAACTAAGGAGGTATTCATACAGGTACATGGTCACTTTCAAACTGAAGAATCTCATAAGAAGAATCAGATTGGTAATCGCTCTGTATAGCATCATATCAACCAGCATTGTCCTAGTGCAAGGCCTTGACTAACAACCTCATCTCTCAACGAGACAATGGGCGACAATGCTGGTGAGACACATGAATTATAGACACCATAGTCATTGTCTCTCCAAGGTACATACTCCACCCAGGTGTTCCCAAAGTATGACCTTCTTGGACTATTCTTTTCTTGGGTAGCTAGCCCTAAAAGAATATCGGTCCCCGACTACTCTTATCTTGAATGCCCTATCACATTCTCAAAGAGTATTGAATGCCATATGATTACCCGATCCTCCATTCTGTCTTCCCAAGTGAAGGCCAGAATGATGTGTCTATCTCTCCCTCTCAGCCAGGGAGGACCTATTCTACAAGGGAATGTACTCATTCCTATATAAGGAATGTACCTAAGCTCATTCTTAGGAATTACCAAGTTTCTTCCAAGTAAGAAACTTACCACTAGGCTCCCTCTTAATCAAAGACCTACAACAACAATGGTGAGACACTCAACTGCTCATGAAGAATTCCTGCCCTCGATGTCATGGATTTCGATATTGAGGAATCTTTAACTTTAGCTCCACACTTTCATTCATGAGTCATGTCATCTACCAGAAAGTGATTCATCAATCTTTCTTATCTGGTCCACCTTTTATGCCATTCTGCTTTCTTTCGAATCATTTCCAAGGATCTTACATCCTTTCACATGATTAGCAACCCTGCACAAATTCATCCAAATAAACATATACGTATGAAATTTTAAAAACAAAAGTACCTTAGTGATGATCTTTCACCATAACACCTTCCTGTAGGCATCGACATCCTCCATTCAGATTGACATATCTCCTAATGATATTGTCTTGTCAAGGGTCTTTTTCTTTACCAGACTTCTATCAGGGTCTATGTTATCACTCTAGTAATTCAAAAGTTGTGAGATTTTGGTTTAAAGTCTAAGAACACTAGAGGTAACCACATACCAACTTTTAAACTCTAGGATCTAGCCTTCCTAGGGTTCAAAGAGGGCTCTCTTTGTAAGATTTAACTTTGTTTGATTTATAAAATATTAGTCTAGTTATGATTGTGAAATTTGGTTTTGGTTTGATTGATTTGGTGGGAAAAATCACCTAATGAGATGGATAGTGAGAAATCTGTTTGTCCATTGGGCTGAGGAGTCAAAAATCAAGCAGATAGAGCTAGAATCAAGGTCAAAAAGTCAAATGTTTTCAGGGCAAGATAGATAACCCATGAAGATCTTGGAAGGCTGTTTGGTGAGGTGATATGATCAGGATAAAGAGCAACGAATGGTTTTTTAATCCGGAAAAGAGAAGTAGTAGGTAGAGGTCAAACGAAAGAGGGAGCAATTAAGGGTTCCCTACTCTGGAAATCAACAGAAAACGTAAAAATGATAAACAGTAAAAACATGGTGCTTTTAACAAATCTTGAAGTAATACTCCTGTTTATTCATTCAAATTTGGAAAACATTTATGGATGCATGTAACAAAGAAAGATAACAATGACAAGAAGGAAATACTTCACTTCAATTATTTCATCACATGAATCTTGAAATATGATGCTAATTGGTCTGATCCAGTCTGCTACTCGAGATTTGAAACACAAAAGCCTTCAAGTCCAATAAAAAATTACTATAGAAATCTTCAACAATTTATTCCACAATAATATTTGTAAAGATGAAGTATTTATACATATTCGTTTACAAAATATCCTAGAATGCTTCTAGGAATTATCTAAGGAAAATAGAAATATCTTAACAACAAAATAGAGACAGCTGCTTAACAAATTAGCAAGCTGTCCTATCTATCCAAATAAAATAGAAACTAATTGTGGATTAGGTGCAGCTGACTGCCTTGGTGTCCTCTTTGCTGGCTCAGATATTTTCAAGTTTTTTTTGAAATCTGATCTGCTTTATCTTTTATTCTTTCACTCCGATTCTCTTTAATCTCTGATACTTCTTTAAACTCAGATACTCTTTGACCACTGTAAAACTGTTTACTGCTGTAATAAAAATCTGTTTTGACTAAAAATTAGAAAACTGATTTTCTGCCTTTTACCTTTCACAATAAATCTATAAGTGATTGCCAAGTTTCCTCATTTGGAATTTGGATCTTCTTTAATTTTCTGAAATTCTCATCTGCTTCTGTATACCTGGAAAAAGTTGGTTTAATGACAAACAAGTGTCTTATCTCATGCTGCAAGTAAAATAAATCCTCAAAACTTTTGAGTAAGACTTTTCCTGTTGGAGTACCTTATCCACCTGACTTTTCAACTTGCTCTTTTGCAAATTCTCTGATCTTTTTATTGTAATCCTCCCAAGGCATTAATTTGTCATTGATGACCAAAATATTAGGCAAACTTCTTTGCCTCAAATTCTCAAATTTGACCATAAACCTGGTTATGGTGATGTTCATATTCTCACACTTCTCCTCAAGCTGTTTCATCAAGTTCTTCTTGGTGAAGATTTTCCTTATTTCAAGGATAGTTTCAGTCCTGTCAGTAATCTCAATTTCTTCTAGCTCTTGCTTGTTTTTGCTGTTAAGAAACCTGATCAATTCTATTGCTTGCTCTGGCTTATTATCAAGCTCATCTTTAGTCTTCTAAATTTCTGCTAATGCTGCTTTGAGTAAATCTCTCTGTTCAAAAATCACTTGAATTGGGGGCCACACATCATTGATGGCTTCAATGATCTTGTTCCATAAATGATTTTTCACATATGAAATTTGTTCCTTTAATGTTAATTCCTTTTGTAACTTCTTCAATTCTTCATTTAGTCTAATAGCCTTTTGCTCATATGTCTTGGCATTTATTTGAGCTAACTTGTTTGTATTTTCAAGGTTATCAACCATTTCTTTCAATTTGTTAATCTCACTTGTCTGAAGGTACATTTCTTCCATAGCTTTCACAAGTTCGCTGGCCTCATCTATAGGGTGAGCTGCTGTAGTGGATGACTCTGTAGTCGATGTTGTAGATGATGTCACTGGCACTGCAGTTGTCAGTGGTTCTTTGGGTGCCAATTCTTCTGTTAGAGTTGATGGCACAGCTGTAGTGACCATAGGAATAACTGAAGGAATTTCTGGTGTTTTTGGTGTTTCTTTTTCATGGACAAGCTTATCCATTTGAATCTCCATTTCTTTGATCTATGTTGTCAGCTGAAAGATCAAATTCATCATGTCATCCTTCTCATTCTGTCCTTGTATTATTTCCTTAGCTTGAGGATGTTCACTTGATGGCAATTTAAGTTGTTTCCTCAATGCTGCAATGTCCTCATTTTTCTTCTTCACAAAGTGCTCTGCTGCTTTGACATTTGCAAGGTCATATCCAACTTGCAAGACCAATTCTTCTAAAGATTTAATTCTTAGATATTTAGCATATAAGGATGCTTTTTCAAGTTTCATTTGATCTTTCATATTTGTGATAGTGTTTTGAAGTTTCTGAACACTCATAGCTTTGGTTGTAATAGTGGAATACAACATTTCTGAACTCTGTCTATGAAATTCTATCTGATCAAGAGCATGAATTTTTTCTGTTTGGACTTCTAAATCAATCTTCTTTTAATCTGCCACTGTCTTTGGAGTTTTCACTATAGGCTGCAATACTGACATGATTAGCTTTTTATTTGAGTAATCAAAGGTAGATAAAAGTCTATTTTGAAGACTTGGTGTTTATTTCAGATATTGAGAGTAAATATCATTTTTGATCTCTTCATTCTTTAACTTGATCTGTTTGTACTTTTCCCTGATATCTAGATCCTTTTCCTCAGTTGTTTGTGAAGATGATGTTTCCATGTTATGCTGTTTCTCTATAAACTGTGTATTTCCATTATCAACCTGTTCTTCATTTCTATTTTCTGTAACTTGCTCATTTCTGATAACAGTGGCAACATTTGTGTTGGTATCTGGGAGATCTGTATCTTCAACATTAATGGCTACCTTCTCTTTACCCACTGGATATGTTTTGGGCCTTTTATTATATCTTATCTTGAACTTAGTTTCAGTAGTGGTTTCAACAATATAAGTTTCTTCTTCTCTTACCCTCTTGGTGGCTTTTTTCTGTTTGCTGCAGCTTGTAAAGTGTGACTAGTATCACTTTTCTTCACTGCATCTGTTAAAGTATTTTCTGTCCACTCAGTTAGATTGCCATATTTCTCTATCTCTGGTTTTTTCTCATGAATGAGGGTGTCAGTTTACACTTAACCCTCATTTTACTTAGTAGTGGATCATAATTCCAAGAAAAGCTCTTTTAAAACCTGTACTCTAATAATTGCTTAGCTGCTTCTGCCTCTGCATCTCTATGATTGCAAATGAATGGTCCCACTTGATTCTTCAATTTAAACTGTGTTTTCTTCTTTGCTGCTAGGAAATTGATAGACTCCTAGGCAAAAATCTTCATTGGTACATATTTGGGTAATTTGTATCGCAACAAATTGGATCCAAAAACTCTAATATCAGTGTATTTTTCATACAAGTACCAATCACTAGTCTTGGTCTGTTTTGATAACTGTAAAATCTCCTTCATCTCATCATTTATCCTTGCCTATTCAGTATTTGTTAACATTTTAATCAATGGACGGATGAAGGAATCTGAAAACTCTGCATAGGTGAACTCTGTGGACTCTTTCCTGATCAAAGAGCTCCAAAAAATAATTGAAAGAAGATTCCCTTCTATGTCAAGCTTTTGAAGGGTTAATGGAAAATCATCTGCTTGAAAATACAAGAACATATGAAAAAGGAAAGATGTGTATCTAAACACTCCTTCAATTGGCAGTTTAACTGATTGGTCATGAATATTGTCAGCAATATACCCAGCATAATCAAAGATAACAGATGGAGGTTGTCCTGCTGTGAAAGTGGATAGGAAACCCAAAATGGATTCATCTGTATGTTCATCATTGAAATACCCTAGGATGAAGGACAACATGGAAATGACATGTCTAGAACCCTCTGGAAATTTTGAAGTGGAATATGGGGGATTGATTTGAGAAATTTCTACATGTAAGGGCATGAATATTTGGAAGATTTGGAATGTTATAGGAAAGTCGAGGCTAATATACAGCTTGGGAAGTGCTTCAATGGACATAGGAACTGTTTGAGGATCAAGTTTGAGCTGTAACATTTAATTAATGGATTCAACAGTAATGGTAAAAAATACTTCTTTATTGGCATTGACCATTGCTCTTTGCTCAGGCATATAATGATGATGGCATAACCTAATGACCTCTGGGCATGAGTGGGTAACTGGAACAACATATTTGGGCAAGTGTGATTCCCAAATTTGAACTTCTTCAACATTATCTAAGGATTTTTCATAGTTCCATTTGTGAAGTTCCAACAAATTTAATTCTACAATAGGGTTTGCTATCTTATAGTCAACATCTGCTAATGGAGTGTGCTCAATGTCTACAACAGGGGGTTGTAGAGGATTTATAACTATGACAGTCTTAGAAGAGGCAGCTGGAGTAGGTTTAGACATTTTGAGGCTTTTTGGACTACAAAACTTTGCTTATAGGCATTTCTGGCTACTTCTGCAAGATTAAACAGTTTGCAGAAGTATTTTTTACTCTGACAAAGGCTTCTTGGATTAAAACAGGTAGAATATGGTCTTTTCTTGGATTGTTTCTTTTCAATTTTGGATTCTCAACTTGGTTTACAGACCTTCATTGGTTATAAAACAAGAAACAAGGGTTTCTTGAGTTTTTCAATGGATAACAGAGCAAAGAATATTTTGAAATTAGGCACAAATGATTTGGCTACCTTTAGAGGATTTCTGGGCTCAATTTGGAGTTTTAAATAGTTTAGAAAAACTATATAAACTCAAGTTTTTCATTCAAAATAGTGCGCAGCATAAAACAGGGTTTTTACAAAAATTTTGACAGGGTTTGGCATGTTTTTTGGATCTTTTTAATAGGCTTGTTTTGATGAATTTAAACTCTGACTGAAATTTTTCATTATAGGTCTTTTAAAACTGATAACAGGCTCAAATTTTGGAGAAATACCTGTTATATGCAGGTATAGAGCTTTGAGGATGTCTCTGAAGGTTTTTGAACAGATTCTATGGTGTCTTTTTTGATCTCTGGAGCAATTCAAAGCTCCTCGGCAATCTTCAATAGGTACAAGCGGAAATTTGCAGGTTCTGGGCAATAAAACAGTGGAAAATACCTGTTTTCAGAATCGGAATAGCACATACAGTGGATACGCGTAGAAAGAAGGGATAAACAGTGTATTTTCTAGGTTTATTGGGCAAATTAGGTTTAAATTCACATGCAATCAATGGCAGTCAAATCAGGCTAGAAGGTGGTTTTCGAGTTCCATAGGCAAAAAACCACTAGTGGTTATCGCGTGCCACTTAGGCGGTAAATGGTTTAAATGGATCAAATGCGATCCAGTAAAAAGACGCCACGCCAAGGAGATAGAAAGTGTCAAAACTGCTCATTTCTTGTGGAAATGAAAAGGTTAAGGGTGGGCAAATTTATTTACGATATTGTTTATCTGTCGTCGGATCGTGGGAGGTTTACGCGAACAGTCAAGATCAACACGGAAGATGCATTGGGATTGGAGTGGGGCCGGGGTTTTTATACACGCGGGATGACTTGTTGAGCTTTATAAATACATCATTTATTAAAGTCAAACTTTGGGTTTATAATATGTGGAGGGGTTATAATGTTATATATGTTAAATTTAAAACATTTAACCAATGTTTTGACCAATGCTTAGGCGCGGGTTTAATATTATATGGTTTAAAAACTTTTTGACGAGTGTCTAATAACCATAGGGGGCGGGGTATTTTTTATAGATAAGTTTAAACCAATGGGAATAAGGGCAGGTATTATTTCATCACGTGAGGTAAAATAACATTGGTTTAAACATTTAAATAGTGGGTTTTTTGGGTTATTTTAAATAAAAAGGGTTTTATACTATACGGAAGGGTATAGAATAGGGAGTTAATAAAATAAGTTAGGAATTAATATGAAAAAAAGGGGGTAATATATGATATGAATGAAAATACATGTTTTAACACTAAGTAAAGTGTAAAATAAAGCATAGTTGTCCCTTTTGTATTTTTCACACTTTAACTTAGGATAAAATTCATTTTATAGATTTTTGAGTGCTTTTGAAAGGAAATGAAATTAGTTATTTAGGGTTTTTACGTTTGCCAAGTAAAAATGGGTTTTTATTTAGGAAAAAGGAATCATGATTATGTATGAAGGGTAAATGCTGATGAATATGGGTTTTATGTAGGAATACAATATTTTTAACCAATCAGTCATTGAGCTTTGGGTCCGGTCCCAACAAAAGTCAGAGAAATGCTCTGAGCCTTTTTAACTGATAGTTTAGAATACTGAATGATTGTGGGGGAAGGGAAATTAGTAATTTTTTGCCCGATGATGCTTTATTACATGCTTGCACAACTGCTTTCTACCTACCCATCATTATTTCTAACATTTTTACTTCATTTTCATGGGTGCATTTAGGCTTGCAACCCTGAATCAATTTTCTTTTAAAGCATAAAAACTATCTAAATATAACCTTATTTGATCCGAGGACTCAGATTAAACTGTTGAGCTCCTCATTTATTCTCTATCTTATCTATTGATTTGTTAAGTTTATACTGTTTGACATATCTTTATTCTCTATCTAAAACATAAAATTCAAAGCATGAAAGTTTAAGATTAACCTTTTAACTGATCATGGATTATGGCATTTATTGACAATCTGCACGTAATCATTATTCTTGCAGTAAAGTAAATAGTAGTGGCATTTTGACTTGCTCACTTTCAGGTCTTATTTTTATTTCTTTTTTCTTTTGGAGTTTATATTTTTCTAAGTCCTTTGATATTTCTTTTAGGACTTTTACTCTCTTTTCATTTTTTATTTATTTTTCATTTTTCAAAATATGGGAAAACAACTTGCAGGAAGCAAACTATGTACATATTTACAAGACTATCAAAGTCAATTAAAAAATTATGAACCCTATTATTATAGGACCCTAACAGTCTACATATCCTCCCAGGAGATATTCTAGTCACATCTTCTTGGCTTCTGGATGATAACTGCCCCTTGACATGGTTGCACTTCATGATCTCTTCTTTTCTATACATCTTCATTCCCAGGAACTTCCAATTTCCAGTTCCTTGTTTATATACAATCACCTCATATTCCATATGAGGATATATTATGTTGATTTCATATATCTGTGCATCGTGAGAGATCATACTTCTAAATTTCATTGTCTGCAACCATATGACATGACTACATAGCATCCAGTGTTGGCATATAAATATATATACCTCATACCTTTTTCCTTTGAGTCATCCTGTAGCAATTTTACTAGATTGAACAACTTCATTCCATTGACCTGCTTCATCAATATGTCATGACATCCTAATCCTATAATTCTGTAGCATTGAATTATTTGATGAAACCTTTCTGCTTTCTTTCTAACTAGTGAATTCATAGAGAATTCCATTAGACACTGTCAGCATCTGTTTCCATGATGGCCCTTGATCTTGATGACTGCCTTCCATCAGTATTGTTATTAGTGAGGTTTTCTAGGAGTTGTTTCACCAAGAGCTCCTACCATGCTTCTATCATGATGCTATCAATATACATTGCTTCCTATCATACTATTATACAACCAACAGAAATCATTTAAAGAGAAAGATGATCTCATTCATAATAGAGATCTCTCGCTTCTTCTTTCTTAGATTTCTTTGCATCAGGTTCTTCCCTCATATCTGTGACATGGGCTTCTTCCTTTTTCCTCTTTTCCTTTCCAGATTTAGGACAATCTCTTTTATAATGCTCAAGTTCATTACATCCAAAGCATCGTACTTTGTCCATATTTCTTCTTTTATTCTGAGGACCAAATTTTCCGAGTCTTCCTTTCTTCCTGGATATGGCTGCAAAGGCTTGATTCCCTTCACTTGATCTTGTATCAACTTTTGATTTCAATTTTGTTTCCTCTATTTTACATAGAGACCATAAATCATGGAAAGGTGTGGCTTCTTTCTTCCCGTATAAACTTGAAGTGAAGTTTCCCCATTCTTCTGGTAGAGCATTCAACACCACTGTAGTCTTCTCAGTGTCAGACATTACTTCTCCCGGTTCCCGCAGTTGATCTCTTATTTCAGAAATTCTCATAAAGTATGAAGTGATTCCTTCTTCTCTTGACAGTGTAATTTTGTATAGTTCTTGTCTTAGAGAGATTGCTTCTCCTGTAGTACTCACAGAGAATAGCTCCAACAGTTTCTCATATATTTCTTTTGCAGACTTTAGTTTTGATACATAGGGAATGAGTGAGTCCTTAATGGATTCTATGAGAATCCTCTAGGCTCTGATTTCTCCTTTCATGTACTTGGCATGAGCTAGAGCATCTTCTTTTGAGGGTTGAATTGTAGATCCTTTGATGTATTCCATAACTTCGTCTTCAAT
>CM076575.1:1975424597-1975554238 GCA_034641835.2 Pinus albicaulis
TGGAGCAACTTTACTTCTTTCACGGCAATCATACAAATAGTTAAAGTAAAATCACGGATAGAACATATAAGTGGATCTTATAGAGACATTAAACGGAAAAATGTGGTGGTGCGTTAGCGGGTGGGATAACCAACAATAAAGTCTCTTAGTCCAGTAACTTAGTCTGTCTAGCAGGTCCTCCAATCGACGAACGAGTCCAACCCAAGTCAACTCCAAAAGAAAGACAACGTTGTCTTTTGAAAAAGTCAACGCAACGGGGGCAACAAGCTAAAAGTGTTTTACAGTGTAGTTAGTCTAACCCCTTTACCTAGTTTACGTGCCAAATGATACGGCCTTCCGTCTGAACTTCTCACAAATTTTAGATGATTGGACCAAGCGTTGACCAAAGTCAACGCTAGTCAAACTTTCTGCAAAACCCTAACTGCAGAAAATCGTCCTTCAGCTCAGCCGTACTGTTTTGTCCTTCTTCTCCTTCACATGTGTGGGCTGAACTCGTCCTCCAAGGAGCTCGTACTAAATCAGATGAGAGAAGATGTTGTGAGTTGTGTTGTGATGAAATGCTCTCCAACTTTCCCTGTATTTATATCCATCATTGGGGCGTGTGACACATCTAGTGGGGGTGTGAAACCTTAAGGCCGACCTGCACATATAATTTATTAAGAATAATAAATTCAAAATAAATGTTCTGCTCATCGGATTAAGACATATTATATATGGATTTTACACCTCTCCGAAAAAGGAATCCAACAAAAATATTAGCCTCTTAATCTGAGCATCATAACATGGAGTTTGGACCTAGTTGTCCAAATTTAACACTCCCTCTCAACTAGGGAGAACTCCATCCATCGGTGCAATCAAACATCGTGCGTCATCCCGCCGTAACTTGCTTTGCTGGCCTCTTTATTTCAGAACAGAAGTGGGTCAGTCACAAAGACATCATCCCCTGACTGACATAATCAGTCCAGAGGTTCAAAACCTCTATCAAACTCATGAAGAGTATCCAACCAACCCAAAGTTGGTTCATCTGACCCGAAGTCAGGCAGAGGTCCTAGACCTCACTAAACTTGATCCCAGATCAAGTGGTTGGACCGTGCCATCCTAGATAGAGAGTACGGCAATCTCTGATGCGTCCATCAGTATTTGCTACTAGTCTCTAGCTTTTCCCACCTCATTGGCCAAATGAGAGGTACTTCCCATGAGCCCTGAACTCAATGAGTAGGATGCATACGGGGCACAGATAAATGAGAGGCGAACCAGCTCAATAATCACAAGGGTGGGGCAGAAGCATTATGAGTGCTTATAGCTTCGAGAAGCTATCCCCAAAGCCCCCCAGAGCTCCCAGAGCTCATCGTCCAACAGGACCCACATCATAGGGTCGTTCCACGACACCAAGACTCTCACGAAAGGTTAGGAACTTGACCTTCCCCAGGGGCTTAGTGAGAATATCCGCGACCTGCTCATCAGTTCCTATATGATCGAGCCTTACGGCGCCTCGCTGTACCATATCCCGGATAAAGTGGTACCTGATATCAATATGCTTGGATCGGTCGTGGAACACGGGATTCTCAGTCATACGAATCCCACTCTGATTATCACAGAGTATCACAGTGGTATCTAGCACATGTCCAAACAGCTCACTAAAGAGCTTCCGCAACCAAACTGCTTCACAACAGGCCATACTAGCAGCAATGTATTCGGCCTCCGCGGTGCTCAAAGCCACCGACTTCTGCTTCCTGCTCATCCATGAGATCGAAGCGAAACCAAGATTGAAGCAGCATCCAGATGTGTTCTTACGATCCACCACACTGCTAGCCCAATCGGCATCAGTATATCCACGGAGTATCACACTCCCGGCAGTGTGTCTCAGCCCATGGTTTATCGTGCCCCGAAGATATCTCAAAAGATTCTTGGCACCAACCCAGTGAAAATGATGAGGCTCAACCATCTGTTGACTCAAAGTGTTCACTGCAAAACATATATCTGGTCGAGTGTTCACTAAGAACATCAAAGCTCCTATGAGTTGACGATACTCAGTAGGATTGGCCAAGATAGGCCCAGCAGCGCTGCCACTCAACTTCTTAAAGTTGAGTTCCATTGGTGTCAACACGGACTTACAGTCCACCATACCAAATCTTTCCAGAAGCTTCACAATGTATTTTCCTTGAGAAAGGAAAATCTCTCCAGGTCTCTGCCAGACCTCCAGGCCTAGGAAGTAGTGCATCAGTCCTAGGTCCTTCATCTCGAACTTAGCAGCGAGCTCCCTCTTACATTGATGAATGAGAGGGTCAGCACCTGTCAGGAAGAGGTCGTCCACATACAGCACTAGAATGAGAGGCTTCCCCTGCACAACCTTGAAGTAAAGGTTCGGATCAGCATTACTTCGAGTGAAGCCCGGCTTCATCAAGTAACTATCCATCCTCTCGTACCAAGCTCTGGGTGCTTGCTTTAACCCATAGAGGGCTTTCTCCAACCTGCAGACATGAGTGTCTCGATCCTGAACTTCAAATCCCAGAGGTTGTTCCACATACACCTCTTCCTTTATTGCACCATGCAGAAAAGCGGTCTTGACATCCATCTGATGAAGACTCCATCCTTGCGTAACAGCAAGGGCTATGATTGATCGAATGGTGGTATATCGTGCCACAGGTGCAAATATGTCATCATAGTCAATTCCTTCCTTTTGAGAGAAGCCACGGGCAACAAACCTTGCCTTGAACTTTTCAGCACTCCCATCAGATCCATGTTTGATCTTGTAGAGCCATTTCGCGGTGACAACAAATTTGTCCTTAGGTCTCGGGACCACATCCCAGACATCATTCTTCATTATGGACTCATATTCTTCGTGCATAGCATCCTTCCAAACTTGATGCTTTACGGCTTCCTCAAAAGATCCAGGTTCAGAATGTACAATAGTACTCATGGCAGCTAGATACCCTTGGTATCTGCACGGCTTCTTGCTTTCTCGGAATGTCCCCCTTGGGGCAGCATGACCCTCAGCATCTTCAAGGGTATCCCTGAGCCATGATGGTCTCTTTCCCAGTGAAGGAGATGGATCAATAGGGTCCATTGGTCCTTCAATATCAGGCATTGTCTCATCCTGCGGTTCTTCCAGATTTCCAGGCCTTTCTTCATGATTTTCTCCAGATCTTGGAAGATCTACTACTTTCTTCGGGGAAGCATCTTCGTCAAAGGTGACATCATGGCTTATCTCTACTTCCCTTTGACCAGGTACATAGACTCTATAGGCCTTAGAAGTCTCACTGTAGCCCACAAACATTCCTTTCTTCCCAGTAGCATCCAGCTTACTTCTCTTTTCTTTCGGCACATGAAAATAGACGGGACATCCAAAAATTCTAAAATGTGAGACATCAGGTTTCTTACCAGAGAAAACCTCTTCGGGAGTTTTGGAGTCCAAAGCGGAATGAGGGCATCGGTTTTGAATGTACACGGCAGTATTTGCAGCTTCTCCCCACAGAAACTTCGGTAGACCCTGGTCACATAGCATGGCACGGGCAGCTTCCACAATAGTCCTATTCTTGCGTTCAGCAACACCATTCTGCTCAGGGGTATATGCAGTGGTAGTCTCCCTCTTAATGCCAGCTTCTCTGCAAAAGTCTTTGAACTCATTTGACTCATATTCAGTGCCATTGTCAGTCCTCAAAATCTTGATCTTCTTTCCGGTCATATTTTCCACCAAGGCTTTGAAGGTACGGAAGCACATGAAAGCCTCATCCTTCTTCTTCAAGAAGTATATCCAGGTTTTGCGAGAGAAGTCATCAGTAAATGTCATGTAGTAAGAACATCCCCCCAGGGATGTCACGGGCAACATACCAGATAGATCAGAATGGACCAGTTGCAATATATCAGATGTCTGTGTGACACTTGAGGGGAAAGGTCCCCTTGTATGTTTTCCTTCAGCACAGCCCTTACATACACCTTCATGATTATTTCCAAAATCAGGCATCCCTGTCACCACCTTCCTTGCTTCGGGAAGGGCTTTGTAATGAAGGTGTCCAAATCTTCGGTGCCATAGTTCGGTTTGACGGATAGTATCACAAGTCATAGCTCTCAACAGACTCCCTCCAACCTGGTAGAGTGTACCAACTCTAAAACCAATTGAGATAGCTTCCTTGAAGCTCTCCTTCCACATGAGCACCTTTCCATCAGAGAAAGTTACATTGAATCCTTTGTCTTCCATGGCAGATACGGACACAAGGTTCTTCTTCAATTTAGGTACATAGAGTACATCTTGCAAACGTAGGACTTGTCCTTGAGACAAGTGGAGGGTCACAGTCCCTGTCCCTTTTACGGGATATGTGGCATTATCCCCAAGGATAATTTCTAGATTAGTATCCCTTTCAACCATGTCAGAGAGTGCTTCCTTGAATCCAGTGATGTGTCTTGAGGCACCACTATCGATTAGCCAGACATCCATAGTGTCGGGCGGAGATGTAGCAGAGAGAGTAGATACAAGAATATACTCATTTCTTTTATCGACAACATTAGACTCCTCATACCTGGTATTTCTAGACCTTTTAGAAGGTTGATTGTTTCCACCAAAGTGAGCCTTCCTCTTTCCTTTGGATTTGTCATTTCTTCGATTCCCATTCCTTCGGTTGTTGTTGTTATCATCACTATCGGGAGAATCCTTCTTAAAGGGGCATTCTCTAGCATAGTGACCAGGCCTATGGCGGGTGAAACATTTACCCTTCTTCTCTTGAGTCCTCGTTCTTCCTTTGTCCTTAGAACCACCAGAGTTCTTCTTTCGGGAATGAGCACCATAGGCAGCATTTCTGTCATTATTGAATTCCTTCATCCTTGTTTCTTCTTGCATACATATAGACAGAAGCTCATCAAAGTTAGGAATGGTATTATTGTTGAGAATGGTAGTTGTGAATACTTGCCATTCATATGGGAGTCCTCCAAGTGCGGTGAGAACCATCTCACGATCAGCTATTGTCTCCCCAATAGCCAGCAGATTGTTCCTTGTTTCGGTCAATTTCAGAAAAAAGGTTTGAATAGATTCATCTCGGCCCTTCTTCATATTCTTCAACTTGTTCTTGAGGAAAAGCACTTGGTTCACATTGTTTACCTTGAACATAAGGATCAATTTGTCATACATCTCTTTGGATGTGCCTAGTTCAGATACATAGGCAACCAGACTCTTATGTATGGATTCCCTGATTAACAGCTTTGCTCTGATTTCTCCCTTCTTATACTTGTTTCTAACAGCAGCGGTAGCATTGGATGGAGGTTCTTGAATCTTACTCGTCACATGATCCAAGAGATCATGATCTTCCAATTTGAGATCTAATATCATCTTCCAGGCATGGAAGTCATCCCTTCCAGTCAGCTTGTCATTCTCCTTGAATTCAAGACTTGTGGAACCCATTTCTTCCGGTGGTGATTGCTAAAGATAGAGTTTGTCTTCACCTCAGCTTCGATACCATGTAAATTTTTGTAGATGTTCTATGCTTGGAGCAACTTTACTTTTCTCACAGCAATCATACAAATAGTTAAGTAAAATGCAGATAGAACATATAAGTGGATCTTATAGAAGACAAATCAGAAACAGGAAAAATGTGGTGGTGCGTTACGGTGGTCAACAGGATGCTTCAACCAGCAAAGTCTCCTTGGTCAGCCAACCCAGAATGTGTCACAACAGTCCTCCAATCAGCAAACGAGTCAACCCAAGTCAACTCCAAAAAGTCAACGTTGTCCTGAAAAAGTCAACGCAGGGCAGCAAGCTAAAAGTCAACGCAGCAGCAGATTGGTCAACCCTTTGACCTCGATTTCTGTGCCAAATAGTACGGCCTTCCAAAATCGAACTTCTCACAAATTTTCAGCCCAATTGGACCATGCGTTGACCAAAGTCAACGCTGGTCAAACTTTCTGCAAAACCCTAACTGCAGAAAATCGTCCTTCAACTCAGCCGTACTGTTTTGTCCTTCTTCTCCTTCACACGTGTGGGCTGAACTCGTCCTCCAAGGAGCTCGTACTATCTCAGATGAGAGAAGAAGATGTGAGTTGTGTTGTGATGAAATGCTCTCCAACTTTGCCTATATTTATATCCATCATTGGGGTGTGTGACACATCTGCTGGGGGTGTGAAACCTTAAGGCCGACCTGCACATATAATTTATTATGAATAATAAATTCAAAATAAATGTTATGCTCATCGGATTAAGACATGCGTTGACCAAAGTCAACGCTGGTCAAACTTTCTGCAAAACCCTAACTGCAGAAAATCGTCCTTCAACTCAGCCGTACTGTTTTGTCCTTCTCCTTCACACGTGTGGCTGAACTCGTCCTCCAAGGAGCTCGTACTAAATCAGATGAGAGAAGATGTTGTGAGTTGTGTTGTGATGAAATGCTCTCCAACTTTGCCTGTATTTATATCCATCATTGGGGCGTGTGACACATCTGCTTGGGGTGTGAAACCTTAAGGCCGACCTGCACATATAATTTATTATGAATAATAAATTCAAAATAAATGTTCTGCTCATCGGATTAAGACATATTATATATGGATTTTACACCTCTCCGAAAGAGGAATCCAACAAAAATATTAGCCTCTTAATCTGAGCATCATAACATGGAGTTTGGACCTAGTTGTCCAAATTTAACACATCTTGACAAATTTAAGTAAGGTCATAGATACTTACTTGAGTAGAGTGAGTTGCAACTTCCTTGATGATGACGAAGATGAAGTCAGGAGCTTCTTCTAAGATTGAAATCTCCAATGTAGGTGTTCTTGGATCCTTGATGATAAAGGATATCTTCAAAAAATGATGTTTCTTCCAACAATGTTTTTGAATATAAATCTTTGATGGCAAAGATTAATTTATTGATGAGTTGATCCTTTGAATGAGATGAAGATCTTTCTTGAAAATAGCTCGAGAGTCTTCCTTGCAAACTGATTTGACTTTTCACCCAAACTTTGATCTTTGCTTCCTGGAGTCTCTTCTTGTCAAGTAGCCCTTGTGATCAACACCTTAGCTCTGATACCATGTTGATAATTTAGAGGGCTGGTGATTAATTCAAAATTCTCTTCTTGATAATTACTTGTGAGCTTATGCTTCTTACTTAAGTCTTCTCTTCCTTAGCTTATTAAATCTTTCATCAAGTCAATTATCAAAAACACAAGAGACACAAATTTAGGCTCTTGGAGAGGAAAACCCGTAAGAAATTCTTCTTATAGACTTTCAGATGGAAAGTACCATGACCATGACTCAAACCCTTAACCTTTATATGCCTTTAGGGCCTTGTCACTACATCGTCAATGACTCCTTGAGCTGATCCTTCTTTCCTGCACTAGTCTACACCTTTGAACACTAGGCTTAGAGAACTCGGTCTCTAGACTTCAATCTCTCCTTTAACTTGGCTTCTTCTTATCTAACTTTTACGTACAAGACAAAGATACATATTTATGTATCTATTCTTTACATGTAACCCTATGCCTTCTTCACAAAGTATAGATCTCCCTTTCTCTTGTACTGTAAGCTTTACTTGAACAGTCCTTACCTTATTTCGCACTTTGCTGTAACTCTATTTCGTTCTTCGGACTAGCCACAGTCCCTTCTACGCATCAGTTATAGACTTGATTTTATGTTTCCTTGGGATCCTTTTCTTATACTTGTTATTGCATAGTTATTGCATTTACTTCAGATATATATGCTGCACTGTCCTCGCATTTACTTCAGACATACATCACTGAAGATTACCGAGACTAATCCACACCAGACTGCTTCAGATATATCCGTATTTCAATCTCAGAATTATTTCCTTTGACCCGCACTTGAATCCTTTCTGAAATCCGCAATCTTCTATAGGTGTATCCGCAATCTGCTTGATGTCAAATGAGCCGCAGGTCCAGGATATATATATGGCATAGTTCCTTTCTTTTAGGCCGACCTTACACCCAGTTTGTAGGCCGACTTCATCAAGGTATAGAGGCCGACTTGGAGAGCATAATTTCCACAATTAATGAGGTGAGGATGGAGGCTGTCTTTAATCATTCCTTCAAGGTTTCATGACAAGGTCTTGGAGCATATATTGATGACTAGACTCTTCATACACATGACACTTAATTATACTTGTAACCAAAAGACAACCCTAATAGACATCAAGAAGAAGTCTATTGACCTATAATAAAAATCTTGCTCATGAAACCCATGAAACAAGTACAACAAAAATACATTTTATTATCTTTGTCGTCTTCTTTACATAAATACATAATTACATAGTCAATATGAAGATCGATCCTAGTTACACTTTTCAACACTATAGTGTGCAATAAAAAAATTGTCACTGTTTATGAATTGATGAATGTTGTACAATCAAGACTATTGATGCACAAACACTAGGAATAAGAATGTGAATTTGTGATTGTTATGAGCTATTGGTGTGATGATGAAATCTATTGTTTGTCTACACTATTGTGCGTTTAATATCATTGTTGTCTAAGATTGGAATAAAAACAAGAAATTGTTGCAATTGGTCATATGTTCTTTAACCCTAAGAGAAAAAATTCCCCAGGGATATTACATTAACAACCATGAGGCTTGAAATTCCACAATCTATGGCATTTTACCCCTAGATAACGCTGCTTTCCATGATATGGAAGTGGGCAGGAATTGACCACAAGAACACTTGACCCACCCTAGGGAAGTTCAATAAGAAAACATAATCGGAAGAAGTGCTTGAGTGATTTTAGTGCAATAATGTAGAGAACCTATAGGATGTGAGATTCCCAGGTAACATGCAAGCCACCTTGTATTAGCAACTAGGCAAAGTAATCTATTTTAGGTTCTAGCAGAGGCTTCCATAGGCAACAAAACTTGGAAAACCACATCTTTTGATTTGACTCTAGTCTCCAGTTCTTGTTTAACCATCCATCAAGGATACAAGCCTTGGGCATAACCACATGTATCTATCAACATTATTATATTTGAAGAAGACCTTAGATCTAGGTAGTTGAATAGCCAATGGAAGGAAGAGTGAATTTGGAATCAAGGTTTTGACGCAGTCTTGTATAATCCTATCATGATTTCTAGTCCAAATTGTGCTTTCAAATAATGATGCATTCTACCAACTACACCTCAACATTGCACCCTTGTTAAAGATGTACCAGCTTACTCAAACATAACCTAGAAAGCTCTAGAGTATCTGTCATTGGATCGAAAGATGGGGTTCAAGGTTTCACTCATAATCTAGAGTTTCCCCAGAGCGAAGGGCTTGAGTTTAAGACTCAGATCCTTGTCTTCTGCAGGATTGAACTCAAGAATGAAGAACCCATTGCGTAGGGGTAAATAAAAGCTTCCTCGTTTATCTCAAGTTTCTAAGAGTCTAACGTCCATTTGTGTAGATCAACTAAACAATACCAAACACTGTTGAAGAGGCACACCACTTATACTATAGAAGGCCACTTCAACTACAACATCTATTCATTATGGGAATAGTTATAGCTAGAGCCTCCTAAACCAACAATCGATTTATGGGAGAAGAGTAGGAAACATTTTTCACAATATCATAGAATGAAGCCTTACCTAGATTATCATTAGAGTGGAGAGAGTTGGATCTAGCTTTCACAAATTGCAAATCTTAGCCTCCACGCAATAGCTATTGCCACACGAAGAACAAACTAGAGCTTTTGGTGTCGTCATCACACAAATGTTGAAAAACTGAGTGAGGAAGAATCAACCAGTACAAGGGAAGTTTTCGTCGTCAACAAAATTGGCTTTTTGGAGTTTGGAGTTGGGAAGAGATGGTCAACCATGTGAATAGGCCACCAAGAGGAGCTGAGAGTTGACCTGCTCACAATTTATTCCCTGTGTCAAAGAAGCCTCTTTCTTTATCTTTTTTGTCATTAGACTCACCTTTTTCATTGGCCATACAAGTCAAAAACATTGCCTTTAAAGATTGTGATGGAATATTGTTGAGAGTAAATAGAATATCATTGTGTTTGGAAGTTAAGTTGTTTAATGAAACAACATTGTGTTCATCTTCTGTTGGAATTTGGTTGTCATTGATGTCAACCCTAGCAATGACCAGACGAATTCCCAATTTCGTTGAGGAAATTGATTGGGAAGATCAATTTGTTTGGGCTCAAGATCATCTTCATTTGATTCTCCTTGTCATGCCGATTCCAACGGTAGGTGGCATGCCTCATAACTCCTCACGGTTGAGGAGATATGCTTGATCAAAGTTTATGCCTTAAGCGTATTGTCAAAGCCCCCAATATGAGATGATGTGGTAGCTTAAGAATTGGCTAAATATTTGATCAAATCTTGAGGCCAAGAAGGATTATTATTGAAGAATTTAATTAAATTTTTTGGAGGTTTAATTCGCTTGCAAAAGAGCACCTTAACAAAGGGAAATTAATTATTTTTTGGAAATTAAGTCGGCCTCAAAGAAAATGTGATTTTTGGCTCCAAAAATATTTTTAAATTGGAATTGTTTTTTTTTTTAGGGTTGGCTCCATAATTTTTGAGGTTGGCTCCATAATTTTTGATCAAGTTGGCCCACTCCTAGAAGCCTCCACAACCTCTATAAAAGGGGACTCATCTACTCTCAAAGGACATCAAATCAATGCCTAATATTTCATGAAGCTTCTACAGCCTAGTGTAGTCACAAGCAACTAAAGGAGCAGGACGAGTTTTTTGGACACAGTTCTAGGTTTTTTAAGTTTATTGTTTGCTTATTGGTTCTTCTTTGGGTTATTGTATTTCTTCTGAGGCCATTTGGCCCTTGAGGCTGATATGAAACATTCCTGAAGCATTTTCATGGAGTTGATCAGAGGTTAATGCAGTTTAACTGAGGAATACATATGAGGATCTCAATGGAGTTTTTTGGCCTGCTCTGAGGCCTATTTCAAATTGTTTCTGAGGTCAAATTCTTGAGTCTTTTGTGGCTGATTTGATTCCCATAAACAATCAATTTTTAAGACATCTTCTTCATTATTTTCTGAGGTGGATCTGGGAGTATTTTCTAGGGAAATTCGTGGACATACTTGCACAAGTATGAGGAGCCTTTTTGTTGATGATTTCGAAACCTATTTCAAGAAATTTCTGAGGCAAACTTGGTTGGTGATTTTGAGCTCTAAGCCGAGTTTATACAGAGACAAGATCAGTCTCCTGTGGTCATATCTGGAATTGATTGCCAAATTTTTGGGGCTAAATCTTTCATCTTTCTTGAAGGTTCTTCACCGGATAAACACTACTATTCTATAATTTATTTCACACTGCTGAGAAGGGTTTTTACTTGACATATCGAGGCTCTTTATATATGCCTTCTGAAATTTATTTTGGCCTTTATTTTTTAGTTGCACTAGAAAAGGGTTTTGAGGCCCGTCTAGGGCTCGTTTTGAGGTCTATCCCTTGACGCTCCTTGCAGACAAATTGTTGTAGAATTGTGGGACATTTTCCTAAGGCATATTGTGGTAAGGATGTTGATTTTTGTAGCAGCGGATGTGCTCTAGCCTTGAGATTTTGCAGAGAAGCTAAGACATGTATTCTCCAAGACCCAGAAATCATTTGGGGAAATTCCACCTAGATGGCTTAATTAAAATAATTAATCATTTTTTATTATTTCCTAAGTCTAAGCTTAGGAAATATGATTAATTAAAAGGTATTAATTAAGTCAGGTGCAAATCTTCTAGAAAAAGGCGTGGATCGAGTCTTAGTTAATCTTAGCCATCAATTAAATTTTAATCGTGGTCGTTGAAGTCTCAACAAGAGATTATAAGAAGAGCTCGATGGGCACTTGGAGAACACACTTAAAGAGATCGAATTCACTGGCAGATCGATTTCCTGAGTAGCAATGTTGAGTTTCCAGAGAGAGAATCAGTGAGCTCGTTACAGTGAGAGAGGGGCAGGGATAGTAAGGCTGGAGGAAGCTTTTCCAGATTCGGTGAGTGCAAAGCAGAGAGGCAGCAAGTGCCATACAGAGGTAACACAGAGGCCACGCAAAGGAATCGTAGAGCTTAAGGAGGAGATTCCGTTTTTGCTGGGAGACAGAGCTGATTCAGTGCCAGAGGCTGGAGTGAGAGCTCGGAGGCCAGGAGGATCAAGTTTCCAAACAATAGCTGATTAGATAGCGAAGGTGATGCAATATTGCGTATGATGATGCAGTGGCAGCACATAGCAACTCATCCTGAGCCCAAATCAGTGTCGGATCGCCAGTGGTAGAGTGAGAATTTTCTCACTAATTTTTTGTTATATTCTTTTCTCTGTATGGTTTACCAATTTGGGAAACCATAGACTTGTACTCAGAATTTATTACTGCGTAAGATACAAACCCTCAGTTGTTGCACCGATTTTCCTGTGTTGGGTTTTTCCGAGGACTTAGTCCAAAAATAACTGAGTTATTGGTGTGTGTGTTTCTATCTTTCCTTCTTTGTATTTATTCTGCTGTATTTATTTTGTGAAGGCTGCAGAGTATTGATTTCGATATTTACCGTAGCAAACAGTAAATAATTTGTTCAGTAAATTAACAAATAGAAGAAATCTAATCAGTTGCTGTAATAGGATTCCAAGTTGTGGATTTTTCACAAAGGAAAACAAACCTTCCTAAGCCTTAATCCGAGCTGAGGTAAGGGTTTCTTTTGATTCTTATCTAAGTTGAATCTATGTAAGATCTTTGGAGATAAATCTTAGAATTCTTTGGGGTAAAGTTAGGGTAGCCTAAGCTTTATTACATTACTTGTGCCAAGTCTTGAAGAATTTGCTAAACTATAACCAATTTTTTTTGAAAAGGGAAAAGGAATTGACTATGAGGAGACCATCGCCCCTATAGCCAGATACACCTCCATCAGATCTGTCGTATCCCTAGTAGCTCAGATGGGATGGGAGATTTACCAAATGGATGTCAAGACATCGTTCTTGAATGGGGTGATAGAAGAGGAGGTGTACTTAGAACAACCTCAAGGCTTCAAAACTCATGAGAAGAAATCTCATGTATGCAAACTGAAGAAAGCCCTGTATGGGATCAAGCAGGTACCCAGAGTGTGGTATGGTCAGATCGATAGCTACTTGTGCAGTTGGGATTCTGTAAATTTTTGTCGATGTTCTATGCGTGATGCAACTTTACTTTTTATCCTCAATATCAGTCAGCAATCACATAAACAAGAAAGTAAAAGGCAGATAGAACATACCAGTAGATCGACAAAAGACAAGTCAAAAATATGTGTGTTGGTGCGTTACGATGGTTAACAGGATGCTTCAACCAACAAAGTCTCAATATGGTCAGCCAACCAGAAGTGTCACACAACCCTCTCAGACAGCTATACCAGTCAACCCAAAGTCAACCAAAGTCAACGCTGTCCTAGTCAACAGTCAACGCAAACAGCAGCAACAAAGTCAATGCAGCCAAGTCAAAGTTAGCGTCTAGCCTCGGAATTTGTGCCAAAAAATGCAGATTGAAGAAATTGAAGTTTTGGGAGAGTTTCGGGTCAATTTGACCAAGCGTTGACCAAAGTCAATGTTGGTCAATTTTTGCGCTGGAAACCCTAGATAGTCCAAAACCCTAGCTGCTGCTTTTTCCTACCTGTGAGTGATGAAGAGACTCCAATAGATGATCGAACCAATCAGATGAGGAGAGAGGATGTGATGTGATGGATGAGTGAAAATGACCTCCAACGTTGACCTATTTATATCCATCAATGAGGGTGCGTGACACAATTGCTGGGGCTTCAAGACTACATTTCATTTCAGGCCGACCTGCACATATTTTGAATAAATTCAAAATAAATGTTCTGCTCATTGGATCAAGATGATCTTTTGATCGATCTTGCACCTCTTCGAAAGAGGAATCCAATAAAAATATTGGCATCTTCATCTGAGCATCATAACATGGAGTTTGGACCTAGTTGTCCAAAATTAACACTCCCTCTCAACTAGGGAGAACTCCATCCACCTGTGCAATCCAAACATCGTGCGTCAGCCCGCCGTAACTTGCTTTGCTGGCTTCTTTATTTTAGAATAAAGGTGGGTCAGTCACAAAGACATCATTCCCGGCTGACAAATTCAACCTAGAGGTCCGAAACCGCTATAGGACTCAAAGAGTCACATACCAACCCGAAGTTGGTTTATCTGACCCGAAGTTAGTAGGAGGTTCGAAACCTCACTATACTTGATCCCAGATCAAGTGGTTGGACACGTGTGATCCTAGATAGAGAGTACAACAATCTCTGATGCGTACATCAGTCTTTGCTACTAGTCTCTAGCTTTTCCCACCTCATTGGCCAAATGAGAGGTACTTCCCATGAGTTCGGAACTCAGTGGGTAGGATGCATACGGGGCACAGATCATGAGAGGTGAACCAACTCAATATCATAATGGTGGGGCAGAAACACCACAAGGTTCGACAAGCCTAGCCCCATGTGTGCTTATAGCTCCGAGAAGCTATCCCCAAGGACCCCCAAAGCTCCCAGAGCTCATCGTCCAACAAGACCCTCAGCATAGGGTCGTTCCACAATTCCAAGATTCTCATAGAAGTTTAGGAACTTGACCTTCCCCAGGGGCTTTGTGAGAATATCCGCGACCTGCTCATCAGTTCCTATATGATCGAGCCTTACGACGCCTCGTTGTACCATATCCTGGATAAAGTGGTACCTGATATCAATATGCTTCGATCGATCGTGGACCACAGGATTCTCGGAAAACCGAATCCCGCTTTGGTTATCATAGAGTATCACGGTGGTATCTAGCACATGCCCAGACATCTCACTAAAGAGCTTTCGCAACCAGGTTGCTTCACAACAGGCCATACTCGTTGCAATGTATTCGGCCTTTGCAGTGCTCAAAGCCACCGACTTCTGCTTCCTGCTCATCCATGATATCGAAGCAGAACCAAGTGTGAAGCAACATCTCGATGTGCTCTTACGATCCACCACATTGCCATCCCAATCAACATCAGTATATCCATGTAGTGTCACGCTTCTGATAGTCTATCTCAGCCCATGGTTTATCGTGCCCTGAAGATATCTCAATAGATTCTCGGCACCAACCCAATGAAGGTGATGAGGCTCAACCATATGTTGACTCAAAGTGTTCACTACAAAACATATGTCCAAACGGGTGTTCACTAAGTACATCAGGGCCCCTACGAGTTGATGATACTCGGTAGGATTTGCTAGCACGAGCCCAGCAACGCTGTCACTCAACTTCTTAAAGTTGAGCTCCATTGGTGTGGACACGGACTTATAGTCCACCATACCAAATCCTTCCAGAAGCTTCACAATATATTTTCCTTGAGAAAGGAAAATCCCGCTAGGTCTCTGCCAGACCTCCAGGCCTAGGAAGTAATGCATCAGTCCTAGGTCCTTCATCTCAAACTCAGCAGCTCCCTCCCTCTTGCACTGACGAATGGGAGGGCCAGCACCTGTTAGGAAGAGGTTGTCTACATACAACACCAGAATGAGAGGCTTTTCTCTATCAACCTTGAAGTAAAGGTTCGGATCAGCATTACTACGAGTGAAGCCCAACTTCATCAGGTAGCTATCTATCCTCTCGTACCAAGCTGTGGGTGCTTGCTTCAACCCATAGAGGGCTTTCTTCAACCTGCAGACATGGGTGTCCCGATCCTGGACTTTGAACCCCAGAGGTTGCTCCACATACACCTCTTCCTTTATCGCACCATGCAGAAATTTGGTCTTCACATCCATTTGATGAAGATTCCATCCTTGCGTAGTAGTAAGGGCTATGATAGATCGGATGGTGGTATATCGAGCCACAGGTGCAAATATATCATCATAGTCTACGCCTTCCTTTTGAGAGAAGCCACGGGCAACAAATCTTCCCTTGAACTTTTTAGCACTCCCATCTGAACCATGCTTGATCTTATAGAGCCATTTCGAGGTGACAACTGATTTGTCCTTCGGTCTTGGAACTACATCCTGGACATCATTCTTCATAATGGACCCATATTCTTAGTGCATAGCATCCTTCCAGACTTGATGCTTTACGGCTTCCTCAAAGGATCCAGGCTCATATTGCACAATAATACTCATGGCTGCTAGATATCCTTGGTGTCTGTTTGGCTTCTTGCTTTCACGGAATGTCCCCCTTGGGGCCATATGATTCTCGGCATCCTCGAGAGTGTCCTTGAGCCATGATGGTCTCTTCCTCACTAAAGGAGGTGGATCAATAGGGCCCATCGATCCTTCAACATCGGGCATCGTCTCATCCTTCGGTTCTTGTTGATTTCTGGGCCTTGCTTCATGATCTTCCTCAGATCTCGGAAGATTGATTACTTTC
Organism: Pinus albicaulis; assembly: GCA_034641835.2. Classification (NCBI taxonomy): domain Eukaryota; kingdom Viridiplantae; phylum Streptophyta; class Pinopsida; order Pinales; family Pinaceae; genus Pinus; species Pinus albicaulis. The sequence goes on from CM076575.1 coordinate 1,975,440,853, forward strand.
CTCAAGGAAGCATCTTTGTCAAAGGTAACATTGTGGCATATCTCCACTTCCCTTTGACCAGGCACGTAGACTCTATAGGCCTTCAAAGTTTCGCTATAGCCCACAAACATTCCCTTCTTTCTAGAATCATCCAGCTTGCTCCTCTTCTCCTTCGGTACATGAAAATAAACGGGACATCCAAAAACTCTAAAATGTGAGACGTCAGGTTTCTTACCAGAGAAAACCTCTTCGAGAGTTTGGGGGTCCAAAGCGGAATGCGGGCATCGGTTGTGTATGTACACAACAGTGTTCGCAGCTTCTCCCCACAGAAACTTCTGAAGACCTTGGTCACATAACATGGCACAGACAACTTCCACAATGGTCTTGTTCTTTCGTTCAGCAACGCCATTCTGCTCAAGAGTATAGACAGCTGCCAACTTCTCTGCAAAAGTTCTTGAACTCGTTCGTCTCATATTCAGTGCCATTATCGGTCCTTAGTATCTTGATCTTCTTCCCTGTCAGATTTTCCACCAAGGCTTTGAAGGTATGAAACCTCATCCTTCTTCTTCAAGAAGTATATCCAGGTTTTGCGAGAGAAGTCATCTATGAATGTCATATAATAAGAACATCCTCCCAAGGATGTCACGGGCATTGTACCAGACAGATCAGAATGTATCAATTGCAAGACATCAGATGTCTTTGTGACACTTGAGGGGAAAGGTCCCCTTGTATGCTTTCCTTCGGCACAACCTTGACATACACCTTCATGATCATTTGTAAACTCGGGCATCCCCGTCACCACCTTCCTTGCTTCGAGAAGGGCTTTGTAGTGAAGGTTTCTAAACCTCCGGTGCCATAGTTCAGTCTGTCGGATAGTATCACACGTCATCGCTCCCAGTGGGCTTCCTCCAACTTGGTAGAGTGTATCAACTCTAAACCCAATTGTGATAGCTTCCTTGAAACTCTTCTTCCAGATACACACCTTTCCATCAATGAATGCCACATTGAAACCTTTTTCTTCCATTGCCGATACAGACACAAGGTTCTTCTTCAAGTGAGGTACATATAGTACGTCTTGCAAGCGGAGGACTTGACCTTGAGACAAGTGGAGGGTCACAGTCCCTGTCCCTTTCACAGGATATGTGGCATTATCTCCATGGGTAATTTTCAGATTATCATCTTTCTCAACCATGTCAGAAAGTGCTTCTTTGAACCCAGTGACGTGCCTTGAGGCACCACTATCTGGACTTTCTCGACCTTTTGTAAGGTTGCCCATTTCCGCCAGAGGGAGCCTTCCTTTTCTCTTTGAACCTGTTGTTCCTTTGATTTCCATTCCTCCAGTTGTTGTTGTTGTCATCATCATCGGGACAATCCTTCTTGGAAGGGCATTCTCTAGCATAGTGGCCGGGCTTGTGACAAGTATAACATTTGCCTTTCTTCCCTTGGGCCCTTGCTCTTCCTTTGTTCCTTGGACCACCAAAGTTTTTCTTCTTAGCACGAGCAGTGAAGGCAGCATTTCCTTCATTTTCATATTCCTTCATTCTTGACTCTCGTACGCATCTCGATAGTACTTCGTCAAAATCAGATATGACCTTGTTATTGAGAATGGTAGTGTTGAATACATGCCATTCGGATGAGAGACCTCCAAGTGCGGTGAGAACCATCTCTCGATCAGCTATTGTCTCCCCAATAGCCAGAAGATTATTTCTGATTTCGGTCAGCTTTAGAAAATATGATTGGACGAATTCATCCCTACCTTTCTTCAGATTCTTCAATTGGTTCTTGAAGAATAGGACTTGATTCGCATTGTTGGCCTTGAACATGTTGACCAACTTATCATACATCTCCTTGGATGTGTGTAGCTCAGATATGTAGGCTACGAGACTCTTGTGAATTGAGTCCCTAATCATCAGTTTTGCTTTGATTTCCCCCTTCTTGTGCTTTGATTTGGCAGCAGCAGTTGTAGTGGATAGAGGCTCTTGGATTTTACCCTGTACATAGTCCATGACATCTTGGTCTTCCAACATAAGATCCAATGTCATCTTCCAGGCATGGAAGTCTTCCTTCCTAGTCAATTTGTCATCAGCTTTAAAGCCATTGTAGTTTGAGGAACCCATGCTCTTCTTCGGTGATTGCTACAAACTTGGACTTTGTCTTCACCTCCGCTCTGATACCATGTAAATTTTTGTAGATGTTCTATGCTTGATGCAACTTTACTTTTTATCTCCAATATTAGTCAACAATCACATAAACAAGAAAGTAAAAGGCAGATAGAACATACCAGTAGATCGACCAAAGACAAGCCAAAAATATGTGTGCTGGTGTGTTATGGCGGTCAACAGGATGCTTCAACCAACAAAGTCTCAATACGGTTAGCCAACTAGAAGTGTCACACAACCCTCTCAGACAACTATACCAGTCAACCCAAAGTCAACCAAAGTCAACACTGTCACATTCAATGGTCAACGCAAATAGCAGTAGCAGCAAAGTCAATGCAGCCAAGTCAAAGTCAACGTCCAGCCTCGAGATTTGTGCCAAAAAATGCAGATTGAAGAAATCAAAGTTTTGGGAGAGTTTCGAGTCAATTTGACCAAGCATTGACCAAACTCAACGCTAGTCAATTTCTGCGCTGGAAACCCTAGACAGTCTAAAACCCTAGCTGCTGCTTTTTCCCACGTGTGAATGATGAAGAGACTCCAATAGATGATCGAACCAATCAGATGAGGAGAGAGGATGTGATGTGATGGATGAGTGAAAATGACCTCCAACGTTGACCTATTTATATCCATCAATGAGGGTGTGTGACACAACCGCTGGGGCTTCAAGCCTACATTTCATTTTAGGCCGACTTGCACATATTTTGAATAAATTCAAAATAAATGTTCTGCTCATTGGATCAAGATGATCTTTAGATCGATCTTGCACCTCTCTGAAAGAGGAATCCAATAAAAATGTTGGCATCTTCATCTGAGCATCATAACATGAAGTTTGGACCTAGTTGTCCAAAATTAACAGTGTTGGAGCATCCTTTTAGTTAGAGATGATAAAACTAGGGCATTGGATCGTCCTTGCAGTTGGAGCTAGTAAAACCCCAGGGTGTAGGAGCATCCTTTCAAGAGTTGGAGGTTCATGATAAATTGAATGCTTTTCTAGAGTACTTGGAAGTTGGAACTTCCCCTTTAGTTGGAGTGGAGAAATATTGTATTCATAAATTGTATTAGAAAAACGTTTGGTGGTTTCTCCCTTGGAAGGGTTTCCACATAAAAATTTCTTGTGTACTTCTCTTGTTATGTGTTGATTGTTGGACAATTGACATTGTTAGGATGGCAAGTGGCATCAAGTGTGTTGGCATTGATGTCAACTAGGCTAGCATCGATGTGCAAATGCATAGTGTGTTTTGCATTGATGTGCATGAAGAGTTAAGCTCAGGGGGAGTTTTCTGATAGCTGCAATTATTAGTTGAGAACCATCATATTAGCAAGATAAGTGTTGAAGCTAGAAATGTTATAATTATGTTGGTTGGATGACCTAGGCTTTGAGGGCATTTATGCCTCCGAAGATTAGTTGAAATGCTTCTGGAGATGGCACAATTGGATAGTGCTTTCCAATGGTATGCTGAAGTCTGAAAAAGACCCTATGGATCAAAAGTTATGGCTAGTCAAATTTGGTAGATCAAAAAGGGTCAAAGGTTTAGGCCAATTTTGGTGATGGTTTTGGTGCTCTTCAAAACTGATAGAAGTTTGGAGCTTCCCCAAACTTGGCGGATACGCCCCGCAACATTGTCATAGATAGGTGGCATAAAACCCAAGTTTGAAGGTAATTTGATTGGTGCATGATTTCTGTTGGCGATCCCACTTTCACATGTCATCCCTAAAGTTTTTTCTTGGGAGTTTTCAATGGAGCGCAAGTTAAAAGTGTCAGGGAGACTATCCCTAGGCGAGCTGGTACAAAGGTGTACAATAGGTGCGAAGGTGGACCAATCAGAAGCTCAAGAGAGACGGTGCGGGAGGTCCCACCAAGGGACACATCACCTCAAAGGTATTTCCCTGGGAGTTTTCGAACAATGCTCATTTCCAAAGTGTCGGGGAGACAAAACCTAGGAATCAAGAAATTCCTCCTCTATTGCCAAAGACAATTCTTGTCTCGACCTTTGAAATTTAAGTCCCAACGACCCTTTAACTTTTACAAAGAAAATCGATAAAAAAGACAGGCACGAGATCCCTTGCCTCTATCCCTTGACAACATGGTCCAATGGCAGGACACTTGGCACGATCTGGTTGGTTGACAGAACACAGTGGTAGCATGGCGCTAGCATGACATGGACCAATCAGTGGTTGACATGTAGCATGCAAATTCAACGTTTTCAGGTGATCGAGTGGGCCTATTTTGGGTGACACGTGGACCAATCCTGAGAGGCCACATGGCACGTATGACGTGAGCATGGCGTCATCCATACACGTAACCCTAGAGGATTGTCCCCTACGATTTCAAAATGGGCGGAGTTGAAAATGTATGGGGAAATGAGTCCTGGGGTGATTGGATAAGAGACATGCAATCTCGACGGATTATTTGATTGGCATAGGAATGACCCAACGGTGAGGTGGAGTACACATGTTCCCAATCAATTTCGGATTGGCAGAGGCAGGGCCTAGCTGTGTGAAGCAGCAAGGTCATATATTCTTGGGAACTATTATATTGGTGTAGTGCGACTGACAAGAGGTCCCACCAGAACATGTTCTCTCGGAGGTATGACCCCGACAATTTAGAGGCGAGCGCAAATTGAAATGCTCGGGGTGACTAGGCGCTGAGACACGGTGGCATACAAGCTATTGGAGAGGTGGAGCGGCGGACCAATCTTAGCGAGGCCCCACAATACACGTAACCTCGGGGTATGTCTCTGAATTTTTCAAAAGAGCGCAGTTCGAAAAAGGCTGGGTTAATAGGTTTGAGACAAACTTTTTCCAGTCAAGAGTCTGTTCTGTCAAGTGTTGAAAAGTCCACCCAGGAGCCTGTTGTGTGGTGTTCGCATGTGTAATATGACCAAGGGGCTGTTGTGGCGAATACTGCTAATTACAGGGGTTACAACCCTTTGGGCTTATTGCGAGGAGTTGTTGACATATTTTGTTAAAGCCTTCAGGCTTACATATGTGCAAAGGCTTGAATAGATCGACAACTAAATTTGAAAGAACTGGTGGAAATGGAAGAATTGGCATTAATGGCGACTGTTGAGGCCAGGAGACTGAGACAACAAGGACCACTAATTGCATAGAGACTTGATGGAGCTCTGTCTTGAATATGGGGAACCATGCTTGGAAGTTAATAGCGTTGATGGCCTGCTATAGGAGAACTATGTCAAGAGCCCATTCCTTGAATCAAAATCACTTGTAAAGATTAAGGAAACAAAATATAACAACTTGCTAATTGAACAGGGTTTGGTACTCCTTAAATGCACAGGTGGATTGAGAATTAATTCTCAGCATGGCAAAGCATTGAGAGCCCATTCCAGATATAATATTGCTATAGTGGCTGAGTAATACAATGAAACAATTGGATGGTGTTCCATGATGGAGTACACTTGGGCAGTGTAATTGAGAGAAGAGACTGCATAGTTCCTAGTGTTGCAGAGGAACAAAACTCCTGAATGCATAGTTAGACTGTGGGGTGATGTAACATTGTGGTGTGTGTGTGAGCTCTGTGTTAGAGAGCGCTGTTGAGAAAGGCCTAGTGTGCCCGAGGAGAAGAAAAGAAGAGAGATGTTATGATCATTGTATGAGGCCCGATAGTAGAGAAAAAAGTGTTGTTGTAGATTGGACAGAGTGAGGAGAATGTTGAGTGTATGCTGCTCAGAAGTATAAAGGATCGATAATTGGTGAAGAGCTGAAATCAGGTAGAGTCGCTGCTAATTACAGTGAGTAGTAATTTCCTTATTGAGTGTAGGTTGCTGCCTACAAAACAAGGAGTTGGGGCTTGTATTGGAGTAGGTGTTTGAAGATAGCCTAGAGGTTGGTGCTGCCTGCAAGTTGGTGCTTGCAACAAATCCATGAAGTTGGTGCTTCTAGTAAGCTAATCAAGTATCTACAAGGGAGTTTGGGCTTCTTGCTAGGGGTGGCTAACAAAGACAATGTAATGGAGGTTGGTGCTTCCTGCAAGTTGGTGCTTCTAATAAGCTAATCAAGTTTCTACAAGGTAGGGAGTTGGGGCTTCTTTCTAGTGGTGGCTAGCAAAGACAATCTAAGGTAGTTGGTGCTTCCTATGAGTGGTGGCTCACAAAGAATGATGATGTAATAGAGTAGGAGCTCAAATAACATCATAATAACAAATATATTGGTGGTTTTTCCCTTTTGGGTTTCCACATTAAATCCTCCGTGTTCCATGTGTTTGCTGCTCATGATCTTGTTGTGTATGCTTATGTGATGATTTCATTTGATGCACATGTTATGCTGGTGGTTCCTCGGTTGAATGGTTTCCAAATGATATGAAAATATAAATTGACATTCCCAGTATTAAACATTGTTTCCAACAATTTATGCTTTTGATTTGATGTTAATGCTTTGAAATTAATAATTAACTAATTGTAAGAGAAATATTGATTCACCACCCCTCTTAGTATTTCCAACATCTGTAGAAATTTTAATCCCACTCTGGTTTTCAGTTTCTCCTTATTTCTCCCATAAAGTTAAATGCCCATTCCCATAACCATACATTCAACAAGCTGGAAAAATAAATATTTTTCTGAAAACACAAATTCTAGAAATTTCACAGTGTTGAAAATGCAGAAATAAAAACTCAGAAAAATAATCAGCCACACACAGAAATTTGACACGTTGATTTTTGGTCAAGATGACCCTAGAAAAACCCTCTACAACTCTTGGGGAAAACTAGTTCGAAAGCTTCTCTTTATTTCTGGAAAATGCTTTTACAGAGAAGTGAAATGTACAGGAAAAATTCCAGCAAACAATGTACAGACTTATCTCGTTTTCCATGCTTGCCTCCACCTCGGAAAATGTGTCGAAACTGCAAAATATTCAAAACAGAAATTTATTACAGCAAATAACAACCTTGAAAATCATGCCCTATCCTTAGTTGTACGACCGTACAAAATGTACGGAAAAGTACAACAAAACTTCTTCCTCAAAATCCATGCTTTCTGCCTCGAAAATTGTGCCGAGCAACCTCAAAATTTGTGTCTTTAGCTCGCTGTACCTCCTCGATTTCTGTGCTGTCTCTCTCCTCGAAAATTGTGCCTCAAGCTGCTATACGGACTGTTGTCTCGAAAATTGTGCTGCTGTACAGACTTGCTGCCTCAAAAAATGTGCAACTCCTTGTTGCCTCGAAAAACGTGCAACCTCTTGCTGCTGTATGAACTGCTGAACCCTTCCTCTCCTTCACCTTCTCAAGCTCAGAAATTCTCCAGCTCTCTCTCGTCCTCTCAATCTGCTCATGAAAGATTGCATGATCTTTTCTCTCATTTTCCTCCTTTAACCTAACCCTAAGTGACTTTTGGGGAATCCCTAAATCCAATGGCTAAGATAGCTTTAGATTTAGGGCTGAGATTAAATGCTCATTTAAATCTCACTTTCTATTTTTTTTATTCACCCCACTTTACCCTCTTAGTCATTTATTTCCAAAGTCACTTTTCACTTTCTAATTTCACATTGACTTTATTAAAGTCACTTTAAAATTAGATTTAGTAACTTTATCACTTAAAGTCACTTTTAAATTAGATTTGACTTTATAACTTATAAAGTCACTTTAGGAGAAAAATTAAATTCTTTTGGACACTTTTCCCTAGGCCAAAGATCAAAGCCTTAGGGAACCACCTGTCCTCCGGTAACCAAATTTCAACAACATCTTCTTCTACTTTGGTGCTTGTGTTTGTTTGCTGTTATATTAATGCATGGTATGCATAATATGTCTAGAAATAGATTCATCTTTACTAATTTTAATGCAAAAATTCTTTCATTAATGAAAATTTTGCATTATGTGATTTTATTCCTAACCAATTTGATCAATTACTCCCATACTTTGAGCCTTTTGTCAAATCCAAATGGTGGAGTTGATTTTTGGACATTGCTAAACCATATTCGCCTTTTCTGTGTTTTCTATAATTGTTGACTCCACCAATTTTTCATACGATGTGGGTTTTGTTTATGTACCACTAATAATGTTCTATACATTAATGCTCATTCAATGCAATCATTTTGCATGTCTTAATTTAATTTTTTATTTTTCCATTGAATTTCTCTAACATCACATGTTTTTTCATGTTTTAGATAAATGTTTTTTTGCTAGGTAGAACAATAATTCAAACAATAATTCAAAATACTCAATTATGTTTTTGCCATAAAAAATAATCTTCAAAAGATAAATGATACCTTTGTAATTGATTTTGTTTGGTTAGGGTATGAACTCTTTGTTCAAGATAGGGATGTAGTCTACCTTTAAAATTGGAATGTGATTGCTCTTTGCCTCTAAAATTTCTCTTTTGCATTTAGCATCTCTTGTCTCATAAATTAGGGCTTTATCTTTTTGTTTGGAATGTATTGCATATGGCATCCTCTTCTTTGTTTTCAAATTACTTGTTTTGTGGGCTCTTAATGGGTAAATTTGTTATATTGGTGTATTCCCTCAGCCTTGGGTTTTTGTAGGTTGGGATGCCTTTGTTCTTTTTCTCCTAGAGCGTCAAACATATGCAAGTTTATTGGGAGAAAGTTATGTATTCCTATCTTGTCCAAATCCTTTGAGTGAATTGTGTATCTTCTTTTCCCTAGAGTGTGGCTTTTGTATGATAACTCTTCCTTTTGACATGTCATCTCTTCCTTTGTATGACCAAGGTTTCTTGTATGGTCTTCTTCAATGTGTGGGTTAACGGTTGTCATTTTCCCCCTGTTCGATCAATTTGTTGAAGTCGATATGGCTAGATGTTGGTCCTAGTTATTTTTTCTATCTATTGACTTCTTCGATCAATTTCTCCAAAGTGATAAGTCTTTTCTCCATTTCTATGAACCTTCTTGTATGAGTCTCCTCATGTCTCCATGAGGTAGGCCAAGATTAATTCACCCTTTGAATATGCTATTGGCCTTCTTCTAGACAATCACTTTTCAAAGTATTTGTCGCTTCAGTATTCAATCTTGCTTCCTGAAAACAACAAAGAACCTACTAGTTCTATGCTTATAATTTGCATCATTGCCTATTGCACAAAGTTAAGTAACTAGCTCCATCCAATCTCCAAGTCACTCTTGCGGTTGTCTAATAATTTTTCCAAAAGCCTACTACTTTGCCTCCATTTCACTTAGACGTGATGAAGAGCACTTGAAGTGCTCTAATTTCACTTGTCATGGTAGTGATAGTGGTGAAGAGCTCCAAAATTGTCCCAAAATCATCGTTGATACCTCCCTTTATTTCAGAAAGTGGTGAAAAGTATGCTTTGATACCACTTGTCATAGACCTATAGTGTACCTGATTTTTTCTTTACAAACTTGTATTTCTCCCAAGTTTGTTTCAACGCTTGAGGTTGTGCACCTTGCCTGCAAATATTTTTCTTTGCAAACTCGAGTTTCTCCATTTTCTGTTTTGACATTTGAGGTTGTGTGGTATGGCCTTACCTTAGCTACAAGGGATTGGCTAACTCGTGCCTACTACAACTAGACGACACCTCTTAACTTAAGGTTTGCCCATAACTTTGCCTTAAGCTACAATCTATAAAATGCAACAAGTCCTACTCAACCTAGTTCATTCAACAATATAAACACATCTACTAGTGGCCTTTAAACATCCCAACAATACTTCAATGCTTAGCCAATATATCAATACTTGGTCCACGCAAAACAAAGAAAGCAACAATAACATCCAACAATCATAAAGAGTCCACAATGCACATGTATGGGTGGCACCCAAGGCAGGTGCCTTAACTTTATTTAGATGAAGAATGTTAAATATATACAATAAGGGAGTTGCAACCTCTTGCTTGCAATTCTATTACACATGTACAATATATTAAAGAAATATTAACTTCTGCCTATTTCCCAACACACTTGCACGATCCAACCATTAGGCCTACTTACTTCAAGTGCTATCTACTTCTTCTCACTTAACCAGTGCAATTCGCTCTATTGTGCCAATCCTAAATTAGTACAATCTAAAAGCTTCTTTACACTTGGGTGGATGCTGATCAATGATTAATTGATTCCTTAGCAACTTTGAGGCATTCATTATTTATCTATGTTGCACAAAACTTCTAGGAACCAAATGTTTCGGGCCGTACCCATACTTGAAACTCCGAAACTTGGTTGAAACTCGACCATCATGTAATCAACTAGGAGAGTTAATATATACTTGTTTTTCCTTCTAAATTGTCATCTATGTGTCTTATTCCCGTTTTTCTTGCAAGATAAAATGTTATTCACACACACACACACACACATATATTTCTTTTTTTATATATACCTATATGACGTGTCGGCTAACGTTTCGGTCGGCGTTTCTATTTTTGGGAGGTGACGTTTCTAAACTTACCTGTTTCGGAAACTTTGAAATGTTTCGACGTTTCGTGCAACTTAGCTATTTATGCAAGACTTGTCTTGCATTTGTAATCCCCTCCAAGTTTAAATGACCCAAGCGCTCACATTTCCAACTTCCACTGTGCTTTATGATGCCTCTACCCTCTTCATGTCCATCCAACGTCTAATGGTGCACCCTGTTGTTGCAAAATTTAGCAGGCCTTGGAGAGGGGTACCCCACAAGGTTATTACTAGACCAAGTGACTACAATAAGGTAGTAGCCCACTGTCACTGCAACTACTACCCCCTGCTCTTTATGGATTTTCTCCAATGGGAGGAGTGCTGGTATAAGGTAGGCTCCAACTATGAAGAGGAGGCAATTCACTTTCCTTAGAGAGGCTAAATTAGGGCAACCCAATGTGAAAATTTCTGAATATGGAAACCCTACTGCAGTATGTTGATTTACTTCTTCTACTTGTCTGATTAATTAACAACTAAGTCACATGACACGAGGACACGAGACACGGAGGACACGTAAATACGAGTATTTGATACGAGACACCGTGACCTCGAAAACAGGACACGAGGGACACATTTTATATATATATATATATTAAAATTTAATATATATAATAATTTATAAATTAATATTAACAAATTAGTAAATTACAATTATACAAGTTACAAGTTACAAGTTACAAGTTACAACTTCAAGGCTACAAGCACATAAGAAATACTAAAAGTAAATAGTCATTAAAACCAAAAGTTATAACTTATAAACTTATAACAACTTGCATGTTTGTAGAAGACCTAAACAACTTTTGGTATGCAATGTCAGCAAGGGATGCTTATAATTGAAATTAGAACATGGACAGGCAAACATGGAATACATTAATGGATTAGGACTAAAATATTGAAATGCTGAAAGATTGTTTGAGAATCAAGACATTCAAAAGATGTAAAATTTCTTCAAAAGCCTGCTACTTGTGTACACTGTATAGATATATTTAGCATATGGTAGGGTGCCGGACTGCCAGTCTGTTAGCATATGGTAGGGTGCCAGTGTGTTTGCACTTGTACTATATATGAAGTTTCCACTAAAGATAAAGGAAATGTTGTTAATTATTAATTTCATTTGCAGGTTCAAACAGGGGTTCAGATTCTTCGTGATAAGCAACAAATAGCTGAGGCTCATTCTCAACATGTGAAATCCCAACCGTATGATTGCACTGCCTCACAACAAAGCTTAGAATCTAGCTCTATCGATAGTCAATAACTTACAACAATAAATTATAATGAATAATAATAAATTTAAATATTATAAATTTAAATTTTAAAATTTATACATATATCATATATGATAATCATATTACATACCTGTGTGCATTAACGCGTCCTCCGTCTGGGCAGTCAAGGCAGCGACGACAAGGCAGTGCCAGGGCAGTCGGGGCAACAACAACAAGGAGTGCCAACAACCTTAATACCAAACAACACAGGGCAGCAACAACACAGGGCAGCAATGCAGTAGGAGGCAATGCAACAGCAACGAGTTTGGAACTTGAAATGCACGAAGGCAGCAGCAGCAACGGGAATGCGGCAATGGAAACGAAGGTTCAAGGCAGCAGCGACCACATTGACGGCAACAGCAACCACACCGAAAAGAAATAAAACTAATGAAATTTTGATCATTTTTGTATTTTTTGGTGGAAAACGTGTCCAAACGCGGGAATACGTTAGGGCAAGTATTCCAAACCTAGGACACGAGTATTCCATTTAAGGACACGCATTAAAAAACGGAGGGTACGTATTCAGTTTCAGAGGACACGTCCAAAAACGTATTTGACACGTTTTAGGTCGTACTCCGTGTCCGACATGTGAAATACGGGACACGTGACCCTGGAGGACGTGTCCTATGACTTAGATTAACAAGTTATTTTTTGAAATATTCAGTAAAATATCAAAGAAAACACAACTGCAACCTACACATACATATAGATCATTTACTGAAGCATAATGCACACATGACAAAGGACAACATTTTTTGGACAATGTTCTCGGAAAAACCCAATGTTGGAAAACCGGTGAAACAACTTTTAGAGGGTTTGTTTATTAAGCATAATATCTGAATACACTCAGAGACAGAAAATATCGTTGATTCAACTAAGGCTTGACACCTTCTAAATTGCTGAGTATGAGTCCTTTCTGGCCCACTGGAAATCCCGGTGCTGCCTTTCCGGCACTGCGTCATCTCTGCGTAGTTGCTAGAGTCGCTGCGCAACATTGGTTGCTCCTGCGTCACCCCTCTGGGCTCAGCGATGCCTCTGCGTCACCTTGAAGGGCCTGCGTCAGCATCTGCGCTGCCTCTGCATGAGCATGTTTGGGTTGTGTCCCTCCTGCTGGGACTCTGCGCTACATGGTACGGATCTGCCTCTCTGCCTTTGTATTCTCAGCCTCGGATCTAAATATCCCTCGCCGATCTGCCCCTCACCAGCACTGCAAGCTCACTTGAAAATTCTTAGCAAACCACACCCCAAAATTTCGACTTAGCTGAAGTGCTACTGCTCTGTGTGTCTTCTCCAACTGACCCCAAGCCTTTAATACTTTTCTTGTTGAGTAATCAACGACCATGATCTAATCTCTAACCTACGACTAAGATTAGAAAAGACTTGATCCATGTTACTTAGAGCATTCTCACCCACATGTTTAAATTAATTCCCTTTAATTATTTCATTTCCCTAAGTTAGACTTAGGGTCTCCATTAAAATAATTAATTTATTGAATAGCTTTCACACTGGGTGGAATTTCTCCAAATGATTTCTGGGTCTTGGAGATCTCATGTGTTCTAGCCCTTCCACAAAGTTTCGGAGCTAGAGCACATTTGATGCTACCCAAAATCTCAACACTCCCTCTTAGCGAGGAATGTGCTCTAGCAACACTTCACTCCTTAAGCCTTCCTCTAATCTCTGGCATCGGTTCCCTGCACTGTTGATGCTCGGCCTACTGTCCTTCATCCCTTGTGCTGCTGCCCATGACTCTGCCACTGTCATTGCCAGAGCTATATTGCAACTCCCTCTCAAATTGCTGCATCATGCTGCCTATTGCACTGTCATTGCTAACTGCTGCACTGCAACTCAGTTGCTAAGAAGTAAGCAACTAAAGGACATCACCCAACAATTGATAGACAAGTCAGTCTGGCTGCATCTCATCACTGAAACACCCTCTGCTACTGCCCTGCGCTATCTTTGTAGAGCCTCTGCGCTGCTGCTGCTCTGCACTGCGTAAGCACTACCCCTTTGCGCTGTTGAAGTCCCATCAACCTCTGCGCTGCTGCTGCCACTGCATTGCGCTGCTCTAATCTTCAACGTTCAAGCATTGCCTTGCGCCTTTCCATGATCCTCTGCATCTGCTGACTCCACTCATCGTGCTACTGTCTTTATCGGCTCTCGTAGCTTGTATGTGATCCAAGAGTTTGGGCACCTCAAGGATCCTGTCGTACCATTTGTAGCTCACTCTACAGATCTATGTCGCCCCAGCTCTTCTCTCGAGGCACATGAGCACTCATGGCCACATCATCATCGCTGCCGTCATCCCCTTTCGCTGCTGCTGCCTTGGAATCTGAATCTTCCTTGCCCTTCTTCTTAGGACAAGTATTGGCGAAGTGTCCCAATTCGCCACATCTGAAGCACCGGACCTTGGATAGGTCCTTCTTCTTCCCTTGCTGCCTCTGTACCTTAGATGCTAGGGCTGCATCTTCCTCCTTCTCTTTCTTAATCTTGAGTCCTCCGCTGCTGAATTCCCTCTTGGTTATTCTCCTGATCTCCTCCTGTCGAAGAATTGCCCACATGTCCCCTCAATTTGGAAGTTGTGCTCTGCCCAAGATAGTTTGGACAAAGGCTGCCCAATCATCGGTGACTGCATTCAGGGTAGTCCTCACCATGAGTCCATCATCAGGAGTTGCCCCCATGGAAATTAGTTGGTCTCGGATAGTCTGCATTCTAAAGAGGAAAGGGTTGATCTCCTCTCCCTTGTGCATCTGGAACAACCACATCTGATTCTCCAGAAGTATCTTCCTCTGGACGGAGCTACCTTGATACAACATGGTTAATGCCGTCCACACCTTGTTTTCCATCTTCTTCTCGGCAATATGGGGAACCACGTGATCTTTCACTCCATCCATGATCAAGCGTTTAGCCCGCGCTTGATTTTCATTAAACTTCGCTAGGAGAGCAACATCGGTTGGAACAACTAGGATGTTCTCGACATGATCTTTGATGCCATATTCTTCAAGGACTGACGAGATTCTGGCTTTCAAGATGGCAAAGTTAGACACACCGTCTAACCTATCCTGATCTCCCAATCCATGTGGGCCATCTCTGCTCAAACTATCGAAGTTAGTGCTCTTCTCCCTTCTACTGCTGCTACACTCAGCAAAAGACCGGATTTGGGTTTCTTGTTGTTAGAAACCCTCTAGAGAATATGCTCCCTCTGACAAATGATTTCCCTCTCGGAAATCCTTCACCAATTCTGACGAATTAGCCCGCTACGATCACTCCACTTGATCGAATCTCATATTTCTTGGCTAGAAAATTCACTGAGGAACTGTTTCCCCTTACTTTGTCAAACTTGCTAGGCACTATTTTGCACTGAAAGAAACAATGCCCCACTAGCAACTTCGAAGATCAGAAAACTGCACTTCCAGCCATGACAACCAGCACAACGTCACTCCCTCTTGGACTACGTCACCCTCTTGGGCCTGCGTCAACCTCTGAGTCAGCTCAGCGCGAGTTTGAAAGGCTCTGCGTCACCCTTCTGGGCCTTTGTGCTGTCCCTGTGATGCTGCCCTGCCTCTTTCTGAATCTATGCAGTATCAGCTGCCCTCCTGCAGCGAAAAAATCTTCAACCCTATGCTGATGGCTTCAGCTTGATCTGCAATCGCCCTGATACCATGTGAAAATTTCTGAATATAGAAACCCTACTGCAGTATCTTGATTTACTTCTCCTACTTGTTTGATTAATTAACAAGTTATTTTCTGAAATATTCAGTAAAATATGAAATCAAACACAACTGCAACCTACACATACATACAAATCATTTACTAAAGCATAATGCACACATGACAAAGGACAGTATTTTTTGGACAATGTCCTCGAAAAAACCCAATGCGGAAAACCGGTGCAACAAATCTTAGAGGGTTTGTTTATTAAGCAGAATATCTGAATACAATCAAGGGCACCAACAGTGGTTTTCCCAACAAAGAATTCACGACAAATGTACCTCTAACACTTGGAGACAGAAAATATGGTTGATTCAACTGAGGCTTCACACCTTCTAAATCGCTGAATACGAGCCCCTTTCTGGCCCACTGGAAATCCCAACATTGCCTTTCCCGGCACTGCGTCAGCTCTGCATAGCTGCTAGAGTCTTTGCGCAACACAGGCTGCCTCTGCGTCACCCTTCTGGGCTCAGCGCTGCCTCTGCGTCACCCTGAAGAGCTTGCGTCAATCTCTGCATGAGCCTGGCTGGGCTGCGTCCCTCCTGCTGGGTTTTTGCATTGCCTGGTATGGATCTGCCTCTCTTCCTATGTATTCTCGGCCTCGGATTTGAATATCCCTCGCCGATTTGCCCCTCACCAGCACTGCAAGCTCACTTGAAAATTCTCAGCAAATCACACCCCAAAATTTTGACTTAGCTCAAGTGCTACCGCTTTGTGTGCCTTCTCCAACTGACCCCAAGCCTTCCTTTAATACTTTTCTCCTTGAGAAATCAACGACCGTGATCTAATCTCTAATCAACGACTAAGATTAGAAAAGACATGATCCATGTTACTTAGAACATTCTCACTCATATGTTTAAATTAATTCCCTTTAATTATTTAGTTTCCCTGAGTTAGACTTAGGGTCTCCATTAAAATAATTAATTTATTGAATAACTTTCACACTAGGTGGAATTTCCCCAAACGATTTCTGGGTCTTGGAGATCTCATGTGTTCTAGCCCCTCCACAAAGTTTCGAAGCTTGAGCACATCAGATGCTACCCAAAATTTCAACACCCAAGACGTAAGGTTTGATTGATATGTTGTGAATTGGGATGGCCAAAGGTCAAAGTGTCAAGAAAGGGTTTCCCACAATGTGTTTCGACAAGGTTATGGCACATGAAACCCTCAAGTTGAAACTATAACCAAACTAGGGTTTTACCCTATGGCAAATAACTAGGGCAAGAGAAATTATGGATGAAATTGGAATGAATGGCCACCAATGGGAACGATTTTGAGGAAAACACCACGACCCTTGATGTTTAGACTTTCCAAGACAAAAAATTTCCCTTCCTAATCAATTTTCACTAAGCCCTAGTTGGCCGCTTAGCCTTAAGAGGGCCGAATTAGAGAGAAAAAAATTGAAAATTATGGATAAAGGATGACTTGATCATCAACAGTGGATGGCTAGTGCCTAGTCATAGGGTTGATGGAGTCCATGGATTCTTTAGGTTGGGTAAAACCTAAGTCACCGCGTTCGTGTTCATGTTCGAGTTCGATGACCTTGAAATTCGAATAAAGTTCAACACATAAAATTTTGCCGATAAAGTTTGGCATAAAATTCGACATATAGAAATTTGAATATCTATATATATATATATGATAAAATTCAATTTTAAGAAGACAAAAAAACACGTGACATAAATAAACCACTGTTACAGCCTTTAGACTTGATCCATCAATGTCTGTTTAGTGAAGATGACATCGAATTGCAGTACTTATACTTGGTGTACCAGTATTGTAGGAATAAATTATCGGATTAAGTAGTTCAGTTTAGTGGGTTATTTGTCATGACATTTAAGTGTTTAGCCATACAACATATGCTTGTCACAAATTACAATGTTTTTTAAATTTGTGAGGAATATTGCAACAAAATTATGAGAGATCATGTTGGAAAAAATACTGAGACGGGGTGGGGGCTGAATCAATATTTAAAAACTCACACAAAATTTTACTTTTCTTTTCTGAATTCTGTACGCGACGTTACTGAAGCCAACTAGCATATGTACACAACTGTTAATAAGGAAACTAGCGTATACCCAGAAAACTTATAATTCAGTTAAATCATCATTTGTTTAACTTAACCAGTGCATCATTGATTCTTCAGACTGTTAATAAGCAATAAGCATATGCAGTAAGAACAAAGTAAACCATCACACATAAGCAACACACATGAACACCAGGATTTAAGGTGGAAACCCAATGTGGGAGAAAACCACCGTTGCTGTCGTCTTTGTCTTCAATATTTATTATATGAAAACTAGATATCATTTTTTGGGGATTCAACTGCGTTAAGAAAGTCATTCAATTATGACCATTTCCCTGAGAGGTAGTCGTAACTACTAATTTCTCAGGATTTTTGAATAGTCAACTTAGCACTCATTGCATCAAGTGATGCTCACAGGGGTGAAGAAGTGGGATTGAAACTAGTGAAATGAATCACATAACGTCAATCATCACTTCCAGGGCTTTTACCTGGTAACCAGGACTTCCTGGGTGGTCACCCATCCCAGAACTCCTCTGGCTCAAGCGCGCTTAACTGTGGAGTTTTCCCCACAATCAAGCTCACTTAGCTTGCTACCCCATTTGTGACTAATGGGAATGAGCGTGTGAAGCACGATCAACAAGCCTTGGCCCAAGTGATCAGGCCTGGGCTAGCGTAACACCTACCGATAACAACTGAACCAACCGAGGGATTGGCCTTTCTTGAATTCGCCTTTGCTTTGGATCGCTAACTCAGGCCCAAGTAAGGTGGTGGTATGCCTATTTCAGATCTTACTTGGGGATCTATTTCCTTTACTTGGTTGGCCTAAATGGGGTAGCAAGCTAAGTGGGCTTGATTGTGGGGAAAACTCCACAGTTAAGTGCGCTTGAGCCAGGGGAGTTCTAGGATGGGTGACCACTCGGGAAGTCCTGGTTACCAGGTGAAAGCCCCGGAAGTGATGATTGACGCTATGTGATTCATTTCACTAGTTTCAATCCCACTTCTTCACCCATGTGAGCATCACCCGATGCAATGATGCTAAGTGGACTATTCAAAAATCCTGAGAAATTAGTCAGTTACAACTACCTCTCAGGGAAATGGTCATAGTTGAATGACTTTCTTAACGCAGTTGAATACCCAAAAAATGATATCTAATATAATGCATTGCGGAAACCCCTCAATACTTATATATAGAACACCGTTTACAATCTTGTACTGGCGCAGACTCATACCAGCACGCAGGTACCTACCTGCAGAAGGCTACAACCTTCACTCGTTCTCCAGCTCCAACTAGAAGGGAGCTTCAACCCCCTGATCTCGTTTACCAGCACCCACTGGAAGGGAGCTACGACCCCCTGATCTCGTTTACCAACACCCACTAGAAGGGATCTACAACCCACTCACTGAAGGCTCCAACCCTCAGCACCACCGTGGACCACGTTTCATAAATTTTCACATTGGATCCACCTGCTTCAATACATCATTACTTGCAGGCCACTTTTTGTCAGATTTTCACACTAAATCCACTACACTCATTTAAGCTTAATACCATACATCAGAAGTGAAACAAAACACTGTACCAAATCAATCAACCAATCATTGAATCACCAATCAACCAACCAATCACTGATCTTTAATCACAACCCAGATCGATATAAAGACTTCATTGACAGACAACAGAAACACAACAACATTGATAAGACATATTCTTCAGCAAAACTCTGACTTGCATACGCGCCTTCCATAAGGCTTTTCCGCGTATGTACGCGCTTACCCAGAACCCAACTCGTGTACAGATCTCAACATACTTCAAAATATATATGCGACTCTGCAGAACAAAACCCACGTGTATACGCGCTTTCCATGTGTCGAACTCGCGTACAGATCTGCAACTAATTCATAACTACCAAACACTTCAAAACTTCAAACATACTCGGATCAAAACCTTCACTGCAACAAACATGCGCCAAACCACAGATCTAAACAAATCATAAACAGATCATGCAATACATAGTCATTTTAGGTCTAATGATCCTGATCCATTATTGTATTCACAGGTGCATCGTTATTTTAGATCAACCAATCAACTATACCCATACCATGCAAATGTACTCCAGATTGAATTATTCATTCATTAACACTTACTCATGCACACTTAGCACTTTGATCTTCACCTCCTTATATAGTTTAAGCTTTAGCCAATACCATGAGCCAAAACCACACTAATGCCGGCAGTAGTCTTTCACGGGATCAAATAGCCATTACTATGCTCAATATTGTGGGCTAATACCATGGTTAAGACCCTTGGTATTTAGTAAACCATAATGCAACAAATGTATGCGCCTTTTATTCTTCATACCCGCGTGTGTACGCGACTTTGCTTCACCAAACCTGTGTATACACTACTTCGCTTCATTGAACCTGCGTACGTACATGGCTTGGCTTCATTGAATCTGCGTATACGCGACTTCTGGTCATCAAACCTGCGTATGTACACGACTTTGCTTCACAGAACCTGTGTATATTTCTCAAACTTTACCTTCATCATTTCTCCGTGACACACTCGTATTTCTTTCTCTGTCACAACTGAATTGGCCTGTGTACTCATCCTGTTACCATCATGTGAACACATACTTGTCTTGCTACAAGTGGGTTGCCATCAAGGACAACACGTGCATCATAATGCCAACAATCTACCCCTTTCGACTTGATGGCAACCATGTTGATCTTTGATCACCATAAACTGAAGATACCTGAAAAACACATCAGTCACCAACTTCAAACACCATGTTACTCTCCCCCTTTGACAACAAGGGCTAAGGGCAGACCAATGCTGAAACAAAGTTTCTCTTTCCTTGTAAATACAAGAGCTCTGTAGATTTGATTTGCACTATACTGACCATGCTCTCCCTGAGCACATGTTGAATCTTCAGAAATATTTTCAATGTCGTACATGAATCTATCTCAATTGAGTATGACCTTTCCTATCACCAAGGACTCATACTTACATTAATCACCCAACCAAGTGGGGTTACATTTTTGACTCAACCATCCAACCAATTGGGATTACATATTTGACATGACCTCAAAAGTCCATACATGACTGAATATGACAATTATTACATCATAGGTCTCTACATGACCCTTACATCAATTTACAGATATGAGTTTTATAACTGAGACCAAAAGACCTCAATAGGAAGAGATCATTGAACATAATTCAACAACCATTATAAACATAATGGAAACAATGCATTATACTCAACAAGGCTAATGCTCCCCTTGAACTTGTGCTGCCTGTTCATTGTCAAGACTGACCACATCAACTCATTCATCAAAGCATCAGATAATCATTAATGTCAAAATCATAACTCAATACCACATCAACGGACTGTAACCATCAACATGAGACCAAGAAAATCAAATCATAATTGTCAGCAGCATGTCAGAATTTGTTCTTGAGTTTGTCCATTATTTTTCTATCAGAGAAAAACATATGCTACTGTCTGCAAAGGAACTTGCGTACGCGGCTTTCTTTCATCAGATTCGCGTACATAATGTGAAATACTGAAAATTTCACTGCTTCAGCTTTCCCTGAGCTTGTACAGTCTGTACCTATCTTTTGTTGTCACAACAAATGCACTGTCATAAATATAAACAATTAGAATTACCAAACCAACCATGAGAATCATCATATATTGCTCCCCCAGTGATGATACATTACTAATCTCGATAGTGTATCTCACATCAGTCCTGTAGTCACTAAGAGAAATAGTCTTTTGAAACAGATGACTGCAGTAGGGTCAACATTCCCTTTGTTTATGACTAGTGTTTCTTCTTTCTCCAGCTTTGCTTGAAATGTTTTATTATGTGTTGGAACTTATCCAATCTCCTGGTTCTGTTCAACATACTTAACTTGCAATCAGTGGCCTTTTGCCCAAAATAGTTACAAGAGAAACAACATCCATGAAACCATCCTTTCTACCTTGATCTAGGAAATTCTTCAATAAAAGGATTCTTCTCTTCTAGGGCATCTATGAAATTGTTATCAGATTCATTAATACTAAATGCCATAAGTACTTGCAGATCTTGATTAGACTCTCCCTCTTCTTCAATTGATAAACCATCAGTGTCTTCATTTGTATAAAAGCTTCTCCTATTTTCAAATCGTTTCTCTTTTTTTATGATTTTCTTTATAAGGACACTTGGCGGCATAATGACGAACTCTACCACAAACAAAACACTTGAAGGGAAGCTTACCCCTGAACCTTCCGGTACCTGATTGGAGTTTCCTCACAAAATTTGCCTCATCTTCTTCTGATATATAACTTGATTCCTTGAGAACTTCCTTTTATTTTCCTTTTGCAAATGCTTTAAATGCAGCTTCTCAAATATCTGAAGGACCTCCTTTTCTCATTTCAAAGGCCGTTAGAATCCCATGGAGTTGTACAACAGTAAGGGTATGCAGATCCTACTTTTCTTCAATGGCAGACACTTTTGACTCGAATTTTGGAGTTAGAGATCTTAAGATTTTCTCTACTGAAGTTGAATCTTTTATATCTTCACCCATAATTCTCATAAAATTCACAATTTCATCTATTCTCAGGAAGAAACTTGCAATACTTTCATCATTATGCATTTTGAGAGTTTCATATTGAATTTAAGAGTTTGAATTTTAGCACTTTTTACCTTGGCATCACCTTCATATCTCTAGATGATCTTGTCCCATATTTCCTTTGCTGAATTTAGATGCATGATTTTGACAAATTCTGAATCTATCAGGTTGCCCAACAAGGCATTAACAACTTTTGCATTGGTTTCATGTCTCTTCCTTTCTGCTTCATCTGTAGGAACGACTGCTGGATATTGATAACCTCCTTCCACGATTCCCCATACATCTGCTCCAAAAATTTGTAGATACGCTCTTGTTCGTATCTTTCAGAAGATTAGATTACTTCCATTGAACAATGGTGGCCTGATAGAAAATACTCCTTCGTGACTTCCCATTGCGACGAATCTCCTTCAAGCGATCAAGCTTCTTCAGAAGGACGTACTCTGATACCAATTGTTGGGAAAAAAACTGAGGGGGGTGGGGGTGGGGGGTGAATTAGTATTTAAAAAATCACACAAAAATTTTCTTTTCTTTTTTCTGAATTATGTACACGACTTTACTAAAGCCAACTAGCGTATGTACGCCACTGTTATTAAGGAAACTAGCATTTACACAAAAAACTTATAATTCAGTTAAATCATCATTTGTTAACTTAACCAGTGCATCATTGATTCTTCAGACTATTAATAAGCAATAAGCATGTGCAGTGAGAACAAAGTCAACCATCACACATATGCAACACACATGAACACTAGGATTTAAGGTGGAAACCCAATGTGGGAGAAAACCACCGTTGTTGTCGTCTCCGTCTTTACTATTTATTATATAGAAAACTACTTACAATCTTGTACTGGCACAAACTCATACCAACACGCAGACACCCATCTGCAGAACGCTACAAGATTCACTTGTTCTCCAGCTCCCACTGGAAGGGAGCTCCAACACCCTGATCTCGTTTACCAACACCCACTGGAAGGGAGCTACGACTCCCTGATCTCGTTTACAAGCATCCACTAGAAGGGAGCTACGACCCCCTCAATGAAGGCTCCAACCCTCATCACCACTGTGGACCATGTTTCATAAATTTTCACACTAGATCCACCTGCTTTAATACATCACAACTTGTAGGCCTCTTTTCATCAGATTTTCAGACTGGACCCACTACACTCATTTAAGCCCAATACCATACACCAGAACTGAAACAAAACACTGTACCAAATCAATCAACCAATCACTGAATCACCAATCAACCAACCAATCACTGATCTTTAATCTAGGGATAATTTTAAGGATGGAAAATTATCTTGAAGTTTAAAAAATTGGCCAATCTCACTAATCCCTAATATGCAAACTATAAAATTTTTATTGAGGTATTTGTAAAATTATTAAAATTTATAATGATATTTTATATATTGTCTATATAATGTTGGCGATTTTTAACGTAAAATAATTTTATATTGTAAAATTTGGGCGAATCATTTTTATAAAAAGATGGAAATTGACGAATCTTTTTTTGGGAAAACCATGGAAAATTAGCCCACCTGCGAATATTAGCCCCTAAAATTTTCCATGCTTTAATTACAACCAACTAGCAGCGTTATCAATAATCAAACAACTCAGATCAATATGAAGACTTCATTGACAGACAACATAAACACAACAACACTGATCAGACATATTCTTCAGCAAAACCCTGACTTGTATATGCGCCTTCCATAAGGCTTTTCCGCGTATGTACGCGCTTATCCAGAACCCAACTCGTGTACATATCTCAACATACTTCAAAATATATACGCGACTCTGCAGAACAAAACCCGAGTGTATACGCGCTTTCCATGTGTCGAACTTGCGTACAGATCTGCAAGTGATTCATGACTGCACAACATTTCAGAACTTCAAACAAACTCAGATCATAGCCTTCACTGCAACAAACATGCGGCAGACCACAGATCTAAACAACTCATAAACAAATCATGCAATACATAGCCATTTTAGGTCTAATGATCCTAATCCATTATTATATTCACGGGTGCATCATTATTTCATATCAACCAATCAATTATAGCCCATACCATGCAAATATACTTTAGATTGAAGTATTCATTCATTAACCTTTACTGATGCACACTTAGCACTTTGATCTTCACCTCCTTATATAGTTTGAGCCTTAGCCAATACCATGAGCTAAAACCACACTAATGCTGGTGGTAATCTTTGACGGGATCAAATAGCCGTTACTATGCTCAATATTGTGGGCTAATACCATGGTTAAGACTCTTGGTATTTAGTAAACCATAGTGCGTCAAATGTACACGCCTTTTATTCTTCATACCCACGTGTGTACGCGACTTTGCTTCACCAAACTTGCGTATATACTACTTCGCTTCATCGAACCTGCGAACGTACACGACTTGGCTTCATTTAACCTACGTATACACGACTTCCCTTAATCAAACTTGCGTATGTACATGACTTTGCTTCACAGAACCTGCGTATATTTCTCAAACTTTACCTTCATCATTCCTTTGTCACAAACTGGTATTTCTTTCTCTATCACAATTGAACTGGCCTGTGTACTCATCCTATTACCATCATGTGAACACATACTTATCTTGCTACAAGTGGGTTGCCATCAAGGACAACACGTGCATCATAATGCCAACAAATCGTTCATCATAGCATGAGCCACATTTATGTTCCATAAATTAACTCACAAATGACAAATCCTAGAAATGTCCACATCCACCAGTCTTGTCAATTACCATTACTGGATTTGTGAAATTTTAATGGAGTGTTTATGTTGAGACTTATTAACATGAAACACTAATGCCAATGAAAATTATCATCCGCTCTCTTCTATTTATGTCCACTCTCATTAACACCGACTATTGCTAATAGCTATGAGCGTATAAAACAAAACGTAGCCTGTGGTTGCAGGGTGGAGATTCGAGAGCAGAGATAAACCGAGAGTGGAGAGTGGAGAGTGAGAGTCTAGACACGTGAGGGATCGATTGAGCATTGAGGGTCCAAGGATGAGTGTGTAGGAAGTAGCGGCAAGAGTCTATGGTCGAGTGTGAGAGTGAGAGTTTCGTGCCCACCTAAGTTTTTACCAATTTTAATTTTTTTTAATTATAAACTGTTATGTATATTTTATTATTTATTAATTAGATTTAGTTATCTTAGGTTATTAACTAAAAAGGCATGATCAAAGATCATGCCTCTTCGCCAAGGGACACCTTGAGGCTATATTTAAAGCCTAGGCGATCCCTCATTGTAATCATCTCATCTCTTATCTTCATCATTAATAATATATATTTATCAAGTTTACCAGAGTTTTTACACTCCATTGGTATCAGAGCCATCGCTCTTTTGGACCTGTGTGATCAACAGGTTAAAGAATCTCGAAGGAAATTTCAGGAATTTTTTTTGTAGCTCAGACCTACAGTTTTGTGGGTGTCTGCACACAAATCTCACTGCTCTGCACGCTGAAGAATCAAAAGGAACGTGCATTCCAGCTGTCATCTTCCCTCCATTTGCTTTCACGGCTGCACAGAGGAGTGATACAGTAGACCATACAACGTTACATTATATGAAACAGCGTTAAAAGATACAACGTTAAAAATAAAATACGAGTTACTGTACATAAGGGTACACAACATATAGGTGACATCGTTAAATACAGTGTGACGGCTGTGTAGTTATATGGTCATACATTTAGTTGGATACAGTTTAAAATCTGGACGGTGGATACAGTTTTTAAAAATTAACCAATTTTAAAATATACGTGGACGACTTGCTGCTCAAATAGTCTCCGATCGTTGCAATTCGTCCTTGCTGCTGTTCGACCTTCCGACTGAGCCGCCTCTAGCACTGCAACTGGGCTTCTAGCTATTGCATACCACAACCACCGCAGCACATTTCCCTGTCACTAAAATAAAAGTCAGCAAAAATAACGTTTTTCATCGAACAGTGTGACGGCTGGCAAAAACCGTCTTTTGGCTGCTGCAACCCGCTGGCGGATATATATTAAAAAAAAACTCGACTTGTTTAATCATAAAAACAGTGGTCAAACGGACGGGCAATTCGCAGATAATCGACTGCCCACTACGAGAGAAAAAAAAGAAAAAAAAGAAAAAAAAAGAAAAAAAAAGTCACGTCTCCCCCGTGGCCGGTTGGTGACAGAAAAAAGCGATTTGTTATAATTCTAAACGGTGTGCCGGTTCGGAACGATATTTTTTTTTAATTATATAAAATATATTATATAGTTAATTGATAATTATATATATATTATAATTATATAATTCATTTATATATATAATTTTCATTTAATAAATTATATATATAACAATTATATAATTAAATTATATATATTATATAATTTTTAATTAAAAATTATATATATATAATAATTATATAGTTAAAAAAAATTTATTATTAATTAATTAAGTAATTAAATATTAATTAATTAATTAATTCAAAAGAAAATAAAAAATAAATATTAATTAATTAATTTTAAAGAAAAAAGAGGAGAGAAACTGGCAGAAAGATATTCCCCACCTCATACACGCTCGATGTCGTCGTCAATGTCGATGGCGGAATTCCAGAAAAAATTGGGAGATCTTGAGAAACAAATTAATAATAATTCTAAAGAATTCGGAAGGCGATTAGTCGATTTGGAAGGTACAGTTGCAGGGCATTCCAACGACATCAAAAAGGTTCATGATACAACAAATCGAATAGAAAGACAAATGTGGCTAAATCATCACGAGGCCACAGAAAAGCTTAACGAAGCAATGAACAAGATGACAGATCATGGCGAAGCAATGAACAATATGACAGAACTCTTCAGTAAGCTAAATGATAAGATAGATAAGTTAAGTCAAACACAATCCCCAACATCTCCTAACAGGGAACCAAATCAACAAAACAATTCCGCAGATTCTGGGAACTCGGAAGAGCATCAGGAAAAGACTGATTCTCCACATCATCAAGAAGATAATAATGCAGATTTTCAAAATAAGCAGCTCTGGAATGCATTCGCTAATCAATATCCCCTTCTTGTTCCACCATTAGCATATCAGCGCAAAGCCAAGATCGACCTACCCAAATTTGATGGTAATGAAAAGAATAGCGTTGCATGGCTTAATAAAGCGGAAGAATATTTTGAGATTTATGACATTACTAGTGATGATGAAAAAATTAAACATGCTTCCATGAAAATGGAAGGGGAAGCATATAATTGGTATATGTGGTGGAAAAAGACGACGCTCGCTATCAGTTGGAGGAAATTTAAGGATGCGTTCTTCAAAAGGTTTCAAGGCATAAAAGAAGAAAAGTTCTTTTCAACGTTTATCAAATTACGCCAAAAAGGAGATGTGGATGAGTACACTCGAGAATGGGAGACCTTGGCAACACGAGTATCGGGATTGTCGGAATCTCGTCTAATCCAGTCTTACATCTCAGGACTTAAAATCCACATACAGGAAGAGCTAGAACTACATGAAATTACGTCCGTAGAAGTAGCAAGGCAAAAAGCAAAGGCTGCTGAAAAGAAATTTGAAAGATTATCAAAACCAGAAAAAGTATATTCGAGACGACGGTTTCCTCAATCTGAAAATGTAGATGACACAAAATATGTCCTTGTCCATCTTCGTGAAGAAGAAAAATCTAGTTTGGAAAAACAAAGAATGCGAGAGGGCAAGTGCAAACGTTGCGGTGAAAACTGGGACCCTAAGCACAGATGTGTTAATGGAAAAGCGAAGAATCTATACAGTTGTGAAGCAACTAACGATGCTAACAGTACTGATTCATGTATAGAAGGATTAGAAGACAACTTAGAGTTCTCTCCAGAAGTGGATGGCGAAATTATTCCACAAGTGTCATTATCAGCTATGACAGGGATATTACAACCTCAAACCCTAAGGTTAAGAGGACATATTAAGAAAAACAATGTAATGGTTCTAATAGACACAGGCAGCACGCACAATTTTCTAGATTCAACCATGGCCAAAAGACTCAACCTCTTTGCTTTTCCCATGCCTAATATGAAGGTAATGGTGGCCGATGGTAAGAAGATTGAACAAGTAGGAAAATGCCATAAAGTCAAATTGCGGATTAAAGACTTTCATTTAGAATCTCCGTTCTACACCGTTCCATTACGAGGAGTAGATGTGGTCTTAGGAATTCAATGGCTACGAACTCTAGGTACTTATTCTGCCAACCATCAGAAGCAGTTTATAAGTTTTAAGTGGAAAGGCCAGAAATACAAGTTGTATGGATTCCAAGCCCCAGAAAATCAAGTCGTATCTTCCTCTCTGATGACGAAGATGACTCAAATAGGAGCGCCAACATCTACAATACAATGTCAGCAGTTAGAAATGTTATTTTCAAAAGGGAGCCATGAAGAGTCGCCAGAAGTCAAGACAGGATCCGACCCTGTCGATATCAGATATATTCACTATCCAGATCAACAACAGATTGAACTCGAGAATATGCTCCACGGCCTTTTTAAAATATGGGAAGCAAGAGCTTGCCGCTCGCGAAAACCAGACATTCGTCAACGTTGTCCATCGATTACATATGCTTTGAGGACAAAGCATCTTTAAGAGAGGGGCAATGTTATGTATATTTTATTATTTATTAATTAGATTTAGTTATCTTAGGTTATTAACTGAAAAGGCATGATCAAAGATCATGCCTCTTCGCTAAGGGACACCTTGAGGCTATATTTAAAGCCTAGGCGATCCCTCATTGTAATCATCTCATCTCTTATCTTCATCATTAATAATATATATTTATCAAGTTTACCAGAGTTTTTACACTCCATAAACCCTGGCAAATGCGAAACCAAAAAAGCCCTAAAACAAACTCCATCAAATTTCTTGCAAATTTTATCGATTTTCTTACAAATTTGTCACAAGTTCGTGTTCGGAATGAAGTTTGGCAAACAAAAACAAATTTGTTCGAATTGCTTTGAAATTCGGCGAATTTCAAATCCGAAGGATTAAATTCGCCAAAAACCCGGTGACTTGTGCTAAAACTTGCAAAGGAGTAAGGATATTTGATGCCCTTACATCACAACCCTAACTATTACCCTTGTGAGGGATCAAAATTAACTTGGGAGAGCTAATGTAGAATCACCTAGGGGATTTCCATTGACATATCATACAATGAGTAATGCATGCAATAATATGACCTAACTTCCATAAAATTGATATTCAACAAAATAGGGTACAATATTTAACTTAGATCATCAGTTTATTCCACACAATAGACATGAAATAAAAAATGTCCAATAAAAGGCATGCACAAGACAATATGCATGTACAATCCAATCATTGATCCAAGGTAAATTATGCAAAGACAAGAATATAGCTCCAAGACAAAATATGCTCCATAGATCACTTCTCTCCAATAGGTACAAGAGGCCGAAATTCTCAAGTAGAGAGGCCAAATTCCCAAGTGATGATGATGAGAAATGAAATGGTCCTCTCCTCTATTTATATGCGGAGGTAAGTCTCTAATTAGCCTAAAAGCCCCTAAAAGACAAGTAAAATCACAATAGAACTGTGGGTTCCAAGCCAACCCAACTAGCTTAGACATAAAATCAAATGAAAGCCTACATGTGTGAGTCGTGAGGCCTCATAAGGCTGATGTCATCCATGAATGAGATCCAAGTGGCAAGCCTTGAGACTTTTGAGTTCTAAATGTCATCATTTGAGGGTTGGCCCTCAAATTTCCATCAATATCCCTCTGTGGTCCTTGAAATCCACTTGGGGTTACAGAAGGTGGTCTCTTGGGTCTCCAATTGCTCAAAATGTCCATCTTTGGTCCAATGTTGAGGGTTGTCCCATGTCTTTGAAGGCGAGACCATCCTCATCTAGACCTTGAATCAGTTTCCACCCTGAGGGTGCTAAGGCTGGCTTGAGGGCATGTTGTTCCAGGTGTATCATCCTAAAGAATCATTATGTTGAGAACTTCTAGAAAATTGTGTATATTTCCCATTGAGCTCGATGTTTCTAGTGAACACTTCACCCATCTTCAGGGGTAGGAAGCCAAAGCATAAGATGAGAAGAGTGCTGAACAATGATTATATAGGGGGTGAAAAAATTAACCGTTAGAATGAATGGGGGCTAGTAGGGACTATGAGCATTAATTGAGTACAAATTAATGAAACCAATTCAGAAAAATGGGAGACTAAAAATTGAATGAGAAGAATATGACTGCTGCAGGTGGTGGAGATATAGCAGCATGTCATCATCTAGTGGTGGTTGGCAGGGGATGCATGGCTGGTTGGCTGAATGCAAAGAATGGGAGAAAAAAATCCTTTAATAGGGTCACCCATTTTGGTGGGTAACACACCCAACATGTGAATTCAACTATGCCCAATAAGCCCTACAAGTGCTTACCGGTGTGTTCAAGTGTGCTCAGTAGTGTGTTAAAGTGCATCTAGTGGATGTGTACTGAACACGTGCATCCCATGATTGTGCTACATAAATACTTGTGCTTGAAGGCAACTTTGTCACAACCCCGAAGTGTGGAATGCCCAAATTTTGGAGTCAACATGTAGCTCATGCACACATGTTTATAAAATCCATTCGAGTTCTTTATGCCAATCTTGTCCGTCATGCATCATATTTGTAGATTGGATAGGGTCATTTTCCATAACCCCCAATTTTGCCTTCTCTTGTCAAGTTCCTTTTCAAACTTCTCTTGGTTTGTTTAGCTAATGCGAGTTGCTAATGGTTGTGATGCACCTAGTCTATAAGAAAGGGTGTCCAACATGTTGGTGGTGTGCCTTGCCAACAAGCCAAAGCACTTCAAAATTGACTCTTCTAGCCATCAACCTTATGTCAAGTCTATTTGTGCTTGTTAGTGTTTGTTGAGGTGATCATGCAGTGGAGGTGTTCAGAGCCATCAAAGGATAGGGCCTTACATCTCCCCCCACAAAAAGTCGTTGTTGACCCTGGTAACATCCTTAATAACTTACTATCCCCCAAGTCTATTGTCTAGACTTGTGCATTTGTTTGCGGTTGGCTTATCTAACCACTCTACATTGTCGATGACAAAATCACTTGTGCAATTGCTCATTATCCATTGCTTCCTTTAAACAAAGATTTTTTTTTCTTCCAATTTCGTCGCAATGCTCTTGGATGCCTATATTGCTGTTGTAGCCAAAGTGTCCACTGCTACTACAACTTCCTTTTGTTGTTGTAGCAACTCAAATCTCTACTAAGAAAGTTGTGCAACACTTTCGAGTCTTACTACTACTTTTGTACTTTTGGCCACTCCACGATGCTTTCATACATTGAACTTCTCCAAGACTATTGGAATAGAGGTGTCCCCAAGCCAACTCCCTAAGAAGGTACTTCTTTATGCTCAAACCAACAACTTCCCTTTGCACTTCATTCTGTCTATACAACTCTGCTGGTCCAAGGCAAGATCAACCACCTTTACCTCCAAATTTCAAGTCACCTACTACAACCTAATATTTCTAACTTTTTCACTTGTCTTGACACCTTTTCTTGGTGCATTTAGGCTCCGCTATCAACTTCTAGGTGGTAAGCTAAGCTGCCATAAGACAACTACTAATGAGAAAAGGGTGGTAGATGGCCATCACAACCATTGCCCTTAAATGGCCCAACAATTTGTCCAAAGTCTAATAAGTGTGTTGAGCCAGGCAAAAAAGAATTCCATACCTTTTGCTTAAGATAGGCGCATCTGCACTAGTGCTTTTGTTTCCTTCAACCAACAATCTCATGATCTTCGACTCATCTTGGCAATCATCCTCATATTGCCCAAGGAATGCTTTGCCTCGTCCAAGTCCCCATATACGAAGGAGGGAAAATATATTTATTGTCAACTTGGTCTATTTTTCTATTTGAACAAGCTCGATTGAATGCACACATTACTTGGTTGATTCCTTTTCTTTGGCATTGTCATTGTGGTTGCACAAAGAAAGGTATTTAGCTTTTCCTCAAGCCTATCTAGTCGCCTTTTGCAACTTAACAATCTCTTGAAGGCACTTATGCACTAGCACCTCCTTGCTCACTGCCTTATTTCTTGGACAACAAATTGCCTAAATTTGGCAATAACGTGGAGAAGAAGATGGTCTCCACATTTCATTTTTCTTAAAATATGACTCCTCTGTCAACCTTTACTAATCTGGGCATCTCTGCTAATACCCTTGGCTCCATTACCTTCTTCTAGGTAATGAGCTATTTTTTGTGGAAAGTAGTTGTTAAGGCCACCTCCATTTGGCAACAATTGTGTCGAAGGGTCTAACCAACCTCCTTTATAGGATTCAACATTGATGTATGGTCATGTTGTGTCGAGCCTTCTTCCCTTTTATCAATGGACATTTACTAGCTTAATGGTTCCTTGCACACACCCATTAAGCAATATCCTTGTTAGATTTCTTGCTAATTTTTCTAGATAGGTTAGACATTTTGAGTCTAAGGCGATATTTCCTTCTACCTACTTTCCAATAGAGTTGCACAATCCAACCCTTGAAGCAACCTCAAGCTTGGATGCTTTAGGTCTTGTCTTCTTCTTCTCTCTTAGCCGATGTAGTTTTCCCTACTATGCTAATATTGAACTAGGGATAATCACTAAGCTTCTTTACACTATTGGTGAATGATGATGAATGATTGATTGATTCCTTAACACCTTTTAGGCATCCACTATTTATACAAGAGTTGTATTGGACTTGCAAGCCCCACCAAGTCTAAGTGGACTCAAGTGCCCAGATTTCCAACTGCGATTGTGCTTGATGGTGCCTTTGCCCACTTCGTGACTTGTTGACCCATTGTCCAATGTGCAATGGTGCGACTAAAATGCACCCAACAAGTGTGTCTGACAGTGCACCCAAATGAACCCAAGTATGTCTAGTGGATGTGTGCTTGACAAATGTGTGCACGGTAGATGTCCTCTCAATGAGTGTGTCCCATGGTCACGCTTTACAGGTTCTTGTGCCTAAAAGCTCTTCTATCATTAGTTGCAATGCTCAAGTGTGGAATGCCTAACTACTTAGGTCCACATCCAGTCAAGTTCTCTATGCCACTTTGTCTATCATGCATAGTGCATGTTTGCAAATGAGGTTGCCCACGACAACCCTCTTTACCTTTCCTCGGCAAGGCACCTTCCAAGCTTCTCTTGGTCTAACCAACCAATGTCAGTTACCAAGGTTTGTGGTGTCCATGGTCTATGAGGAGGGGTGCTCGACATGTCTATGGCCTTGCTAGTGGGCCAAGGCACTCCAAAACTGAATCTTCTAGCCATCAACCTTACATCAAGTCTATCTGTGCCAGTCAGTGACCACCGATGTGCTCATGCAGCAGAGGTGCCTGAAGCCATTCAAGGCTAGGGTTTTACACTAACCTTGTGGTGTGTGTAGTGGTCCACAGCAAACTATTTAAATAAATTATTTTCTATTCTTTTATTCTCCCAAAATCCTTAAATTGCCTTTTAAGACTATCAAAATCACAAAGAGATCTCATTTGTCAAGGTCAAACAGTTATCCCAACTGAAATATGAATTCAACTGCATTAAGCATTGTAACCATGGAACTTGTTGATTTGTATTTTAGCAGTTAATCAATGCCTCACATCAATACATGTAAGCGGCACCATTCTATGTAGGATATTAATGAAGTAGATACATCTCTCAATTCACACTATTCTTTGGCTAAGCAGACACAATTGGAAGTATGTATTTTGCCATAGTCACCTAGGCATTTGCTCCCAATAACAATAAATGATTTGCTTATGCAGGGGCACTAGCCCACAAGGTGTGAACAAGTTTCTACAGAGCTTCGAATCTTGGTGGAGAATAACACCAATCCCACTTTATCAACCAACCAAGCTCTATTGACATGATACTAAGTTCACATTGAAAATATTAGCTTAAGAAAGTGAGGGCAACTAGTAGTGGTTGTACAGCACCAATATGCCAAGACACTTCACACGTGTTTTTGAACAAAGAAAAAATTTCCTTGTTTATATTTTTATGGGTTAGTCTAGAATAGTAGAATGTTGTGCGCTTAGTGTAGACACTTTCTTTTCTTGGTGTAGAGTAGCCCACGTCCTGTAGCGTTTTTTGCATGGCCAACTTTAATTATACAGTATATGATGATGTAACTTTGCAGCCTTAACCTTTTCCAACTAATTGCATGACAGTATCAATTCTGTATGGGTCATTTCACTCTTTTAGTGCTAGAAGGATTCCATCATTGACTAGGATTTTCTTAGAGGGGTTTATTGCAGACTAGGGAAAATGGATATTCCAGATTGTATATTTGAGATATATGGGTATGCAGTAGGGCACCAGTACAAGTGAAATTATTGAACATTTGATCTGGAGCCGAGTAAGGAAACGTTAATAAAGATCAGAAAAAATGATGAATAGTAGCAAATGATAGATGTCTGAAAAGGCCATGGATATAACGTTACCTTTCATGAATTGACCTATTCTACCACCCCCTTGTTGAATTGAGGTTATTCCTGGATTGCAAAGGAATCTATAATGATCTGGTGTTGTAATTAGTTCAGTATGAAATTGGAACTAACTAACAATGGGGAAATGTTTTCCTTGTACATCGCCATGGATATAACTTTTCTTATTAAGTTTACTGCGAGGTTTCTTTTTAGAGTGCTTCCTCTATATAAGTTTTCCTTAGAGGTATGGGCAGAAATTTCATATATATATATATATATATTTCAGGGAAATTTTTATGGTGGGCATTAGACAAAATCGGTTAATATGAGAAAGATTGCGGAGATAAAGGCCATGCTAATTACGTTATATATAACCATGCAGATTTATCTCATGTAAATAACATTTTTCAAAATGACTTTTTGGGGATATTTCAATATTATCAAGTATGTACTTTAATGCTATAAGCAAGTTTTTATATGATATAGTTTCCTCTTTGAATCCTGCTTCATCCACAAACACGTAGAAAGGCCTTTTTGTGTACATTTACATTTCATTGCTGTAGACTAACAAGTACTCATATTCCAATGCATTAGTTGCCTTGCCTCTCTTCCTTTCCATTACAAGCAATTTATATCTGATTTTTAACCATCTCATGGAAATTAGTTGAAGTTTCCGCCTTTAAGTTGTGTTTAGGACTTGAAGAGTCAAGCACCTGAAGATTTCCAAGATGCAGTGCGAGTTGTGATCAAGTGTATTTGCTGTCCTGAAAAACACTTCACAAAGGTGAGAAATATCATTTCGTATGCTTGCTTTTGATTTGAGTAGTTGAAGCATCTTTCTATCTCTACATTGTCTGCTTTCAAGTGGAAAAATTGCAAAGACAATAACATTTTTAATATTAATTTAAGCTTTAAATGTTCTTATGCTTTTATTTGATCTTTCGGGAGCCATGGGGAGCTATGAATACCAGCTTTTACATTTAACAATATCAGGAAGTTCATTATGAAATTTGGTCTTTGAAAGAGGATTATTTCTCTTTACATTTTAAACGTTTTTGTTTAATGTGTGGGGAGCCATGGGGAGTTATGTATCCCAGATTTTACATATACATGACATTTGATTTTCGTGGGAGTGATTATTTTCTCATCTTTTCACATTTTTAATTTTCATTTGTATTAAAGCTAGCAATTTATATGTAAATAATTTTCAAGAATGGTTCGCTTTTTTAAAGATGTCACATGTTCATTATTAGAGACTCACCCATGAGGTGCAGACTAATTGGTTTGTGTGGAGTTCAGTCCCATAAGGTTTCAGGTTCAAATTTCATTAGGGGGGTTGAGGGTGAGAGCCAAGTGTGAGGGTTACACTTTCCTATGGGGTGTGCAGGCTCGATTCAGTGTCACGTAATCCTTGGTAATAGCATGTTCATTATTAGAGACTTTCCAATGAGGTGTAGACCAATTGGTTTGTGTGGGGTTTAGTCCCATAAGGTTTCAGGTTCAAATTTCATTAGGAGGGTTGAGGGTGGGTGCCAATTGTGAGGGTTACTCTTTACCATGGGGCGTGCAGGCTCGATCCAGTGTCAGTTAATCCTTTTAGTGATAGCATCTTAAGTGACAGCATCCATCTGTTAGACAGATCATTCTTCCACCCAACATGTGGGCTGGCCTCGGCCTAGGCACACCCTAGTAGATGAAAAGAGAAAAAAAAAGAAATATTAGAAACTTTTTATGTTCATTATTTTTAATAATTGTAAGGCTTAACTACTCTACCTGAGAATATTTCAATGAGGTGTAAATGCAATGTTTATTGACCAGTTTCTATGCATTGCAACATGGTCTAATTATAGCTTATGCCTGTAATGATAGGTTTTAAATTATAGCTTATGGTTGTGATGATAGGTTTTAAGTTATATCTTATGGTTGTGATGATAGGTTTTAAATTATATCTTATGGTTGTGATGATAGGTTTTAAATTATATCTTATGGTTGTGATGATAGGTTTTGCGCTTAGCGATAGAAAAACTTGGGACAGATGAAGATGCACTAACACGAGTGGTTGTAACACGTGCGGAAGTTGACATGAAGCATATCAAAGAGGCATATGCTAAGAGGACCAGCAAGACTTTGGAACATGCAATAGCATCTGACACCACTGGAGACTATCAGGATTTTTTGCTTACATTGATAGGCAAAGATCATGCTTAAGCTCATTCATCCGGATGGTCTCTTTTGAAACATTTGTGTCTGAAATGAAGAGCTTTAGAATGTTAATAATTTCAAGCACACAACCTGTAGACACTTGTTTTTATTTGAGTAGTTTGAAAGTTGTCTCGACTCTCTGGATCATAAACCTGTAAGTTTGAACCTTGGTGATTATAAGTATATATGCTTATGCAAAATCATTTATTGCTGACTTGATTTTGATTACACCATTTCATTCCTTTATGCTCCATTGGATTTACGTCATAAATCCCTAGACCTGATATACAACACTCCATCCATTCAACATATTTTTTGGAAAAATTTGCACATACCATGATTTTTATTTTTATTTTAGTTTATTTTATTTTCTGAAATGCATTATAAATTAATTCATATGTTGTGATAGGGATGCTATTGACTGTTGGGAACCGTGACATATTTTATGGGAGAGTTTCATCAAATTCCAATGCTAGGATGCTATTTTTTCAATATTATTTAAGATATCTTAGAGCTGTAAAATCTAGTGTCTAAAGGTCTATATTATTTCTTTTCTTTAAGGACTATCCTGACCATTTCTTTCCCGACTGAATGGTCTATCTTTACCATATCTATCTTTCCTTCCTGTAAGGGCTTCTGTCTGGATAGATTGATTGCTACTGGCTGGCTCCTAGGTTTGAAACTATCTCTACCACATAGGAGATATTGATTTTGACTGGCAGGCTTGGGTGGTTTCAATTTGCTGATAATTCAACCTGTTTTTTTTTTCTTTCTAAATTTAGTAACTCAACCAAATAACTTTGTTTTTAGATTAATCCTTTCCAGAATATATCAATATGTAGGCATGGCAAGTAATTGCCATCATAAAATCCTCCGGGGTTTTAAAAATTTATCATTATATTAATAAGATTATTATTAAATATGTTGTAAGAGCTTGGTTGGTTAAGCAGGGGTGGTTATATTACCACATTAGGATTCAATTCCACAAAAGATCTGACATGTTCAGCCTTGTGAAAGAGCAGAGGCATCATGGTCATGTAAGTGGGTTGGGTGTGGTGTCTGCCATAAAGCACTATGTGGTATCTCACGTCATGGTAAGGTTTTGGGTGTTTTGCACTCCTAAAATTTGAAGAAAGGATGCAAGCAAATTGGTGTTGATTGATAATTTTCAATATTACTAGTTAGCATGAATAGTAAAATACGTTGTAATCCTTCGAGATTTTGTATACAGCTAATTTAGTTATAAATTAGGTACTTCTAGTTAGATAGACGTTATGAAGACATAACTGTTTTTGTCAAGTATAAATGTAAACCTTCATTGAATGAATAAGATATAGATCACACCATTCAAATTAATGGAATTCTCCAGTCTCCTACAGTAGTATTAGAGCTGGATCAAACTCAATTGACTCCGAAGAGACAAAGTGTGCGGGTTGAACGTGATCTTGGCTTCAAACCACATGATGTGCTTGTCTTGTGACTGCCAGGAGACATAATGAAGTATGTTTGCAGTTTGATGGTGACTGGAGTGGTTGAAGTGTGATCGTAGGATTTGAACAGAACGGTGGAAACTTGGATGGGTAGTTATCCACGCTATGCATCACCATACAGACCCTGTGGAGGATTCAAACGAAACGGTGGAAACTCGGAATGACGGTTATCCCACCTTGGATCGGCAGCTACACACCACTATACAGAGGTTGAATGTAATTAAAAAGAAAATTCATGTTTGATTGCCCAGCGTATGCTGTTCAAAACTGCCAGTGTTTTGAGATCGGTGATTTGGTCCGAGTCCGGAAGGAGCCCGCTACCAGCATTTTGAGATCTGTGATTTGGTCTGAGTCCAAAAACCCTCATTACAGTCTGTGTCCCGAAGCCTTGTTACAGACCCCTGACGTGAGACGAGGAGGCCAGTGCGGAGTTGAAATCACCAGTGGTGTTGGGTTGGAGCAGACAAACCTGTAAGTCAAAAACAATTTTTTTTGGAATTTTTTTTTTGTGTGTTTTCGGCTGTGGATGAAACAAAAGCATTGAACACTACCGTGCTTGGGTGTGGTCGCGCCTGTAAGTTAAAACATAGTTTTTTGTTTAAGAAAATTCTGTGCCTTGTTGTGGATGAAACAATAGCATTGAACACTACTGAATCTGCATGTTAAAACATAGATTTTTTAAGAGAAATATGTGTCTGGAAGTGATTAAAACTTAAGTTTTTTTTTTAAAAGGAATTCTGCGCCAGTGATTTAAAACAATTTTTTTGTAAGATTATCTGAAAAAGATGAACTCCTTGGTGTCTTTAATTGGGGTTGTCCTTTCTGGAAAAGAAAATTACTAGGAATGGTTTAGGAAGGTTAAAAATACTCTTATCTTTAATGATTTATGGGATGGAGTCTGTGAAGGAGAAGGAGGGAATGCACCAGATCAGCGTGATGAGGAGAAACAATTAGCAATCTGGCAAAGTAAGGTTAAGAAGGCCTATGCCTTAATCTCCACTTCAGTCTCAGAAGAGGTAAGCAGATACATTGCTCAAAGTAAAACATCGTATGATGCTATAACAAAACTAAAAGAGCTTTATGATTCACACTCTGAATTGGAGATAATTCAGTTATTGTTGAAGTTATTTAATCTAGAAATGAAAGATAATGATCCTCTAAAACTTGCTTCTGAAATTAAAGTCATAAATCATGAAATTGAATCCACTGGAGTTAAAGTTGATATGTAGCTTACTGCTTTTATAAAATCTCTTTACCCTAGTTATTCACACTACTTGGAATCTCTCCAAGCTAGTGGGAAATTAAAAGATTTAGATTTTGACAAATTAGTAGGGAAAATTGCAGAAAGAGAGAAGAATTTTGGCAAGAAAGAAACATCACATAATTCTAATACGGAAACCTTATGTCTTAATCAAAAAGACAAAAAACCTCAAGAAGAATCTGTCAGAAATAGTAAGGGTAATAGAGGTTAAGGTAGGAAGAATTATAGAGGCAAGGGGGACAAAAATATTCAGGGAGATAGACAGCAGAATGATAAACAAAGAAATTTTTCTGATAAACCAGCTGTAAAATGTTTTAGATGTGGTAAAATTGGACATACTGCTGCAAATTGTAAAATTCCCTGGGAGGAAATTAATGAAGGAAGAGAACAAATGCTTGAAAAGAAAGATCCTCTAATTTCAAAAAAAGGATAGTGTTTTGAGAATGCACATTATGTTGTTGCTCATTGTAATTTTCACATGGAAGATAATTTTTAGTACCTCTTTTTTTTCATGGCACGACAATTGGATTTTAGACATAGGTGCCACTTTTCATATGACCTTTAGAAGAGATTTGTTTGATCAATTCAGTGATAATATTGACGGAGTAGTTTATTTTGCTGATAAGTCTCCAATCAAACCATCAGGGATTGGTTCAATTCAATTAAAAATTCCTAGACTTCAGATTATACTTTGAATGATGTTCTTTACCTTCTATAGTTCCAAAGGAATTTATTATCTCTTATACAAATAAGACAACAGGGACATTCCATTTACATATTTGACAGTAAAGTAGAAATTAGAAGAGCAACTGACAATAAAACTGTAATGACTGGTGTGGAAGAAGATAAATTGTTGAATTTGAAAGGTATGTTGTTTGTTGCATTGAACACAAATTATTTGGTTCAACAAAATGATACTCTGTCATCTTCTTTATTGTGGCATGCACACTTCTGTCATATTAATTATGAAAGTATTAGAATTATGAAACAACAGGGGATTAAAGGACTTCCAACAGTTTCCAGAAAACTGACCCCATGTAATGCTTGTATATTGGGCAAGCATCACAAACAATCTTTTTTGGAATTCTAATTCTAGAGCTACAAGGAAATTAAGCCTCATACACACTGATTTATGTGGACCTATGCCTGTACCAACTACGAATGGAAATAAATACATACCGAATTTTATTGATGATTATTCGAGGATGTGTTGGGTTTATTTGCTTAAAGAAAAATCACAAGTTTTTGATGTGTTTAAGAAATTTCATCTCTTGATTACAAATGAAGCTCAACTTAATATTGGTACTGTAAGAACTGATAATGGGGGAGAATGTACTTCACATGTTTTAAAAAAATACTTGCAAGAGAATGACATCAAATACCAGACCACAATACCATATAATCCACAACAAAACGGTCAATGATGTTTTTTAAGAATGTAAAATTGATGTTTTGGGGAGAAACAGTGCTCTGTGCAACATATATTAGAAATTAATGTCCTTCCTCTGTGATTAACAACAAAACTCCATATGAAATGTGGTATAATCGTCTTCCTACTGTTAAACATTTCTAAATTTTCGATTCTCAATGTTATGCTTTGATTCCTAAACAACAAAGGAATAAGTTGAGTGAACAAAGCAGAAATGTATATTTTTAGGGTATTCTATGACTTCTAAGGCATACTGATTGTATGATGAACAAAAAAAGTAGTTTATTTTGTCAAGAGATGTATTTCTTCTTGAATCTGATCAAGATTCCCTCATTGTTGATAGAGAATTTAATCAGATAGAAAAGTTTGTGTCTCAAAAGTTTTATTATGAATCAGATAATATACTTCCACATCCTAAAGGGGGGATTCCTATATTAGATGAGTTTGTGGAGTTTCCTTCTCTCAATGATGAGAATTTGGTTGATGATAATTCCGTCGCTGATGAGAAATTGGTTGATGCAAGTGTTTCTACAGACATGAAAGGGAAAAAAACGACAATAGAGTTGACAAGGTGTTATGTCCCTTATTCTTGTTAGTATTGTTATTGTTGTACCCCTGTAACCCCAATATTGTTATTATTGTGCCTTTACATTATAATTGTTAGGTCGGCTTGGATTATATTGTGACTCCATGGACTCCTCTATATAGAAGGAGGTTTTGTCATTTGTATCATCGAAGAATTGTTCATTTATGTAATGTATTGGAGGTTGCCCCATCAAAGTGGCTGGTTTCTAAGGCGTTGATCTCTCTTTTCTTCTATTTTTGGAGCTGGTTTCATAAAATTTGGTATCAGAGCTTTGGATTCTAGGGTTTCACTGCTCCAAAAAAGTCATCATGAAATTTTCACTATAAATTCTTTTCTACGAAAGTTCAAAAGCTAAAATTTTTACAGAGCGAAGCTGAAATCCTGAGGAACGTTGTGTACAAATTTCAGACCTTGGCTCGCAATATTTTCGGAGATATGATATGTGGAAGTTAGGCTTTTTTTTAGGCTCCCAAATTTCACCTAAACAGGTCCTTGTGTCATTTTCGCTATAACTCTATTTCTACAAAGTTTCAGAAGCATGAATTTTTAAAAAGTGAAGCCAAAATCTTGAGGCACATCCTGTAAAACTTTCAGATCTTGGTTCACAATATTTTTGGAGATATGATTTGTGGAAGTTAGGGTTTGTTCAGGCTCCCAAATTTCTTCTCAAAGAGGTGACCTTGAGAAAATCGTCATAACTCTCTCTTTGAGCATCGGATTGGAATTCTGTAAAAAGTGGCCGCAAGTACACGAACTGTAGTTTCCTGTATATAAATTTCAGAGCCGAAGGAGGAAACAATGACACATGGCACGCCGTACAAGTGCGCTCTACCTAACCAGTCCATAATTAGGTCATTGTGGGAGATTTGACATAACTTTGCCATGAAGAATCAAAATTAGGTCAGACCTATGGCATTTGAAAGAAGCTTCAAAGGGCTACTATAGGGCCGAATTTCAGATATTAAAGAATCAAAATCACAAAGATAATTAAGTTTCAATATCGAGCTCCTCAAAAGCAAGAAAAAGGTGTGCATTTTTTTTCAACTGCATAAGTCTTGTGTGAAAAATCTGTTTGAATTGATTCCAAGGGCATATTGTAGAATAGATATCAGTATTGGGTTTTAAAATGCCCCCTAAAAATAATTAAACACCCATTAAGCCTTTAGAAGGCTCTACTATGACTCATGAAGAGGAAGAATGACAACATGACATATCAAAATTACAAGAGCAAGTGCAACAAATTTCGCTCTCGCAAAGATCAACAAAAAATGAAATGGAAGTTTTGAAGAAAGACGTGCAAACTAAGATGGATGGTTTGAAGAAAGATGTGGAATCTAAGATGGATGGTTTGAAGAATGGTGTGGAAGCTAAGATGGATGGCATGGAAGCTGGCAGGGAATCTAAGATGGATGACATGGAAGCTAAGATCGATGAAAAAATAGAAAACATGAAGAATGATCTAAAAGAAGACATGGAAGGTTTGAAAAAGTTGATACAAAAAATGTTTCATAATGGCAAAAAGATAGTAGAGGAAACTCATGATGAGAACAAAATAAATGTTAATCGTGATTTCATAAACTCTAATGTTGGATGGAAGAACCACCATATTCCAAAGATGGATATGAGGAAGTTTGATGGCAAGGATCTCGTAACATGGATACTACAGATGGAGCAATATTTTGATCTCAATAATGTGCAAAACACACAAAAAGTACGCATTGCAACTTTACATTTAGAACAAAATACATTTGTATGGTATCGATGGCTTTGCTCCCGTAAAAAAATTGTCACTTGGTCAATTTTTACGGGGGAAATGATAGCACATTATGAGGATACAAAGAGCAACACCTTCTTTAGCCAATTGATAAATCTCAAACAAAAGGGTTTAGTGGGGCAGCACATTGAGGACTTCCAAAAATTGAATATAAGGATAACTGATATTCCAGAGGAACACAGGATTGATCTCTTCATAGGCACTTTAAAGGATAACATCCAACATGAAGTTCGTGTTTTGGAACCTGATTCATTGGAGAAGGCATTCAGGTTGGCAAGAAAAGTTGAATGTAAAATTATGGCGACAAGGAAGCCTAGCACTCAATTCTATAAAGAAGGAAGTGTTGCTACGCCTAGATTTCCACAACCTACAAGGTTGACACCACAACAATTGGAAGAAAAAGAGCAAAAGGGCTTTGCTACAGTTGTGATAGCAAATACACTAAAGGTCATAAGTGTGCTGAGAAGAAATTATTTTACATAGATTGTGAAGAGGAAGAAGAAAATGAACAAGAAGAGGATATACAACAGGAACAAGCCCTAGAAGAGGAAGAAATGAATCCGACCATATAGTGTAATGCACTGGCAGGAATTACCACTCCTCAAACTCTCAAAATAGAAGGACATATCAAGAAGAAAAAGGTAATAGTGTTGATTGATTCAGGTAGCACCCATAATTTTATTCATTGTAAGGTAGCCAAGGAATTAAATTGTTTCCTATACCCAGCACCAGAATGTCAAATGATGGTTGCAAATGGAGGAACTATAAATTGCTCTGGAAAATGCCATAATATCAAGCTAACCATGGGGGAATATGTATTGACTAGTCCAATGCTTGCCATTCCTATGGGAGGTGCTGATGTTGTACTAGGAGTACAATGGTTACAATCTGTGGGGACGGTAGCTTTTAATTTTCAAGAACTTTTCTTGAAATTTTTTTCAGAAGGAAAGGAAGTCGAATTACGGGGTATCGCAGGGAAGCCAGGAAGGATAATAAGCTCTAATGTCATGACAACGCTTCTAAAGAAAGAACAGCGAGGCGTAATTGCACAATTATGCTCACTAGAAGTTCCAACATCAAAATCATCTATTTCTGCAGATCTCCAACAAGTCTTGGACAATCATTCCAAGGTGTTTGAAACTCCCAAAGGACTCCCACCTATTCGTAATCATGATCATGCTATTCATTTGATTCCAGGAAGTGTTCCTCCAAACATCAGGCCTTATAGATATCCTTACTTCCAAAAGAGCGAAATTGAACGT
Organism: Pinus albicaulis; assembly: GCA_034641835.2. Classification (NCBI taxonomy): domain Eukaryota; kingdom Viridiplantae; phylum Streptophyta; class Pinopsida; order Pinales; family Pinaceae; genus Pinus; species Pinus albicaulis. The sequence continues at coordinate 1,975,485,398 of CM076575.1, forward strand.
ATGATTGCAGAAATGTTAGAGGCAGGTATAATTCAACCTAGTCAAAGTTCTTTTTCTGCTCCTGTAGTATTGGTACACAAGAAGGATGGATCATGGCGAATGTGTCCGGATTATAGGGAGCTCAATAAGCTCACCATTAAAGATAAATTTCCCATTCCTGTGATTGATGAATTATTGGATGAATTACATGGAGCAATTTATTTTACCAAGTTGGATCTTCGTTCGGGATATCATCAAATTAGAATGAAGACTGAAGATATTCCAAAAACAGCATTTCGAACTCATGAGGGTCATTATGAATTTTTGGTCATGCCTTTGGCCTTACCAATGCACCTTCTACATTTCAAGGGTTGATGAATTCCATTTTCAAACCCTTCCTTAGAAAATTTGTGCTAGTATTTTTTGATGGTATAGTAATCTATAGCAGGTCTTGGAAGGATCATGTTCAACATGTTGAAAGGGTGATCAAACTATTGGAGGAGAAACAATTATATGCAAAAACATCCAAATGTTTCTTTGGAGTACAAGAGGTGGAATATTTGGGTCATATCGTATCTCATGAGAGTGTTAATGTAGACCCTAACAAAATGAAAGCCATTAAGGAATGGAAAGCCCCACAACCATAAAGCAGTTGCGAGGATTCCTTGGGTTAACATGGTATTATCGCAAGTTTGTTAATAATTATGGGAGAATAGCAACACCTCTAACAACATTATTGAAGAAAGATGCATTTTCATGGACTCCTGAAGCAACTAAGGCCTTTGAACATCTTAAAGAGACAATGTGCCTAACATCAGTCTTAACTATGTCAGAATTCACAAAAACCTTTATTGTGGAATATGATGCCTTAGGAAATGGAATTGGTGCTGTTTTAATTCAAGAAGGAAGACCCATTGCTTTTGAATGTCGTTCAATCATAGTAAAGTATTTACAAAAAGCTATTTATGAGAATGAAATGTTGACAATACTACATGCACTAAAGAGATGACGACCTTACCTAATGGGAAGACACTTCAAGGTAAAAACTGATCATGATAGTCTTAAACACTTTTTGGAGCAAAGACTACCTTCAGAAAAGGAACAAAAATGGGTCACAAAGATGTTGGGTTATGATTTTGAAATCATCTACAGAAAAGGGAATCTAAATGTTGTTGCAGATGCATTATCAAGAAAGGATGAAGAGGTGGAAGCATTGCTTTGTGCCATTTCTATTATCCAACCAGATTGGATAACTGAAGCAAGGGATGAATGGAAGAAGGACGAAGAAGTGTGGACACTCATTCAAAAGTTGCAGCAAGACCCTAGTATATCCGATACATTTAGTTGGAAAAATGATTCCTTATGGTACAAAGATTGCTTATATATTTGTAGGAATTCCTAACTAAAACAAAATATTTTTTTGGAATTGTACACTTCTCCTTTTGGGATGGCCTTAAATCTGATATTCAAAAGTTTGTGGCATAATTTTTTGGTTTGGCAACAAAATAAAATTGAGACAATTAAGACCCCGGGTCTTCTACAACCTTTATCCATTTCAAGTCAACGTTGGGAGGAGATTTCAATGAATTATATCACAGGTTTACCTAAGTCCGAAGGAGAGAGCGTCATCATGGTGGTAGTTGATAGACTTTCCAAGTACGCACACTTTTTTGCATTATCTCATCCATTTAAAGCAAGTACAGTTGCTACTGCATTTATGAAAACAATTCAAAAGATACATGGAAACCCAAAGATTATTGTAAGTGACAGAGATCCCATTTTTACTGGAAATTTTTGGACGGAATTATTTTTTTGTTTGGGTATTCAACTAGCTCATAACTCATCTTATCATCCTCAATCCGATGGTCAAACTGAGATAGTGAATAAATGTTTGGAAGATATTTTCGTTTTTTTGTATCTGATAAGAAAACACAATGGGTCAAGTGGTTACCTGTTGCGGAATGGTGGTATAACACTTCCTTCCATACTGCAGCAAAAATGACCCCATTTATGGCACTTTATGGATATCATCCACCGTCCATCACATCATCTTTAAGAGAAAATTCAAAAGTTCAAGCAGTGGAAGATCACATCGAGCATTAACAAGAAGTTCTCCAACTCTTAAAGGATAATCTAAATTTGGCACAAAATCGAATGAAACACAGGTATATCAACATCGCAGCGAGAGAAGTTTTGATGTAGGATACTGGGTATTTTTACGGCTACAACCATACAAACAAATGTCCCTCAATCAAGGTAAGAAGGAAAATAAATTATTGCCAAAGTACTATGGTCCTTATAAGGTGTTGCTAAAGATTGGTACTATGGCATACAAATTGGAGCTTCCAACTTCTTAGTGAGTGCATCCAGTTTTCCATGTTTCATGCTTAAAGAAGGTTATAGGTGACAAACTTCCAGTTCAAACAATATTGCCAGAACTTGATGAGGAAGGAAAAATCATATTGGAACTTGAAGAAGTGACAGAAATAATAACTCGATAGATACAAAATCGATCAATTTCAGAGTATCTCATCAAGTGGAAGAACTTACCCACTGAGTATTTTACATGGGAGGTTGAGAATTTTATACGGAAGCATCTGGAGCTACTCAAGCATTGAGGACAACACTTTTTTGAAGGAGATGAGCATGTTCAATCCCTATATTACTAGTATAGTCCCTTATTCTTGTTAGCATAACCCCCTTATTGTTATTGTTGTACCCCTGTAACTCCAATATTGATATTATTGTGCCCTTACATTATTATTGTTAGGTCGGCGTGGATTATATTGTGACCCCATGGACTCTTATATATAGAAGGAGGTTTTGTCATTTGTATCATCCAAGAATTTTTCATTTATGTAATGTATTGGAGGTTGCCCCCTCAAAGTGGCTAATTTCTAAGGCGTTGATCTCTCTTTTCTTCTATTTTTGGAGCTGGTTTCATTACACAAGGACAAAAATGGCAAGAACTGAGACAAATGAAGAAGATGGGAAACTTCCGACACAACCTTTGTGAAGATCAACTCATATTCAAACATTTCCGAAGAAATATGATGAGTTTAAGACTGGAAGTTCCTCAGATAACTATTATCATAGTGAATTTAAATTTTCTATGGATTGTGGACCTACTTGTTTTGAAGAAGCTGCTAGTTATGATCAGTGGAAAGATGCAATGCAAAAGGAATACGATGCTCTCATAAAAAATGGCACATGGAGGCTGGTGGATCCTACTGTTGCATCAAACCTATTGGTTGCAAATGGATTTATAAAACTAAGTATAAAGCTGATGGTTCACTAGACAAGCACAAGGCAAGACTTGTAGCGAAGGGATATGCACATAAAGAGGGTATTGAATATACAAAGACATTTGCTCCTACAACTAAATGGGGCACTATTAGATCTTTATTTTCTATCGCAACTCAGAAAGAATAGAAAATTCATCATATGGATGTCAAAACTGCTTTTTTAAATGGAGATTAATTGAAAGAAGATGTTTACATGTTTCAGGCAGAAGGTTTTTTTGTTAAAGGGAAATAACAAAATGTTTGGAAACTAATGAAGTCTTTGTATGGTTTGAAACAAGCGCCACAAGCATGGTATGAGAAACTAATTGAATATATTCTAAAGTTAACTTATAAATATTTTGACCTAGATGATGCAACTCTTTTAGTTAAAAAAGTTGGTAGATCAGTCGTATATGTTGATGATTTTATGATCACAGGAAACAATGATGAATATATATAATCCTTAAGGCTTATGAATGTACGTTCCTTGCTTCGATAACCCTCACACCCCTGTTATTTTAGACAACAATCATGAAAAATAGTTAATTGAAAGCTACAATAAATTTAAATATGGATTCAATTCTTGGAGATATAAACAACAATTTATTTTGAATCTAAATATTTTATTAATATTTACTGATTTATTTTTTAATAGATTTTTTATTTTAATTGTCTTAGGGAGGCATTTCAAGTGGTGATCAAATTAATGTGAAATCTCTGAAAACTGAGAGATCCAAGGTTCAAATCCCCTCGGTTGTGACTCTGTTTACAGAGAGGAAGAAAAGTTGTAGATCCCCAAAGGTTCACTAATAATTACATGTCAGGCTGGCTGCTAGGTTCTTCTGGGATACAAAAAAAAATTACTGATTTATTTTTATTAATATTTTCAATCCGTTTGCCACATTCAATATGTTTTTTTGTTTTATTTTATGAGTTATCTTATGGATATTTATTGCTTTATTTTTATTAATATTTTTTTTTTTTTTTTTTTTTTTCTATATTCAATTTGTTTTTGGTCTTATTTCATAGATTTTTCATTTATGTCTTGTACGAGATGTGTTTTTGGTTTTGTTTCATGCCTTTTTATTATGTGTTTTGGTTTTAACATTATCATCATATTATTATAAAGGGTATACACATAATTTTACCTATATTTACCATCATATTATTACATAAGGTATACACGTATTTTTAGCTATATTTAAATTAAGTGGCAGGGACTAACAACTATATAACACTTGTTTTATGTACGAAATTTTTAATTCACACTTCCAAATAAATGCATATTGTAAAATAGATTTCCATACATTATTATTTTACATATATATGTTATTAAATATATTATTTTTAAGACACGCTATACTTCTTGGTATTATTCTTGATATTTTATTTACTTGAATTCTCTACTTCCTCATGCTGTGTTTCTTATATCTTTATTAGAAGACATGTAAGGTAGTCACGATATTTCATATTGATATTATTACTTCCTTTTAAATATAATAAATAATAAATCTCCATTTGAAAATGACTAGCTTCTGAGACATAATATTTGAAGGGGAAACACCATTTTCATTTTTGAACCGAGCCAAGTGAGATGTGCCACAAGTTGCACGGAAGGGTGTCCATGTAATTTTAATATGAGATTTGCCACAATTTGGCTGGGAGGGTATCTATGTGATTTTGATAAAATAAAATAAAAAATAGTGGACAATATTATTCTTTTTAATTAAAATAACATTAAAAAATAAATACTAATAACAAGGTAGAACTTGAGGCTTTGACAAATCCACTTGGCCACCATAAAGTCTTTTGTTTTTTTATTCGATGTTGATGGAAATTACCAAATCCTTGTCAACCTCCTCATGAAGCAAAGTTCCTTGGGAAGAACTCTTCTTTGGTATATATACCAAAATTTGAAATTGAGAATATAAAAAACCTTATTAAAACCTTTAAGATCTTTCCTTTTAGTCATAACAAAATGTCAAGAAATAAAACAACAAATATGTTTACCAATTATGCTATATATGAAGGTTTATTTGACCATGTACTTAAAAGTGACCAATGTGACATGGTCTCTCCAACTATTTATAACTTCCCTATAATATTGTGTTTTGATAGCCCTATTTTATGTATAATCTAGTGTAAATATGACACATATAGATATGTTTGCTTAGGCATTAACTCATGTAGACACACTTGTTAAAAGAGACATTGTGATGCATATTTGAATATATAAAGTAAGTTGTGTGAAATTGTATGGTTTTTAGTGGGAACCTAAGGCTAAGGCCCAATAATGAACATGATTAGCTATTTAGGTTATTTAAGTTTTTTTGAAATAAACATGATAAACTCTCACAAAGAAACATTAATAATATAAATAACATAAGAATGACTATAACAAAGATGGGGGAACTATGATATGACATGTGGTAAGTGAAAGGGTGAGAGTCAACTAGGACATGTTGTAATATAACTCATCTCACATGCTTGAATCCTTTCTTGTTCATGCATTTATTACACCTCCTACCTTGTCCATCCATATACACCCTACTTTAACATTATGTAAAGTTCCTTACATTTTGGCTCTTTAAGGAAAATACAATTTCTTAGGCAACACATTGTGATGTATATTTGAACATATGAAGCAAGTTGTGTGACTTTGTATGGTTCTTAGTGGATGCTTAAGGCTAAGGCCACACTAGTTAAGTTATTTTAGCCATTCCCTAAGTCAAACAAAAAAAATCATGATGCAATCATAATGTAATCTTATTAAGTAAAGGTAACAATATAAATAACATAAAAATGGTTATAGCAATGATGAAAAACAATGATATGACAAGTGATAAGGGAAAGTGGGAGAGTAAACTGGGACATGGTAATTATGCAACTCATCATCCCTTATTAGAAAGGTGGCATGATCACAAAAGAAAAAGGGGAGTGTTAACTCTTTTATTTCTCTTGCATTTAAAACACTAGCTACCATGCCCTTCCATATATACTTCATGTTAACATTATCCAAGGTTCCTTTGTTTTGGTTGTTTAGGGATGTTACCCACCCAAATGGGTAACCCCATAGGAGAAACTTTTTCTACTATTTATGACAGCCAATTGGTCAAATAGACAACTAACATCCCCGAACAACCACCACTAGATGATGATATGCCATATATCTCTGCCACTTGCTTCTCACCCATCTAACATGAGTGCATGGACGAAGGTGGGCTTCCACTCAAAATGTACTTTGGTCATTTTAAATCAAGTGCTTATACTTGTTTGTTTTTGGGCATTTAGTATGGATTATGGGGTGATTTGGAAGAATGATGGGGCTTTGACCGTGATCTTATTATCTCATCTTAACCGGGAGGTTAATTTTTGATCCTAGTGCAGTGGTACCTCCCTTAATGTTCCAATGAGTATAGGAGGGACACTACTTGGGAAGCCACGATTGAGATAACATAGTTCCATCTTCCTCTATGTCATACTTAACACTTACCATCTTACATTATAAGCCTTTATCTCCCATCCATTCTTTGGGTTCAAATTTTCATGAGCTCTTTGTCATTTGAAACCCATATGTCCATATACTTGGGTAGGGCTTGAAACTGTTCACTAAGAGTTTGATGCAAAAAAAATAAAAGGAAAGAGCATATCATGGCCACAACAAAGCAAAAAGAAAGAAAAATCAAAATTAAAATGATGGGCAAACATAAAAATTAGCACGTGGGAAAAAGCCTACATGAGCTCTACCTCACTCATATGGCCATCACCCTATTCATGAGCATTCATTGCTCCACCACAATAACAAAAGCAACCATTTCATGTCCCAACCTCGATGAGCGATAAAATGACTTACAACTGCTACATCATTCAAAGCAAGCTCTAACCCTTGAGTTATAAGTAGTAATGCAAGGAAAAATCAAGAAGTAAAAGGCACACAAGAATGATGGGAAAATGTTATGAAACCAACTCCAAAAATAGAAGAAAAGAGAGATCAATGCCTTAGAAACCAACCACTTCGAGGGGGCAACCTCCAATACATTACATAAATGAACAATTCTTGGATGATACAAATGAAAAAACCTCTTTCTATATATAGGAGTCCATGGGGTCACAATATAATCCAAGATGACCTAACAATAATAATGTAAGGGCAAAATAAGTGCAAAATAATACCAATATTCGGGTTACAGGGGTATAACAATAACAATAAGGGGGTTACACTAACAAGAATAAGGGACTATACTAGTAATATAGGGACCTAACATGCCCCTCTCCTTCAAAAAAGTGTTGTCCTCAACGCTTGAGTAGCTTTGGATGCTTCCCCATGTAGAATCTTCAGTGGGTAAGTTCTTCCATTTGATGAGATACTCTGAAATTGATCGATTTCGTAGCTGTCGAGTTCTTGTTTCTGTCATTGCTTCAGGTTCCAATATGATTTTTCATTCCTCATCAAGTTCTGGAAATATTGTTTGAACTGAAAGTTTGTCACCTATAACCTTCTTTAAGCATGAAACATGGAAAATTGGATGCACTCGCCAAGAAGCAAGAAGCTCCAATTTGCATGCCAAAGTACCAATCTTTAGCAACACCTTGTAAGGACCATAGTACTTTGGTGATAATTTATTATCCTTCTTATCTTGCTCGAGGGACATTTGTTTGTATGGTTGTAACTGTAAAAATACCCAGTCTCCTACATCAAAAATTCTCTCGTTGCGATGTTGATCTGCCTGTTGTTTCATTCGATTTTGTGCCAAATTTAGTTTATCCTTTAAGAGTTGGAGAACTTCTTGTTGATGCTCGATGTGATCTTCCACTGCATGAACCTTAGAATTTTATCTTAAAGATGATGTGATGGACAGTGGATGATATCCATAAAGTGCCATAAATGAGGTCATTTTTGCTGTAGTATGGAAGGAAGTGTTATAACACCATTCTGCGAGAGGTAACCACTTGACCCATTTTGTTTTATTATCATATACAAAACAACGAAGATATCCTTCCAAAAATTTATTCACTATCTTAGTTTGACCATCAGATTGAGGATGATAAGATAAGCTATGAGCTAGTTTAGTACCCAAACAAGAAAATAATTTTGTCCAAAAATTTCCAGTAAAAATGGGATCTCTGTCACTTACAATATTCTTCGGGTTTCCATGTAGCTTTTGAATTGTTTCCATAAATGCAGTAGCAACTGTACTTGCATTAAATGGATGAGATAATGCACAAAATTGTGCGTACTTGATAAGTCTATCAACTACCACCACGATGATGCTCTTTCCTTCGGACTTTGGTAAACCTGTGATAAAAGCCATTGAAATATCCTCCCAACATTGACTTGGAATGGATAAAGGTTGTAGAAGACCCGGGGTTTTAATTGTCTCAACTTTATTTTGCTACCAAACCAAACATTCCACCACAAAATTTTGAATATCAGATTTAAGGCCATCCCAAAAAAATTCTTTCTTCACCCTATAGTAATATTTTAAAAATCCTGAGTGTCCTCCTAAAGGAAAATTGTGCAATTCCAAAAGAATCTTTTGTTTTAGTTGGGAATTCCTACAAATATATAAGCAATCTTTGTACCATAAGGAATAATTTTCCAACTAAATGTATAAGATATACTAGAATCTTACTGCAACTTTTGAATGAGTGTCCACACTTCTTCGTCCTTCTTCCATTCATCCCTTGCTTCGGTTATCCAATCTGGTTGGATAATAAAAATGGCACAAAGAAATGCTTCCACCTCTTCATCCTTTCTTGAGAGTGCATCTACAACAACATTTAGATTCCCTTTTTTGTAGATGATTTCAAAGTCATAACCCAACATCTTTGTGATCCATTTTTGCTGCTCTTCTGAAGATAGTCTTTGTTCCAAAAAGTGTTTAAGACTATCATGATCAATTTTTACCTTGAAGTGTCTTCCCATTAGGTAAGGTCACTATTTCTTTAGTGCATGTAGTATTGCCAACATTTCCTTCTCATAAATAGTTTTCTATAAATACTTTCCTTTGATTGGATGACTTTCAAAAGAAATGTGTCTTCCTTCTTGCATTAAAACAACACCAATTCCATTTCTAGAGGCATCACATTCCACAATAAAGGTTTTTGTGAAGTCTAACGTAGCTAAGACTGGTGCTAGGCACATTGACTCTTTAAGATATTCAAAGGCCTTAGTTGCTTCAGGAGTCCATGAAAATGCATCTTTCTTCAATAATTTTGTTAGAGGTGCTTCTATTCTCCCACAATTCTTAACAAACTTGCAGTAATAACCTGTTAACTCGAGGAATCCTCGCAACTGCTTTATGGTTGTGGGGAATTTCCATTCCTTAATGGGTTTAATTTTTTTAGGGCTACCTTAACACCCTCATGAGATACAATATGCCCAGATATTCCACCTCTTGTACTCCAAAGAAACATTTGGATGTTTTTGCATATAATTGTTTCTCCTCCAATAGTTTGAGCACCCTGTCAACATGTTGAACATGATCCTTCCAAGACCTGCTGTAGATCAGTATACCATCAAACAATACTAGCAAAAATTTTCTAAGGAAGGGTTTGAAAACGGAATTCATCAACCCTTGAAATGTAGAAGGTGCATTGGTAAGGCCAAAAGGCATGAAAAAAAATTCATAATGACCCTCATGAGTTTGAAATGCTGTTTTCGGAATACCTTCAATCTTCATTCTAATTTGATGATATCCTGAACGAAGATCCAACTTCAGATTATACTTTGAATGATGTTCTTTACCTTCTATAGTTCCAAAGGAATTTATTATCTCTTATACAAATAAGACAACAGGGACATTCCATTTACATATTTGACGGTAAAGTAGAAATTAGAAGAGCAACTGACAATAAAACTGTAATGACTGGTGTGGAAGAAGATAAATTGTTGAAGTTGAAAGGTATGTTGTCTGTTGCATTGAACACAAATTATTTGGTTCAACAAAATGATACTCTGTCATCTTCTTTATTGTGGCATGCACACTTCTGTCATATTAATTATGAAAGTATTAGAATTATGAAACAACAGGGGATTAAAGGACTTCCAACAGTTCCCAGAAAACTGACCCCATGTAATGCTTGTATATTGGGCAAGCATCACAAACAATCTTTTTTGGAATTCTAATTCTAGAGCTACAAGGAAATTAAGCCTCATACACTCTGATTTATGTGTACCTATGCCTGTACCAACTATGAATGGAAATAAATACATACCGAATTTTATTGATGATTATTCGAGGATGTGTTGGGTTTATCTGCGTAAAGAAAAATCACAAGTTTTTGATGTGTTTAAGAAATTTCATCTCTTGATTACAAATGAAGCTCAACTTAATATTGGTACTATAAGAACTGATAATGGGGGAGAATGTACTTCACATGTTTTTAAAAAATACTTGCAAGAGAATGACATCAAATACCAGACCACAATACCATATAATCCACAACAAAACGGTCAATGATGTTTTTTAAGAATTTAAAATTGATGTTTTGGGGAGAAACAATGCTCTGTGCAACATATATTAGAAATTAATGTCCTTCCTCTGTCATTAACAACAAAACTCCATATGAAATGTGGTATAATCATCTTCCTGCTGTTAAACATTTCTAAATTTTCGGTTCTCAATGTTATGCTTTGATTCCTAAACAACAAAGGAATAAGTTGAGTGAACAAAGCAGAAATGTATATTTTTAGGGTATTCTATGACTTCTAAGGCATACTGATTGTATGATGAACAAAAAAAGTAGTTTATTTTGTCAAGAGATGTATTTCTTCTTGAATCTGATCAAGATTCCCTCATTGTTGATAGAGAATTTAATCAAATAGAAAAGTTTGTGTCTCAAAAGTTTTATTATGAATCAGATAATATACTTCCACATCCTGAAGGGGGGATTCCTATATTAGATGAGTTTGTGGAGTTTCCTTCTCTCAATGATGAGAATTTGGTTGATGATAATTCCACCGCTGATGAGAAATTGGTTGATGCAAGTGTTTCTACAGACATGAAAGGGAAAAAAATGACAATAGAGTTGACAAGGTGTTATGTCCCTTATTCTTGTTAGTATTGTTATTTTTGTACCCCTGTAACCCCAATATTTTTATTATTGTGCCTTTACATTATAATTGTTAGGTCGGCTTGGATTATATTGTGACTCCATGGACTCCTCTATATAGAAGGAGGTTTTGTCATTTGTATCATCGAAGAATTGTTCATTTATGTAATGTATTGGAGGTTGCCCCATCAAAGTGGCTAGTTTCTAAGGCGTTGATCTCTCTTTTCTTCTATTTTTGGAGCTGGTTTCATAACATTTGGTATCAGAGCTTTGGATTCTAGGGTTTTGCTGCTCCAAAAAAGTCATCATGAAATTTTCACTATAAATTCTTTTCTACGAAAGTTCAAAAGCTAATTTTTTTACAGAGCGAAGCTGAAATCCTGAGGAACATTGTGTACAAATTTCAGACCTTGGCTCGCAATATTTTCGGAGATATGATATGTGGAAGTTAGGCTTTTTTTTAGGCTCCCAAATTTCACCTAAACAGGTCCTTGTGTCATTTTCGCTATAACTCTATTTCTACAAAGTTTCAGAAGCATGAATTTTTACAAAGCGAAGACAAAATCTTGAGGCACATCCTGTAAAACTTTCAGATCTTGGTTCACAATATTTTTGGAGATATGATCTGTGGAAGTTAGGGTTTGTTAAGGCTCCCAAATTTCTTCTCAAAGAGGTGACCTTGAGAAAATCGTCATAACTCTCTCTTTGAGCATCGGATTGGAATTCTGTAAAAAGTGGCCGCAAGTACACGAACTGTAGTTTCCTGTATATAAATTTCAGAGCCGAAGGAGGAAACAATGACACATGGCACGCCGTACAAGTGCGCTCTACCTAACCAGTCCATAATTAGGTCATTGTGGGAGATTTGACATAAATTTGCCATGAAGAATCAAAATCAGGTCAGACATATGGCATTCGAAAGAAGCTTCAAAGGGCTACTATAGGGCCGAATTTCAGATATTAAAGAATCAAAATCACAAAGATAATTAAGTTTCAATATCGAGCTCCTCAAAAGCAAGAAAAAGGTGTGCATTTTTTTTCAACTGCATAAGTCTTGTGTGAAAAATATGTTTGAATTGATTCCAAGGGCACATTGTAGAATAGATATTAGTATTGGGTTTTAAAATGCCCCCTAAAAATAATTAAACACACATTAAGCCTTTAGAAGGCTCTACTATGAATCATGAAGAGGAAGAATGACAACATGAGATATCAAAATTACAAGAGCAAGTGCAACAAATTTCGCTCTCGCAAAGATCAACAAAAAATGAAATGGAAGTTTTGAAGAAAGACGTGCAAACTAAGATGGATGGTTTGAGAAAGATGTGGAATCTAAGATGGATGGTTTGAAGAATGGTGTGGAGGCTAAGATGGATGGCATGGAAGCTGGCAGGAAATCTAAGATGGATGACATGGAAGCTAAGATCGATGAAAAAATGGAAAACATGAAGAATGATCTAAAAGAAGACATGGAAGGTTTGAAAAAGTTGATACAAAAAATGTTTCATAATGGCAAAAAGATAGTAGAGGAAACTCATGATGAGAACAAAATAAATGTTAATCGTGATTTCATAAACTCTAATGTTGGATGGAAGAACCACCATATTCCAAATATGGATATGAGAAAGTTTGATGTAAGTGATCCCGTAACATGGATGCTGAAGGAGATGGAGAAATATTTTGATCTCCATAATGTGCAAAACACACAAAAGGTACGCATTGTAACTTTACATTTAGAACAAAATACATTTGTATGGTATCGATGGCTTTGCTCCCATAAAAAAATTGTCACTTGGTCAAATTTTACGGAGGAAGTGATAGCACATTATGAGGATACAAAGAGCAACACCTTCTTTAGCCAATTGATAAATCTCAAACAAAAGGGTTTAATGGGGGAGCACATTGAGGACTTCCAAAAATTGAATAGAAGGGTAACCGATATTCCAGAGGAACATAGGATTGATCTCTTCATAGGTACTTTAAAGGATAACATCCAACATGAAGTTCACATTTTGGAACCTGATTCATTGGAGAAGGCATTTAGGTTGGCAAGAAAAATTGAATGTAAAATTATGGCGACAACTTCAACACTCACATCTATAAAGATGGAAGTGTTGCTACTCCTAGAATTCCACAACCTACAAGGTTGACACCACAACAATTGGAAGAAAAAAAAGCAAAAGGGCTTTACTATAGTTGTGATAACAAATACACTAAAGGTCATAAGTGTGTTGAGAAGGAATTATTTTATATAGATTGTGAAGAGGAGGAAGAAAATGAACAAGAAACTTCAAAAGAGAGGATATACACTAGGAACCAACCCTGGAAGAAGAAGAAATGAGTCAGACCATATCGTGTAATGCATTGGCAGGAATTACTACTCCTCAAACTCTCAAAATAGAAGGACATATCAAGAAGAAAAAGGTAATAGTGTTGATTGATTCGGTATTACCCATAATTCTATTCATTGTAAGGTAGCCAAGGAATTGAATTGTTTCCTATACCCAACACTAGAATGTAAAGTGATGGTTGCAAATGGAGGAACTATAAATTGCTCTGGAAAATGCCATAATATCAAGCTAACCATGGGGGAATATGTATTGAATAGTCCAATGTTTTCCATTCCAATGGGAGGTGCTGATGTTGTACTAGGAGTACAATGGTTACAATCTCTGGGGACGGTCGTTTTAATTTTCAAGAACTTTTCTTGAAATCCTTTTCGGAAGGAAAGGAAGTCGAATTACGGGGTATCGCAGGGAAGTCGAGAAAGATAATAATCTCTAATGTCATGACAAAGCTTCTGAAGAAAGAACAATGAGGCGTAATTGCACAATTATGCTCACTAGAAGTTCCAACATCAAAATCATCTATTTCTCCAAATATCCAAAGATTATTAGACAATCATTCCAAGGTGTTTGAAACTCCCAAAGGAATCCCACCTATTCGTAATCATGATCATGCTATTCATTTGATTCCAGGAAGTGTTCCTCCAAACATCATGCCTTACAGATATCCTTATGTCCAAAAGAGCGAAATTGAACGTATGATTGCAGAAATTTTAGAGGCTGGTATAATTCAACCTAGTCAAAGTTCTTTTTCTGCTTCAGTAGTATTGGTGCACAAGAAGGATGGATCATGGCACATGTGTCCGGATTATAGGGAACTCAATTAGCTCACTATTAAAGATAAATTTCCCATACCTGTGATTGATGAATTATTGGATGAATTACATGGAGCAATTTATTTTACCAAGTTGGATCTTCGTTCAGGATATCATCAAATTAGAATGAAGGCTGAAGATATTCAGAAAACAACATTTAGAACTCATGAGGGTCATTATGAATTTTTGGTCATGCCTTTTGGCCTTACCAATGCACCTTCTACATTTCAAGGGTTGATGAATTCCATTTTCAAACCCTTCCTTAGAAAATTTGTGCTAGTATTTTTTGATGGTATAGTAATCTATAGCAGGTCTTGGAAGGATCATGTTCAACATGTTGAAAGGGTGATCAAACTATTGGAGGAGAAATAATTGTGCAAATAGACCTCATTTTTATTTCTTCAGAAGCTTTGTCATGATATTAGAGCTTATTATCTTTCCCGGCTTCCTTGCGATACCTCGTAATTCGAATTCCTTTCCTTCCGAAAAATTTTCAAGAAAAGTTCTTGAAAATTAAAAACGCCCATCCCTAAAGATTGTAACAATTGTATTCCTAGTACAACATCGACACCTCCCATTGGAATGGAAAGCATTGGACTATTCAATAAATATTCCCCCATGGTTAGTTTGATATTATAGAATACAGATAGTTTGATAGTCTCTCTGTTTGCAAACAACACTGGCTTTATGTCAGTGGTGCTAAATTATTCCTACTATCTTTATAATGAATAAAATGTTAAAAATGCCTTGTACCAATTAAATATTTATTACCTTTTTCTTCTTGATATGTCCTTCTATCTTGAGAGTTTGAGGAGTGGTAATTCCTGCCAATGCATTACACGATATGGTCAGACTCATTTTTTCTTCTTCTAGGGTTGGTTCCTAGTGTATATCCTCTTATTTTGAAGTTTCTTGTTCATTTTATTCCTCCTCTTCACAATATATGTAAAATAATTTCTTCTCAGCACACTTATGATCTTTAGTGTATTTTCTATCACAACTGTAGCAAATACCTTTTTCTATTTTTTCTTCCAATTGTTGTGGTGTCAACCTTGTAGGTTGTGGAAGTCTAGGAGTATAAACACTTCCATATTTATAGATGTGAGTGGTAGGATTCCTTGCTGCCATAATTTCACATTCAATTTTTCTTGCCAATCTGAATGCCTTCTCCAATGAATCAAGTTCCCAAACACGAACTTCATGTTGGATGTTATCCTTTAAAGTCCCTATGAAGACATCAATCCTGTGTTCCTCTGGAATATCAATTACCCTTATATTCAATTTTTGGAAGTCCTCAATGTGCTCCACTATTGAACCCTTTTGTTTGAGATTTATCAATTGGCTAAAGAAGGTGTTTCTCTTTGTATCCTCATAATGTGCTATCATTTCCTCTGCAAAATTTGACCAGGTGACAATTTTTTTTATGGGAGAAAGGCCATCAATACCATACAAATGTATTTTGTTCTAAATGTAAAGTTGCAATGCGTACCTTTTGTGTGTTTTGCACATTATTGAGATCAAAATATTGCTCCATCTGTAGTATCCATGTTACAGGATCCTTGCCATCAAACTTCCTCATATCCATCTTTGGAATATGGTGGTTCTTCCATCCAGCATTAGTTTTTATGAAATCATGATTAAAATTAATTTTGTTCTCATCATGAGTTTCCTCTACTATCTTTTCACCATTAGGAAACATTTCTTGTATTAACTTTGTCAATCCTTCCATGTATGCTTTTAGATTATTCTTCATGTTTTCCATTTTTTTCATCGATCTTAGCTTCCATGTCATCCATCTTAGATTCCATGCCAACTTCCATGCCATCCATATTAGCTTCCATGCCATTCTTCAAACCATCCATCTTAGATTCCATGCCTTTCTTCAAGCCATCCATCTTAGTTTCCACGCCTTTCTTCAAAACTTCCATTTCATTTTTTGTTTCTCTTTGCGAGAGAAAAAATTGTTGCACTTGCTCTTGTAATTTTGATATGTCATGTTTCTATTATTCGTCTTTATGACTCATAGTAGAGCCTTTTAAAGGACTAATGGGTGTTGAATTCTTTATAGGGGGCATTTTAGAACCCAATACTCATGTCTATTCTACAATATGCCCTTGGAATCAATTCAAACTGATTTTTCACACAAGACTTATGCAGTTGTCAAAAAATACACACATTTTTCTTGCTTTTGAGGATCTCGATATTGAAACTGAATTATATTTGTGATTTAGAATCTTCAATATCTGAAATTCGGCCCTGTAGTAGCCCTCTTAAGCTTCTTTCAAATTCCACAGGTCTAACCTGATTTGGATTCTTCAAGACAAAGTTATGCCCAATCTCTCACAATGACCTAATTATGGATTGGTTCAGTAGAGCACACTTGTACGGCGTGCCACATGTCACTGTTTCCTCCTTCAGCTCTAAAATTAATACACAGGAAACTCCAGTCTGTGTACTTGCGGCTGCTTTTTACATAATTCCAATCCGATGCTTAGAGAGAGAGATATGATGATTTTCCCAAGGTCACCTCTTTGAGATGAAATTCAAGAGCATAAAAAAACCCTAACTTCCACAGATCATATCTTCGAAAATATTGCGAACCAAGATCTGAAATTTTTACAGGAAGTGCTTCAGGATTTTGGCTTCGCTTTGTAAACATTTTATCTTCTGAAACTTAGTAGAAATAAATATATAGCAAAAATGGCACGATGAATTGTTTAGATGAAAATCAGGAGCCTGAAAAAAACCTAACTTCCACAGATCATATCTCCGAAAATATTGTGAAATAAGATCTAAAATTTGTATCCAACATTCCTAAGGATTTTGGCTTCGCTCTGTGAAAATTTAAGCTTCTGAAATTTCGTAGAAAAAATGTTATAGCAAAAATTCCACGATGACCTGTTTGGAGCAGTGAAACCCTAGAATCCAAAGCTCTGATACCAAATGTTATGAAACCAACTCCAAAAATAGAAGAAAAGAGATATCAACGCCTTAGAAATCAGCCACTTTGAGGGGGAAACCTCCAATACATTACATAAATGAAAAATTCTTGGATGATACAAATGACAAAACCTCCTTCTATATATAGGAGTCCATGGGATCACAATATAATCCAAGCCGACCTAACAATAATAATGTAAGGGCACAATAAAGAATATTGGGGTTACAGGGGTACAAAAATAATAGTAGGGGGGTTACACTAACAAGAATAAGGGACTATACTAGTAACATAGGGACCTACTAGAAAACAAAGGATGAGTTGGTAACTCACGCATCCACAAATTCTCCCTCACATATATACACTCAATATGTGGACTCCCCATCAGCTGGTCCCTTTGACCATGGAAATTGGCCATGAAGTCTTATCCCCTCTATTATCATCATTATTATTCACTAACACATAGCAATTGAAGTGTGGACCAGGGAAATATTACTTCCCCTTAGGGAATGGAAACACCTAATAGGGTCGACCTTTAACAAACCCTACCTAGGGAGAAAACACTATTGTGAGATCAAGGTCCTCATTTGGAATGGGATCCTTATTTGAAGTATTAAATAGCCCATGCCATTCAAGTTTGGTTCACTTAGATGCAATATTGATCTTTGGCCCTAATGACTGGTTGCTTTCACTAGATTTTTTTTGTGATTGTTAGGTGGTTTAGCAGCCCAGGTCTTGGGCACCTTCTCCACAGGTACCGAGGCTTGTACATAATTATATTGGCACAAATAGGTGAAGTGTTGATACTCTTGTGCCTCTTAGAATTAGTATCATATAACCCATGTTCCAAGGCACTCTTGTACTTAGAAAGTTGGATCACTTTGTACCATATTTATGATACACCTGGACCCAACATGTCCCTAGGTTTACCTTGACAAAAATTTATGGATTTCAATTGATTCAAGGCCCAAATGAGGATGGCCTCATCTTCAGAGATTAGTGAGGGTTAGTTGCACCTAAGAATCCCTCGACACTAGAGCAGAGGAAGCCACTTTGAGTAGTTGGAGACACATGTACACCACTTTGAGGTGCCTCAACTAGATCTTGGGACCCCAGAGGAGGCAATGAGCTTGATTTGAGTGCAAACCCTCAAATATTGACTTTTACATACTTCTACACCATCATAGATAACTCATGTCACTTGGAAATGACATTTGGAGCTCATTTATCACATGACATCAACCGTAGAGAGCTAGCGACTCACACATGTCGGCTAATTAGGGAATATTATGTTAAAGCTAGTGGGTTGGATTGTAACCCAAGGTTATATTATCATCAAATTTGTTTTTAGGGGCATTCTAGGGTAATTAGATGTTGTACTCATATAAATAGAGGATCATTGTTTCAAATCATCATCATTTATGACTTGAATTCGACCTCTTATATATTTCAACCTTCTTTTTTTCTTGTGTAGATGTGATACGATGGAACACTTTTGTATATTGGAGCTATTTCTGGCACTGGAGAAGTTATCTTGGATCAATAAAGGATTGTTTATGAGTTTTGTCTTGTAAGTAAGCTTTGTATTTAATATTTTTTTAATCTTATGTATAATGTATGAAATGCATTGATTATCTAAGGTTTTTCTTTTGTGCCATTTATTATTAAATATCCATTGTAAAAAATCTAGATATCATCATTGTACGCATTACTCGTGTATGAAAATGTGAATGGAAATTCCCTTGGTGAAACTTTAAACTATCTCTCTAAAGTGATCTTGATCCCTCACAAAGATAATAGCTAGGGTTTTGTGCTAGGACATCATAATATCCTTAATCCTTTCCAATATTTAAAAAATATTTCACATCCATAGATTCCATCATCCCAAGGACTAGGCATTGGCCTTGTAAAATTGGTGATCAAACACAATTTCATACCCCAAGATTGAATTTCGCTCCCCATTTATGATTTCGACCTTCTTAAGGATAACCAACCAGTTAGGGCTTGGTGTGAATTGACTTAGAGGAAGATTTATGACTTGGTGGAAGGATTCAACATTGAGGGAAGACTTGGTTGCCTAAAAATAAACCTACCTTATTGGCCAATCTTGCGACTTTAAAATCTAATTCTCTTGCCCTAGGTAGATTTTCACTAAGAAAGCCTAATTTGAAAAGATTGAACTTGAGGAATTATTGAAGGTTCTGTTAAAGGTTCGATATTCATAATTATCATTGTACTTGTATCCATATGTATTTCATGTAAAAAAAAAAGAGGAAAAAAAATATTATTATTATTATTTTCTAGTTTTAGCATGTTCTTCATGCTTATAGGGTTTATTGAGTCGATAAGAAAATTTGTCATGAGTCAAAGTCCCATTTGGACTATTTTCCACCACAAGACCAAGTCGACCCTTTAGATGGAAAAGTCGACGAACCCAGAAGGTGTGTCTCTTCATATGGTCGAACACCTATATAATGGAAAATGTGCTCCACATTTTGGAAACCGATCACTCGATTTCTGTGTAAGAAAAAGAAGAAAAATCAACGTAGTATAAAGAGAGAAAAGGAAATAGGAGAGAGAAAAACAAAATGATTTCTGCCCTAATTTATTTTCACACATGTGAGATTATTTTGTGGTTCCTTGAGGTTGTTATAAGGCTGAAATTTCAAGGCCTGAGATTTCAGAGAAGCTGAATTTTTCAGGGATGGACTAGAATTCATAGATTTGACTAGCGTTGACTTTGATGACTTTGTTTTGATGACGATAATTTGAAGAAGGGTTGCCTTGGGACTTTTTGGTAGTTTTGGTCTTGCTCTTAGGTATTGGATATATCACTTTGATTTGATCCTATAAGAACATAAATTTTACTTGGGATTCCCCCATTGTGGGGTTTTTTCCCTGGCTTGGAGCCTACATCTTTGTGTTCTTTGTTTCTTGTGACCTTCATGTTTTTTAATTTTGGTAATTGCTTGATGAAGAAGAAGAACACAAAATTTAATAAAGCCAACAAAAATTCACAAGTAATTAACATGACAGAGAAAGAAACCCTAATCTACCAACCTATTGATTTCTAAACATGGTATCAAAGCTAAGGTGAAGGGCAAGGTAAATTGAAGGTCAGATCTTGTTGGCTTACATGTAGATATACTTCTATCTAGATAAGAAGACTTAAATATAGGAGCATTGTTGGTGAAGCCTTAAGAATTGAGAAAGGATTAGAGGCATCAAGAGACGATAGTCAAGGACTAAGATGTTGAAATGGCACCCAAAGGGGGCTTCTCATTTATTTTTCCCTTAATTAAATTGGAAGAGAAATTTTAATTTAATCTCATGACAACTTGTATTAGTTAACTAAGTCAGAATGACTGAGTTAGCTTAGGAAATTAAATTTTTGGGTTAGAGAGTAAGCATGTAGAGTTTTCCTATGATTTAAAGGGGTCCAATTATAGTTATTTGTGTGTTGTAATTAGTTAACTCAATTAATTGAGTTAAAATAAATTTAACTAGTTCTAATTGAGGTATGAGCTAGTGAGAGGTCTAGTGAATTAAATTAGATTTAATTCACAAGTAGTGATCAATAAATTAAATGATAATTTTATATAAATATATGTTGCATGTCAGTTTTAAGGAAGGCCCAGTTGAGACTGAGGTTAAAGGGATGATAGCTATCAGTTGTATAATTAGAAAATTGTACAGGTCAGTTATAGAGTCATGTGGAGGAAAATGATGTATTGCGCAATAAATTCAAGGGAATTTCCTATTTAATAGGGTGACAATTCCTCGAGGAATGCGAGAGAAAGGCAGGCTGAGCAGAGGTTGAGAATTGGTTAAGTAATTGACTAATTTTTCCTAGATCAAAGTGAGACAGTTGGCAGAGAGCAAGAGTTTCTCTCAGAGAGAAAGAATTGTATTGTTTCATGATCTTGAATTTATACAATATACATATAGTGGCATTTTAGGCAGTGTTCTTTCCCCATATACATCTTGTGTTGTGCGATTTATTGTCTATTTCTCTTACTTGTTATGTGATTGTGTGATCGTGTTTTGTTTCCGCAAATTGTAGAAGGATTAAGTGTTTTGTTTTAGTACATTACAAGAATAGTTTGAATCTCGTTGTTATATTTTCTACATGGTATCAGAGTGTCAGGAATCAAAATAAGTAGACAAGAAATTTTTTTGTTTTGATTGAGTTTGAATTTGCAGATTTATTCTTCAGGATCCAGTACCAGATCAAGATGTATTTCAATGGCTTGAGACTCGAATATGCACTCGAGGGAAATTCGAATTACATTGCATAGAAGGACGGGATGGAGGAAGTGCTCGAGGACAATAGACTGAAGGCTTTCATAGATACTGATGTCTCGATGCCCGCAACAACAAGTGCTCAACTTCTTGATGCATGGAAGAAGAATGTAGCAAAGGTGAGAAGGATCTTGTTATAGGTATTTCGAGATCATATTGTCTCGAGTATCCATAGGAAGGCGACTCCATATGCGATGGGGAAGGCATTGACAGATCTACATCATAATAATAGCGACCACAAGAAGCTAGCGTTGAAAGACAATATCAGGAAGATCAAAATGGAGAAGGGCGACACGATCCAAAAATACTTGAAAATGTTGAGTCAATGTCGATATGAAATGGAATTGTGGGGTTAACTATTGCCTCAGATGATTTGGTGAGCTTAGAAATTCTAGGCCTTCCCAAGAGATGGCATAAATACTAGGAATCTGTGAATGGGAGGGAGAAGCTAATGGATTGGGGGTGACTATGGTCCGATCTAGCACAAGAAGAAATTTGATGGAGCACCAAAGATGGATCATCATCAAAGATTGATGATGAGGAGAACTGTGCCTTGGCTAGAAAGGCGAATAAAGGAAAAGGGAAGGCGTCCCATTCCAAATCGGAGTTTGGCAAGGCAGGCAAGAAACGAGACTTGTCAAAGGTAAAATGTTTCAATTGTCATAAGCATGGACACTATGCCACACATTGTCCAAAAAATAATAACAACAAGAAGGCCTCAGGAGGAGCCGCAAGTGAAGAACTGGATTCATAGTTCGAGTTGGAATTCACTCTCATCACATGCATGGTGTCATCGGGGATGGGTTCTGTGTGGTACTTGGATAGTGGAGCTTCATTCCATATGACCGACAACAAATAATTCTTCAGTAGCTTAGAGGAGAAAGATCTTTAGATGCACATCGAGATGGGTTACGACGAGAGGTATAACACTACCAGTGTAGGTAGAGTTAGCTTTCAGAGGGATTCAGGTAATCCACTCACATTAAAAGATGTCATGTATGTTTCTAGTTTGAAGAATAATTTGGTTTATGTTGCTATGTTAGAATATCGTGGCTATGATGTGTTCTTCAGTGAAGGAAAGGCATTCCTTCGTCACAAAGCCATGAGACAGGTGAAATTTTTTTGGGTTTGAGTAAAGAATCTCTATAAATTGGATGTGGGAGAATGTGCAACATTTACCACTAAGGCAGAGAAGGTGGATATCCAAGACATTGGTGAGTTATGGCACAAGAGGTTGGGCCATCTACACCACAACACTTTGAGGATCATGCAACATATTTCTACATGACTTCCAAAGGGTGCACTTGTGCAGAGAGACACATGAAAAAGGTGTACATTGGGGAAGTATACCAAATCCACCTTTCACAATAAGGAAAATCGAGCCAAGGCGATCCTTGAGAGATTTCACTCAGACCTGTGTGGACCATTCTCGACAGCTGGCACAACAAAGCACATGTATTATGTGATTTTGGTTGATGTTGTTTCAAGAAAGTGTTGGATTTTCTTCATGCAGAAGAAAGATCAGACGTTCTCCAAGTTTTGTGAGTTCAAGGCACTTCTCGAGAAAGATACAGGTAAGAAGGTGAAGGTTTTGAGGAGCGACAATGGTGGAGAATAAATCTCTAATGATTTCAAGAACTTATGTGCCTCAGAAGGAATTAAAAGAGAATTGATTGCACCTAATTTCCCATAGCAGAATGGGGTTGAAAAAAGCAAGAAAAAAAATATTGTGGGAGTAGCACGAGTTATGTTACATGATCAGGTCCTACCGTTGCATCTGTGGGTGGAATCATGCAATACAACGGTATTCGTGTAGAACAAAATTCCTCATCGGATACTTGGGATGAGTACACCAGAGGAGATTTTTTCAGATAAGAGACCAGATGTGTAATATTTTAAATTTTTTGGTTCATCTCTTTATTTCCATGTAACCAAAGATGCGAGGAAGAAGCTAGAGCCAACAACAGAGTTGGGGATATTTGTGGGGTACACTGGTAGACCTCACAACTATCGAGTGTCCTTGCTAGCACACAGGATGATAGTGGTTAGAAGAGATGTGAAATTTGATGAAGACAAAGCCATGCAATTGTCCCTTGCGAGGGAGATCGAGTTGCATGTAGTTGCGGAGCTCTTGGATCCAAAGGATGAACCTCAGGATGTGGAGAAGCCCCAAGAAGAGGAACAAAGAGTGGTATAAACCACTCATGCAGATCCATCTTCTAAAGAAGGAAGGAAGTGCACTAGAGAGGCTGACATATTATTGTGGGATGTGAGAGATAATGTGGGAGCACCCACATCAAAGCATAGGAAAAGAAGGTCCCCATATCGGTACACTGGATACATGGCTCTTATGAGGGAAGGTATTGAGATAGAACCATCCTCTTTTGATGAAGCAATGCAAAAACCAGTGTGGTTTGATGCCATGGTTGGGTGCAGAAATAGTGCATGGGAAGTTGTCCCAAGACTAGTGGGGAAGTCAGTTGTAGGATCGAGGTGGGTCTACAAGGAGAAGCAGACAACATATGGGAGTGATTTGTGGCCAAAGGGTTCTCTCATGTGGAGGGGATTGAATATGATGAGAATTTTTCACCAGTCGCAAGGTACTGATTTATTATATCTATCCTTGCACTCTAAGGGATGACAGATACATGAGATGCGCTATCACCCAAAAAAATGAAGCATCATTTGACAAAGTTAAAGAGGTTCATGTGTCAAAAGTAGGGTTGTAGGACTCATTTTTTATATTCTTGGTCAAGGGAAATTTTAAATTTTTCTTGTTTAAGTTTACCCTAAGGTCTAAACCCACTCATTTTCAAATCCCCTCATGTCATATCACTCATTATATTCTGACAGATTTCAATTCCAAAGGTTTTTGTACCGAAAATGTTATTTTAGCCAAGAAACCATAGTTTCGTAGCTAAAACACCCATATTTACACTAGATACACTATGAAAGTGTAGTTTCCTGTCTGTCTTATCATATTAGCTGTTAGGTGTCAAAATATCATTGGGAAAGGGTAAGTTAGATTCCATTTGAGTCATGGAGGGATAAAATCAAGATACATGGTCAGGTTTGAAGTTATCATCACCAGTTTAGGCATGTATGAGTCATCATTGTGTCATGAGAAGACATCAAAACTTTGAAATATTTCCTAATTAAGTCATTTCTCATTTCTCATTCCTTCTTTGCGTGATATTGAGCTCTAGAGAGATATTGCATTAAGCCAAAGCTGTGGCTAGTGTTTTCAAAGGTTTATATTGATCACTATCAAGTGAGGCTGCAAACTATCAAGCGAGGCTGCAAATTATCGAGTGAGGCTGTGAAGGCATTAAAGAAACCATGGCAGAGAAAAGAAGGAAAATAAGGGTGGCCAATGTCTGAGATATGAACCAGTAGATATGAATTTGATCAATGAAGACCCAACAGCTGTGCAAGTCTTTAGAAGGATAGGTTGCTTACAATTTTGTGAGAAATTACAAGGCTGCTATGTACAAGTTTCCAAAGAGTTTGCTTTAAATTTCAGTGGAACAACCACCAAAGTGGGAATGATTAATATTTCCATCACACCAGAGGTTATTTCTACAGCTACAGGGATTCCAAGGGGACAAGAGAAGTGGTTCAAAGGTTTCAAGTTCAACATGGAGCAGTGCAAAGAGTTTATGAAGCCTAAAAACAGTGAAATGGATCACACCAATGCCATTCCAAGGAGCTACATAAAGGAAAAATACTCAAAATTGCTGCTTATCTTCCAAAAGTACTTTAATTGCGAAGCGATACACCATAAAGTCTACTCATATCACTTCAAACTACTTCTACACTTTACTAGTAAGATTTCCCTTGATCCGCCTTTCTATTTACATAGAAGTTTGTCAAAAATGGCAGATAAGGTCCAAGAAAAATATGAAGGGAGTGAGACTTCATTGTTTCATCATGGTTTAATGAAACTACTAGTTTTAGATGAACTCCAAAGGCTAGGCAGAGATTGCTCTTCATTTTTCTTTATTATTGGTTTTGAGTTGGATGCTCTAACTCCTTCAAGAACTCATAAACCTAGGAGAATTCCATCACCCTTAGTAGCAAAATAGAGTGAACCATTGGTTTCACAACCAAGTGAACCTGCAAGGGTAGAACCAAGTGAACAAATCATGATGGAAAAAAAGTAATTGCAGAGTTTGGATACACCAAATGTCCCACCTGCAAAACAGAAGTCAAAAGTGGTCAAACTTGCAAAACAAAAACAAGCTGTGAGTAAACAAGGAACCAAAAGGATGAAAAGAATCCAAAAAATGGCTATAGAAGAAAGAGTAGTAGCTAAATGAAATCTAGAAGACACATTACATGCCATTGGCATAGAAGAAACTCCTGTAGTCCAGGCTGAGGACATAGAGGAAGGTGGACAAAAGCTTAAAAAGGCCAAATCTACAAAGACATTAGAATTTGAAGGAGAAGATGCTGGTTTCATGTTTCAAGAAAGAAACCCTATGACAAGGCGTGCTAAAAATATATTGGAGTGTAGTAAAGAGATTCAACCACCTACTGACACAGTCCAGCCACCCAAGACATAATTCACCTTTCATCATTTGCAGAGAAAGATATAGTTAGAAAATCAAGAAAGGAAAGAGAAGGTGATAGAAAAAACAAAGTTTCAACTCCTTGAAGAACAATTGAAGTTGGCCAATCATGAAATTTCTATTATGAAGAAAAATGCAAGGAAACACAATTTAGAGAAGATTCAGTTTGAAAAGATGAAGGCAATTTGGGAAGAGCAGGTTGACAGTGTTTCCAAGACTTTGGATAATACACATCAGCTTATCAAATGGACCATTCCATTGAGGAAAGAGGCCAAACATGTCAGGAGGATGAACATACTTTTGAAATCCACCAATTTTTTTTTGAAAGATCAGTTTAAGGACCTCTAGGAGCAACTTGAACTAATTCATGAGGAGTTGGAGAAAAAAGTCCTAAAAACGACAATGCTTGAAGAGCCAATAGCTCAACCCATCATAAATGAGGAAGAAATTCCTCAAGAATCATAGTGTGAGCTAGCTTATGATATTGAAGGCTAATGGCATGTTACAATCAACTTTTTGGCACTTATAAGGTATATTTTTTCAAACTACACAAAATTATGGAATTTTGACTGTTTTCAGCAGTTTCGTAGTGTGCCTAGGCTTGAAAAAAAACAAAACGCTATGAAACTACTGTAGCTTTCTTTTTGATTTTTGAATTTGGGAGCTTTCAAGAGGTGAAATTTTTATGGGAGATGTGTCAAGGAACAATGAACACCATGAAGAAAGAAATAATAAAAAAGGATGATGGAAAAAGGCATTTTTGCAGCGCTACAAAAGTACGCTACAAAACTATCTCACTTTCGTAGCGTACTGTGTTGGAGCTTTTGAAGCAGGTTTTTGGGCATCTTTGGACCGCTGGATGTTATCCAAGTGTTAAAGGACCATGAAACAGTTATTCAACACTTAATTACTATGAAATGAAGACAAACTACCAGCCAAAGCATTCGTTGAAGATGAAGACCAGTTTGCCTAAAAAACAGGGTTTGTTTCCAGTTTTAGAGGAGGTCAATTAAGAGGTTATGTAGTGATGAGTACCATCACCCCTATTTGAACATGTGAAAGGATATTTGTCAAAATATGTAATTTTTGTTAGAGATAAGGTTGTTAAATGTAATAATGAACAGTTTGAGTCCTATAAGGAAAAGGACTGTCAATTAGGATAGCTGTCAATTTCTCATTAAATATATTGTTTTATGGTTAAGCAAGGTGTCATTAGGCAAAAATTTGATGAATCTAGCCAGTAGATCATTTGATGATGTAACAAGTATATTAAAGGGCAGAGTGTCGAATTTGTCAATATTTGGAGATTTTTTGGCAAAACTGCAGCTTTATGTAATTTGGCTGTTTCAGTAATACATAGACTTGTTTCTTGACCAACTTGAGATTTTGATTGAACTTTTAGTGCCTATCTTATATATGTTTTTATGTGTACCATTTGCAGTGGTTTTCATATTTAATACTCAGAATTCATTCATGTAATTCTATGACTTCCTTTATAGATGAATTGACTGTGTGATTTACTATTTTATGTGTGAGTGTACTTCTGCTAAAAAATATTACCTTACTTATCTTCCATGTCAAGTGAACTTACTACTGAATCACTGAAAGTGTTGACTCCATAAGCCCAATGTTTGCATACTGATACTATTTTCAACGTATATCCATCATAAGCAATTTTTTTTCCAAGTAGAGTTAGCCATCTAAATACATATTTATTCAACATCATTAACCCTTTGAGAGAGCCCTCTCAGACTGATGAGGCTAAGCTTCAGTCAAAATATTGGTCTGAAACAGTTACATGAGATTGTCTGATTAGCAGCATATCAGGTGCAATTTTGTGATAACAAGATGGATGCAAAGACAACATTTCTCAATGGAGTCATTGAGGAAGAAGTGTGCATTGAGTAGTCAGAATGTTTTGAGACCTTAGACATGTAGTCACATGTATGGGCTGAAACAAGCACCTCATGCTTGGTACACCAAGTTTGACAAATATTTCACTGGGTTGGGCTTCACCAAGTGTGAAGTATATGCGAACCTATATCATATTGTGTTTGATGGTATGCTTTTGATTATTTTAATTTTTGTCGATGATCCGCTATTGACAGGTGATGAGAAACTCATAAAGTCTTGCAAAGAGGATCTTGCAAGATAATTTGAGATGAAAGACATGGGATCTTGCACTATTTCCTTGAACTAGAAATATGGAAAAGATATGGGGAGCTATTTGTATCTTAGGGAAAGTATTCCAAGGAGATTCTGAGAAAGTTCCACATGGAGGGCAACAAACCCATGGAGACTCCTCTAGGAGGAAACTGGAGGAAGGAGGATGGTACTTCGGGCGAAGTAGTGGATGCTACTGTTTACTCATGTATTTGGTGAACACACGACCCAAAATATTTTATGCAGCTAACAAAATGAGCCAAGCTATGGCTAAGTCTATCAAGCTCTTTTGGAAGGCAGGTACAAAGTATGGATTATAGTAAAAAAAGATAGAGGGAGTGAAGCTTCAAGGCTTCACTGATTCAGATTGGGTAGGGATTCCATACGACATGAAGAGCACATCAGGAGACATCTTCAACATAGGATCAAAAATAGTTTCTTGGTAGAACAGGAAACAAAGATCAATTGCACTCAGTGCAGTATAGGCAGATTACATGGTGGCCAATCAAGAATCATGCGAGACCATCTGGATGAGGAAGATACTTGTTGGTTTGTTTAGTCAACAAATGGATCCAACGGTGATACATTGTGATAACTAGAGTTGCACCAAACTCTCGGTTAATTCAGTATTCCATGACAGGTCCAAGCATATTGATATATGGTATCGCCATCTCAGAGATTGTGTTTAGAGGCAGATTATGTCATTAGAGTACATTCCCCCAGAGGAGAAGGATGCAGACATCTTGACGAAGGTGCTGCCAAGAAAAAAATTCAAATTCCATAGAGACAGGATCGGGGTAGAAGATAATACCTTTCTTGTTGAGAGGGAGTGTTGAAATGGCACCCAAAGGGGGATTTTGATTTAATTTTACCTTAATTAAATTGGAAGAAAAATTGTAATTTCATCTCACGAAAACTTGTATCAGTTAACTAAGTTAGAATGACTGAGTTATCTTAGGAAATTCGAGTTGAGGGTCAGAGAATACGCATGTATAGTTCTCCCATGATTTAAGTGGGTCAATTTATAATTATTTGTGAGTTGTAATTAGTTAAACTCAATTAATTGAGTTAAAATCAGTTTAACTAGTTCTAATTGAGAGCTGAGCTAGTGAGAGGTCCAGTGAATTAAATTAGATTTAATTCACAAGTAGTGATCAATGAGTTAACTGATAATTCACTATAAATAACTGTTGCATGTCAGTTCGAAGGAAGGCCCAATTGAGACTTGTTAATCTAGGTTGTCATTAATGTCAATAGTTGACGTTAGTGGTCGAGATAGCAAACTTATTCTTGAAGATGCTAGAGGATGATTACAATGGAAGACTACCATATCACTGCACTTGATGAAGGACTAGAAGACATACACATGATGACATGTCCTACCTCCAATGATCTTGATAACAACACTACATGATTACATGTCCTACCTTCGATAATTTGATGATGACATGAAAAATCTCCAATGATGTGAAGCTTGATGTCCTAATGATGAAGACTACATAAGGATGCTCCATTTGATTGATGAAATATCTCTGCACTATCTTAAGGACAACTGGCCTAGTGACCCTATATTAAAGAAGACAAGGACATGATGATGGTGATCCTATGTTGAAGAAGGATAGGAAATGATTATCAAGACAACCAACGAAGAAATCAAACCATGAAGAAGCCCTACACTCAAAGGCATTCTGCTTTGCCTCCATTTTTACACTAATAAATGACCAGACACATTAAAAAATATTTTTCACCATATTAGAGGCAGCATCTCATTATGAAACCTTCACCATCCTTTAGAGCATAATTTTAGCTTTCCAAAAAGCTCTTACAAGCCCCGAAACTCCAAACGGTGAGGGAGAACGAGAATTTTTGATTTGAAGTAATTATTCCTGTTTTGGAGCCGACCTGTCCTAGCTGTCATGTCAGCCTGTCTAAGTGACGTGGCCTTTCATTTTGATGTAGAAAAGCCCTATATATTATAGCTCGGATTATATTGTTGGATACACAACTCGGTGATCATTTTTTCAGAGAATAATTTCGGTGAAGAAAACTTGAATCTGAAGCAGAAAGCTATAGGAGGACAAGGCCAAAAAAATTAAGGATTGTTAGGGTGAGGCTGCATCCACAACAGGGCTGAACTACCACAAAAAAAAAAAAAAACCGCAAGCCTTGAAGGGAATTCTGGGCAGTTTTAAAGGTTGTTTTAAGTTTCTCTGCAGATCTGAGCTAGAAAGGAAGGGTGCACCAGATTTAAGGGTTATTTGATGCTATGTTTGTGATATAATATCACTATTTGAAGTTGCAGAAGACTGAGCTCTATTCTAAGGAGCTGTAGGTGTGAACAGAGGGTTGGTTCAAGCCCTAAAAACCAGCGGATAGTGCAGCCATTCCAAAGGAGATAGCTCACAACTAGGAATTACATGTGATCACTGTTGTAAGAGTTAACTGAATACAATCACGTGTAGTTGCCTCAAGCTCAGACTTGCAGCAGTCTCCAAACCTGTGATCTAAGCTTTTGAGATTCTTGGTTAGTTACCTTTTGAGAGCTTGGAAGTCTACTTGTGTGACAAACACCTGTTGGAGAAGCTCAACTTTGAGGTAGAAAACCGTGGATAGTTTCCAGACCTCAAATTTGTGCACATCTATGTCATTTGAATGATTGTAGAAGCTCGGACCTGTGTGGAGTTCACACTTAGATTCAGTCCTATAACTTGAAGTTGCAAGTGTACCTTAATTTGGATTTGAGTAGAAAATGAGACTTCGGATCTATCTGTGACAAGACCTGTGTATCTATGACATATCTCAAAGAGAGGCATAAGGCTAGGAGCTTGGAATTGTGGGGGAGATCTTTGAATTGTGATAAGTTTGGTCTTGAGTAAGAAGACAAAATAGTGGGTAGAAACAACTAATACCTGTGTATTCTTGGAAAAACACAAGGCTTCTTCTTGGAGGGAACCTTGTAATGCTGTAAGAATTGAAACAAAATTTTGGAAAAAGGACGAAGGACAACAATTTTTTTGAAGAGCATCTTGAAAACTTATAAAAAATATATTGTTGAGGATTATTGAAGACATTTAAAGACTTGTAGAAGCTGATCTTGGAGACCCTTTTTGGAGACCATTGAAGCCGTCATGAGATCTTGAAGAGCAGTTGGAGCTGATCTTTAGATGACCTTGGAGAATCATCTAGAAGTCGATTGGAGACCATGATGTCATCATGATGTGACTTGAAGAATTTGATTGGGTACCATGAAGGACAACATAGACACCTTCATGAGAAGAGATCAAGGTTGTCATTGATGACGTGATGTGGAGACTAAGTGAAGGCATTGCTGAAGATTGTCACGACTCGTTGAAGAAGACATTGGGAGCTGTGAAGAATAACCAAACATATTTTGACGAAGTGAAGCTGAGGGTTGGAGCCCAAGAGGTTGGAGCCTCATAGAGACAAGGTTGGTGCCTTGGAAGATAGGGTTGGAGTCCTAGAGGATATGAGTCCTCAAGAAACCGGGTTGGAGCTTGTACTAGAGATAGGGTTGGAGCCCTAGAGGTTGGTGCCTCAAAATTGACGAGGTTGGTGCCTCAAATTGACAAGGTTGGAGCCTTGGAAAGACCAAGTCGGTGTTTGGAACAATGTAGGTTGGAGCCTGGAATATTGGTGTCTTCATCTAGGGTTGGAACCCTATATCATTATTGTACTTTACTTATTGTAAAGAAGAAATTAATAAAAGTATCTATTCCATCATTGTTCATTTTGTGTTCCAAATATAAGTGATCTAACTGGTAAAATTAACAATTGAAAAGAAATACTGATTCACCCCCCTCTCAGTATTTCCCAACAAGACTAAGGTTAAGTGATGATAACTATCATTTGTATAATCAGAAAATTATACAGGTCAGTTATAGAGTCATGTGGAGGCCAAGGATGTATTGCAAAATCAATTCAAGGTAATTTCCTATTTAATAAGGCAACAATTCCTAGAGGAATGAATGAGCAAGGTAGGCTAAGCAAAGGTTGAGAATTGGTTAAGTAATTGACCGATTTTGCCTAGATCAAAGTGAGACAGTTGGCAGAGTGCATGAGTTTCTTTGAGAGAGAAAGCATTGGATCGTTTCATGATCTTGAATTTATACAATATACAAATATCGAGGTTTTAGGCAGTGCACTTTCCCCAGGTACATCTTGTGTTGTGCGATTGATTGTCTCTTTCTCTTTCTTGTTATGTGATTGTGCGATCATTTTTTGTTTCTGCAAATTGTAGAAGGATTCAATATTTTGTTTTAGTACATTACAAGTTCAGTTTGAATCCCTTTGTTAGATTTTCTACATGAGACATCCAAAATTATCTCTGTGGTATACATCCAAGTTCAGTGAAATCTTAGCCAATGTTTGTAACATGATTCAAAATCTGAAATCTTGTTCCACAATCTTTAACACATGTTCAAGGAGGTATGAAACCTATATTCTATGATCCAAATTACTATCATTATATTTTTTCTTCAAATTTGAGCTTAGGAAATGGTATTACAGGTTCGTAGAAACATATATTTTATGATATCCAAGTTACTATGACAACATGTTTTATCTGGAACTAAAATAATATGGAATTCAATATTTCTGTGGAAATATGTTTTGGGCAATGAGTTTAATATGAAACTATAGAGATGTGATACTTAGAAGAGTAGTTCGTGACAAATATCATTGAGAATATTACAAATGATGAAGTCTATGCATACGAATCCAAGCAAACTAAGTGAGACATAAACACTCGATCCATCCATTCTTTGAGAGAGACACTATGATGCAAATGCAAGCTACAGGAACAAACATCAGAACTCTCTTACAATTCATTGCCATTCTATACAATTGGTTTTATGGTACTTCTCTAAGGTATTCGAAACAATATATTTGAAGATCCAAGGAAATTGAAGTATTTACAAAAGATAAATAATATGACCCATCCAAATAGTATCCATGCAAGTTCTGAAGGGATGGAGGACTTAAGGATGATATGTGTAGTGATGAAAGGAACCAAAAAACACTTGTATGGAATTTCTAAATCAATAAACATGAAGAACAATATTAGGAGTATATATGTTGTATGAAGAAACCTAGTATCTCTGCATTGATATAATACTCAAAAGGAATGCTACTAGAAGTCTAATATGTTCTAATTATATCTAGCATTCACAGTGACATCTAACTACTAAATTCACTAGGCATGACATCCGAGCTCTTCTACAATACTATAGTTACTCTTGATGGAAACTCTCATTTGTGAAACTTACTCATATTGAAGAATGCAAATTCAGAGGCATTGCATACAAGTGAAAATATAAGTTCATCATTGTGGGATCCGAAATAAGTTCATTAGTGCGAAGTTCTGAGGAATGATATGGAGGTTCAGTAAAATAGCAAAGTTTTTTCATCAAGATTTGAAGACTCAAAATTGATCCTTAAGTTGACCTCGTCCCAAATCTTCATGAAGGACAAAATTATAACTTTTTGCTTTGATGGAAAGATTGATTTGTCTATGATATTATGGAAGGGATTGAAATTCAATCGAAGAAACCAAAATTATCACTATAATTTGAAGTATTTGGAGCACATATCTGAGGAACAAATGTATGAAGTAGTTTTACTACCCATAACTTCCTACATGTAGAGAAGGACTAACCACATCAATAAATCTTACATGTTTGAAAGGAACTGAGACAAAGCTAGTATCTCAACAAAAGTTCTTTATTTGAAGGAGTTGAGGATCTTTTGTTAAAAGTCGACACTAAACAATTTAAGATAAGACAAAGGGCCAAATATTTGCAAACAAGAGGTAAGGTAAGGTTGTAGAGGTATGTATTATTTTGTGTGCATTCCATTTACTAGGTCATGATGATGATCATTTGATAAATAGAAAACGGGTATGCATAAATATATATTAGAGACCATCACATACAAAAGATTGTTGATATGTTGGCACACCAAGTAGTTCATTGCATATGAAGGCTAGGTATTTTGATCAAGAAATGGAATGGATAAAAGGCATGTCAATAGTTAGGGTTTTGCAGTATGCTTGTAGAAATTTTCAATCCTTGAATAACATGTCTTGGTGACTATGGATGATCGAGGGTTTGTAAAACCTAGCAAAAATTTGAGTTAGAAAACTCTAGAAATAGAAACCTTAACCAATTTCTTATGTTGTAAACAGAAAATCTAGATCTTGAGAATGACAAGAATGACATCATGCTAATGTGAGGACAAGATTGATGAGAAGGTCTAATATTAAGAGGGAGTTGACTCTCCTTGAAAGAGATAAGTATTTTTCACTTTCATCCTTTGATTGTTACTATTGCCATTTTTGTCTTTGTACTTTGCCTTTTTGTTCTTTCATAATATTCTAATAAAGGTTGTAGGTCAAGATAAGATTTATCTAAGCTTGACTAATAGATGGAAGAATCGAAAGAACTAAACAAAGCACAAAGACTTCTATGAATCCTAATAGATGTATTCGAAGAAGGAGAAAGCAGTTAGAGGGAAATACGAAAGCAAAAATTCCACTTACCTCAATGAAAAGAGGAATTTGTAAGATCTTGGTTGGATACATCATTAAATAAAGTTTGAAAAAAATCCCATAGAATTGTGTGATCAAAAGAGAAGATGATTGATCTTGGGCAATATGCTTTAGCAAGAAGTTGAAGAGTTATAATATCGTAGTACCAAAAACTAATTAATTCGATCTAGGAACATTTTAATTGACAATATTGATGCTGATAATGATTGGAAGCTCATATAATTTCTTGGAAAAGTGTAAGGGAAAAATATTATTACAAAGAAAGAAGACATGACGGTGTTGACATTTGTAGCTTGGGAGGTACTCCAAACACTAGGGTTCAAAGTTGTGGAGGAATTGACACCACAAAAGGGGTTTGTGGGCTAAGAAACTACTGTTGCTACAACAAACACCCTCCAAAGTTTTTCCTACACTTGAGTTTTGGAGCCTACTTGTGATCCTATGATTTGCCGTTCCTTGATTTTTCTCAGTCGCTTCATGAATGGTTGATGATTTTCTAAGTGCTTAAGTCTTCCTCTAAGGTTCTAACTACCAGATTCACTTTCTCACAAATGATTAGTATTTTATTCATTTACAATAACTCTTCTTTCAAGCAATCCCAATAGTCAAAGCACACCCGAGAAAGTCAAGCACTACGCAATCCTTACTAACAGTGACTACATTGCTGAGGACAATGAATATGCAAACACTCATAATAGTGACTGCACAAATCTCTGTGGATGATGACTGCACAGTCCCAAGAGAAAGTGCTTGCGCAATCTCTAAGGATAATGATTGCGCATTTATAGGAGATAATGACTGTGCAGTCCCTGTGGACAATTAGTGCACAACCCAAATTGGAAGATCTCTCATTATTGGTTGAAATTGTATTATCTCTCTAGTAAGTTTTCTCAACTGTCACATTTTGCGCTTTGGCTTTCAATGGTGTCACTTTCACTTTTGCGACTTTCGTTTATGCTTGTTTTCACTTCCACAAGTGGCGATTTCATGTTCTCTTTTCTATAGCATGTGTCGCCTTCACTTTCTTTAACGAAATTTGTAAGCGTCTTTTTCACGTTTTCTTACTGTCGTAGCTATCTCTTTTGATGGTTTTCACTCTTGCATGTGTTGCATCTTAGTGCACCAATAGAAGCTTCCCTAACACACTCTTTCTGCATTAACCAATCTTATATATCATAAGAGTATGCGACATAAATTTCCCCACAACTTAGTGCATTGTTTGGTTGCAGTCGACACTCCTATCGTTAGTTGTATTCTAAGTGTCGCAAAGTGATGTTTCAAATGTTGCTCTTAGAAATAATTGTCTCTTTTCTGTGGTTTCAAGGTATGTATGTGAATTTTGAGTTATGTGGTGTGTGCTGATGTTATATAAGTGTGACCATTTCATGAATTGATTGCATGTCTTTTTCTCTCTTTCCTCTATGATCCCACACTCACCCTTTTAGAGCCTTCAATATCTTTGCAACTTGCTCAATCTTCAAACAACCTTTCTCCCTCTTGGAACTGTTCATTTCCCATTCCTAGGCCACAATGAAACCTCTCTGTCTCTTGGAGCTGCGCATTGCGCAGTCCTAGATGTCAGTCTCCCTCCTCCATAAACACATTGAGAAACCTTGAAACTTAAGGCATCAATTAAGCTATATGACTTTGTTAAATGTGCAATTATTGTCCTCTCTTGCCTATAATTGCGCATTTCATAGTTAAAGTGGGAATTTAAGCCTCCCGGTGTCACTAACTTGTCCAACTACACAATTTCATAAACCTTCTCTCCAGTGACTATGCATTGAACATGTTCAATGAGAACCCCTGCCTCCTTGTCTCTCTGACTTGCCCAATTGTGAAGTTCACTTCATTAGGAGGGCCTCCAATTATGCATTACATAGTTCCACTGAGAAATGGGTCATTGCCAAGTAACTGAGCTCCTCAATTGCACAATTCACTGAGCATGTCCCCATTTATTGAGCATTGCACAATTATAGTGACTAGTCTTGCTGACTGAGATCCCCCATTGTGCAATCCTTTTCCCTAGCTTGATCCCTACTGCACATTGAACAATTCCAATTAAAAATGAGGCCTTCCTTATTCCTTGTGATTCCCAACTGCGCAATTCATGTCTCCTTCCCCTTGGGAAATCCTCACTGTACTTCATCAGTCAACAAGCTCAATGCCTCGCCTCCTAGAATCCCTCACTACGCAAGAAGCCCTGTCAAGCCCTCTTGTATTGCGCATTGCATATTTATAGTCAACAATGTGGTTTCCCTGAGGTCCTATGTCCCTCAATTGTAAAATTCCCAATCTCATGCCCACAAAATCCTTGCATGTTCCCTCATCTCAATCAACATCTTCCATGAGTAACAAGAGGTAAAATAGATGTTTTCTAGACTAATGTTGGCATGGCATGAGTTGTATCCATTTGCAGGTATCATCATTACAACGTGACATGGTAATGCTTAAGAAAGTCCATCAAGGAGAGGCTACAGGAGAGCACTTGTGAGGAAGGAGCAGAGGAAGAACCATCATGAAGAACACAAAGGAATCTTGGATCATGACAAAGAAACTGACTTGGAAGGTTCCAACATTCACCTAGACCCTTTGGAGGGTGAAGAAGAAATAGAAGCAAGGATATATTATTGAGGAAGTCAAAGTCAAAGTAACAAAGAGAGCACCTTGGAACTTCCACATCATCATGAAGTTCCATGTCATCATTTCCAAATAATGGCTTGTACAAGTGTCATTAGAATGTCACATGTGTCAATATGTCTTGCCACATCATTTGTGTATGTAATTATTGTATTTTCAAGATGAGAAAATGTAAAATGTGTGAAAGACCAAGGGTCCCACATGGAATATGAAGTCACTAGAGAATTCAAAAGTCATTTAGAAGCTCAAAGGTCATGTAAGAATTTGAAAAGTCATAGTAGAAGATCAAGAGTCATGAGGGAGGTGGAGAGTCACATAATTTGTTATAAATACACCCTCATAAATCAAGCAAATGGAATTTTTGGGAATTGAACTTTCACCTTCGCTTTTATAACTTGGCATAGGAGAGAAGATATTTCTTTGGATGAGCAAGTAGTGAATTAATGTTCCACTATTGGGACTGGTGTGGAGACATTATACTTGTATTTCTTGGAACTTTCACGTAATATATGAAGCTATTTAATCCTTTGAACTTTTATGCATATGTCGTGAATGATTGTAAGACTATTATTTCATTGTTTGCAATGTATGTTTATGTTAACACATAGTAATGAAGATGAACTGTTGATAAGCAGTGGTAATTGATGTCAACCCAAGCAAGACCCTGTGTTTCCCTGCCTTTTGTCACTCAATATGACATATAATTTCATGGAATCTCATGTTAGGATCCTTCTAGATAGATTCTCCTCAATGAGATGTTTCTGGAGGTATGTGGCACACCACGTAGTTCTTCACGGTTTGAAAGTTATTCATGTTTGAAGTTTGGGACACAAATAAGTGGGCTGAAAACCCATAAGATGGTGTCATATCACACATTTACTGGTTATGGTTATTAAATATCTATCTCAAGGGATTATGATAGTCATTTATTGATATTTATTAAATAGTCTCCTCTAATGTTCATTAAGAAGCTCCTCCTTAACATTCAATGATCATCCATAAGGAGCCCTTCCTAAGTTTATAAAAAGGAAGCCACAAACATATCCAATGGTATGATTTCAACGATTATCTCGAGTCTAAGATCTAAAATATTTTTGGCCCTTGAGGAGATAACACAAGACCAAAAGAGAGGGTTCAATTTGATTTTAATTCATGTTTGGGAATTTCTTGTTTTTCACTTGGTTCATTTTTGGATTCGTTGGACAGTTCTCTCTTGCAGTAATGGATTGTAGATTTCCCACCGAATACAAATCCTATTGAAGCATTCCAACGAAGGAATGGTTCTCCAGGGCATAAAATTGTAAATTTTAGACTTTTGGTTAGGGCTTGAAAATGATAAATTGACACTTCTATTTTTGCGGCCTTGATCTTGTTACTCTAGGGTCTGATATTTTATATATATGTCTATGGATTTGTTGTTTGGAACTGCAACCCTTCTTTAGTGCATCATGTAATACATTTATGGTATAGTTAAGGAGGCTTCAAGGATCGAAACTAAATAGGGAACCTTTCTCTAAAACAACAAAATATTGTTGAAGAAATTTTTGGCCTTCTCCTGTAGACTTGTTGACCAACACCCTTGCAAAAACTATTCGAAACTTCTTTCTTGTACAAATCTGTGGAAAAATTCAGGGAATTTATTTGTGAAGCAAATCAAGTCATCTGTTTATCCTTGGATTCGGTTTGCAAAAATATCGAAAATTCCAAACATCAAGTCCGACAGAAAAAAGGAATATCTACATTACAGTGGTATACAAAACTTTGGCATCTCTCAAGAAGAGTATATATATATATATATTTGTTACAAGCCAACTTGTTGCACTCACTCCAAGTATAATCATCACAGTGTAGAGGTTTTGAATACTTTCATGAATACTGGCTATAGAAAAGTCAATCTGTTTGTAACGAGACTGTATTGAGAATAAAATTCTGAAAGGAGTCCAATTTGAAGGAGCCATAATGGTTTATGCATAGTATCAAGGTATATTTTGAAATTTGTCTGATATTGCAAGTGGAGGAGATAATACATCAGGTCATTTTGTCCCGTTCTTTTGACGTTACATGTATACATATTATGCTACAGACCTAATTTCCTACAATTTTGAGTCGTTTTAGTATGATTTATCTCTTGGTTTTGGATTTGTAGTATTGTTGCAAGCTTGGGATATTCTTTTTATTGGTTTTATTTTGGAGTTGGGGATTCATCTTGGGTAATTTTTTCTATTAAAGATTCAGAATTCAACAATAATTCTTGTAGTCAATTATAGATCACATCTGCATATTGAAGTGTCTAACAAACCCAAAGGAGGTTTTGCAAGAGATTGAGGGTTGGAAGCAACAACAATTCATTCAAAAACTTTTGACTTCCTTTCTTGTTCAATAAAAGAGCAACATTATTATTGAAGGAAAAGCAAAAAGCTACAATAGTGAAGCAATGAAGACATGTCAGGAAGGCTTGTTTCATCATCAACATTAGCAGTATTTCATTTTACATTTGCAAAATTCAAAGTCTTGTAAAAATTCTGTACAATTGTACATAAATTATAGAAGTCAATTGGAAAAAGGGCTTGGTTTGCAGTTGGGAAAATAGTTTCGGTTCTAGGGTTTGTCGATTCAAGGATAGTTGAGTCTAGAATTGTTAGTTAGTCAAAGAAAAATCATTGTATATGATTCATGGTAAGTGAACCATTGTCCCTTGTACGAGAGTCCACAATTTTTATATTTAATTTTGTCTTTCTAGGGTGGTAGGGTGGTGCTAGGAGGGTGGTTGAAGTCACCTTCAGGTTGGTTCACGAAAACACTTCATGGTGGTATGGTGGTGCTAGGGCAAGTTGGTGCTTGCTAAGGTGTTGGTGCATCCATTCAGCTGATTGCTAATAAAACCTTAGGGCGTTGGGGCGTCCTTCTAGTGAGTGCTATAGAAGAAAACTTTTCTAGAGTTATAGGGAGTTGTATCTTTCTTTTTAGTTGGGGTTGAATATTTAAAGAACTTATTAGAAAAGTGTTTGGTGGTTTTTGACCTGGAGGGGGTTTTCCACCTAAAAATTATTATGTTCATTGTTCACTGTTTTGAAAACCGTTGAATAATAACTAATTCTTTGAAAGATTAATAAAATACTAATTGATAAGAAATAATGATTCACGCTCTCAGTGTTTCCAACATGAACTATTTCATTGGCTTCGGCATGTTATTATTGAATGTGCATTATTACTTTCTTTTATGGTCATTGTTGTATTGTGAACTACTTTGTAGGTCAATTAACAATCCTATTATGATCTTGTGTGTCTCTTTTAGGATAATACTATTACTTTTGTTCTAGAGGCTCACTCTCTCTTTCCTAGCTATGAAAGCACCTTATATACATTGCAATTGTATGCCTCATAGTGTCAACTTACTTACTTGTTTCACATATTGTTTGTATAATCTACCATGTTAATAATTGTAGCCAAGGTAGATCCCTAAGGATAATGGAAACCGACTGTATTAACGGTTGGGACTCCAACTGGTGTAAGGTCTAATTTGGACTTCAGATCTGGGAGATCCCCGTAGTTAACAGATTTCCACCACCATCAATAGTTGGTGCTAGAAGGAGGGGAAAATGACAAGCTGAGTCCATTGAGTCTATTTTGGATATCTTATCTTGAATGTCTCATCCCAAAATCATAATCCCGAGGTTTTTTTTCTAAAAGAGTATATCTTAAAATCCCCACGAGAATAATCAATAACTTGTCTCAATATAAGTTTGATGGTGAGGGTGAACTAACTGTCCTTGGACACTTTTTCGATTCATTCATTTTTGTCTCTCTAATGGAATTCATTGTAAATATTTTCATAGCAGGTTGTTCATCTTCACCCTTAAAGGTTGTATCAAACATTGGTGTCATACACTACTAGCCACTTCTATTCATTCATT
Organism: Pinus albicaulis; assembly: GCA_034641835.2. Lineage (NCBI taxonomy): Eukaryota > Viridiplantae > Streptophyta > Pinopsida > Pinales > Pinaceae > Pinus > Pinus albicaulis. The sequence goes on from CM076575.1 coordinate 1,975,526,969, forward strand.
CGAACAACTTGTTAAGGAGATTCGTGAAGCCTTTGAAAAGTATGCTTATCGAGATGTATATAAAAGGATCAATAAACTTAGAATGAAATATAATGAAACATTAGAACATTTTCTTGATCGATTTCTTCATATTTGTTATGAGTTTTTAGAAGAAGATGTGGATTGAGATTTCATTGCTGAAAAGTTTCAGTACTTAGTTAAAATATCTTTGAATCGAATTCGAATCAGAATATTTGAATGGTGTTTCACTTCCAACTCATCTCAATCATGATACATCTCTAATGTCAGAGGAGAAATGTACCACTCCTTTTTTTCCCTCTCCTCCTCCTTTTGATGTTGGAATTAGGAAATATGAAAATCGAATTGTTGATCCATATATCCTACCTACGTTTCCTTACTATGATCAAGGTCTCATCTAGGAAAACTTTGAATGTTATCTTAATCCCATGAAACCGAGTCTAAAGGTTGATCCCTTGATCACCCCAGATCAGATTAATGTACATAACCAAAATCTGGAATCAAACATCATAAAAACATTCGTTTGTTCAAGGGACACTTGTCATCCCTATCATCTATATGTCATGACCCTTTATACCTTGGTCTATTCAATCAATATGCGTCACCAACTACTCCTTCAGATGCTTTTGATTCTCAAGTTGTTGGTCCAAACTGTGATCATGTACAAAGTGATCATATTTCACAGGTAGAGGAGAAAAAAGGTGAAAATAATTTTGATCTCTCTCCCCTCTTTCAAAATCCTCTGTTTGAAGATGATGTTCCTTCATTCTTGGGTGATTTAAAACCTAGTGATATTAGTAGTTAATCAAATGAAATCAAAGCCTTTAATTAGAATGAAAGGGTTGGGAAACCATCACCCTGAAAATAATGAATCCACTTATATGCATGGTGATGAGTTCCTAAGTACATTGGATGATCTCTTGCTTCCACAAGAAGACTTGGATTTGTGAAGCTTTGATATAGAATCCGATCAAATCATAGAAGAGTTCCTCATAGTAATTTCTTCCACAACTTACCTGCCCTTATGTGGGGATGTGTGGAGTGAATCCATTGATATATTGATATATCATGTTACTCTAATCTAAATTTTGATGAATTAAATTTGAAATCCACACAATGTGATAATGTTTCCCATGATGAAGAAGATGATGCAGTAATCGTTGATAATATCTCTTATCATTTGGGGAATCTATTTAGTGATGTTGGGACATTCGATGAGACGAATTGCAACAACTATAATATGATTCATAATTTTCTTGCTAAAATGATTGATGATAGTTGTCTTCACTCAAATGCTGACCTGAACATGCTTTCAAAATTAAATAATTCAACATTTTAAAGTTCAAAGTCCTTTCAAGAAGTCGAGGCACTTCATCTTCGACCAATGGTTATGTCAGGTTTTTGCAATCTTGATTGAATATTTGAATCTTTGATAAAATTCTCTCGTATAATTTTTTTTCAGCATTTATTCATTGGATGTAAGTTCTTTATTGAAGGATTTTCAAAATTTTCAAGTTGATTTTCTTAATCCTCAAGATAGAGTCTTTGATTAGATAGAAGTTTCCCTTTTGGATAATTCTTGTTTGTGCAAATCCCTTGCATATGACCTTGAATTGGAATGCATATCTTTCTTGAATGTACATAACCATGAAGCCTATCATTCCGATTATCAAGATAAATATCATTTTTGGCTAAAGAAATCATATCTATTAAGTAATTTTGTGAACAATAAACTCCTAATATTCATTGTGAATGTTATTAAACTAATCATTTTTGTTCTGGTCCAATCAATCCTTTTGAGCAACAGTCAATTCTTGAATCATTTAGCGGATCAAAAGCCCCATGTTGAAATGGATTCTAGATTTTATTTGACATATCCTTCTAACCTGTTGTCAATATGTTAGTTTTTTTGGTTTCATAGATTTATAAGGCCAACAATTACTTTCAATTCCCTGAGATTTCATATTATTGGTTTGATAATGAATTTTATACAAAGGGAATTGATCAAGAATCAAGAATATTGTATGTTCAACAACCAATATGATTATAACACTAGGTCTAACAATTGCCATTCCAATAATAATTTTCCCCTTAGTATATCTGATGATAGTTGTTTTACATCAATTGATATGGCTGAACTCATTCATTTTCATGATTTATCATTTCACTGTTCAGATTCTTGTCAAATAGTTGAGGCACTTCAACCTTTACTGATGTTTATGTCAGGACCTTTCTCTCTTGACAAAGTTTATGAACGAGATCAGGTTGTTTTTTCCTTGCAATATTCTTCTCATGATTCATATGTGATAATTGAAAGTTCATTCTTTGGAGAGTTTCAAGGTTTTAAAAAGGATTGTCTTGATTTCCATGATCAAATATATGATTGGCTAAAGAGATCTTACTTAGCAAGCTCTATTGTTAATAACAAGTTTCGGTCTTACTTGTTGTTTTCTAAGGATGAGAACAAAAATGAAGGTACATTCATAAGAAGTTTTCAATGTTTGTATGACTATTGTTATAATCTAAAAGGTAAGGATGCATGTTGGTTAAGTTTAGCCTTTAGCCTTTAGCAAAAAACTTGAATTTGTGAAAGATAGTCAAGTTTATATTTTTACTCTTGCACATTTTTTTATATTGTTTTTAATTGATCGTATATTTATGTTTGCAGGTCGGGAGAAATTTTTTGTGGCTACATTGCAAATTTCAATTCACTCAGTCCTAACCTTCTAACCAGTTATATTAGGAGTAGGTCTAGTTGCATTTAGTTTCCCGTGCATTGCATTCACCCTGAATTTTTCTTCGCATCTAGTTTGTGCATTTGCTTTGTATTTTGTTTCCCATATTTCATGTTTATTTTCTTTTGGGTCTTGCAATTTCTTATTCCTTCTGGTCTTGTCACATCTTTTTATTTTTTATTTTTTTTCCAATAATACCTTGCATGAAAAATACTTTCACTTGGCTCAAAAGACAATGTGGCAAAGTTTTGGAAAGGAAATTGTAATTTCGAGCAACTCTTGGCTAATCTATCTTCCTACTTCTTTGTCTTGGTCTACATATTTAAGGTCAATGATTTCTTAATGGAAAATAAGATCCATTCGAAAGGAAAAATATGAGTAGAAACATGACAATCATATCTATTTTAGGATCCTCATTCCTAACTAGGTTTTGAAATTAAATAGCATTTTCCATGCTAATCCAATCAAATATAGATGGGCAAGGGGAAAATACATAACGAGCATATCAGTATCAGAAGTGTATATAACTATCTCTAAATGAACAACCTCTTATGCTCTCAATAAGTTGGGAACCCTCTTCCACTGTGGTGATATAAACATCGATAAAATGCCAATGTGCACAATGTATAAAATAAATAAGAAGTGAAAGAATAGAAAGTCTTCTTGCATAGAGAGGTGAAGCAAGTAACTTCTCCAAGGTACTGAAAAATCCTGCTGGTAGTGAAGCGATACTTATGTTCCTATAGTCACTCCACTACGGTATTGAATAGGCTCGCTGGCAGCGAAGCAACACCATAAACAAAAACTAAGTCTTTGAATATCTTAAACTCGTGAATATATTGTTCCCTTCTCATAGACCAAAACAATCGTGATTTGAAAAGTTTTGTTAATGTGTTTATTAGAGAAAAGGAATAGAGGAGACTGGATATGTAATAGGGTCAAATGGGAAATCCAAAGTGATCCACATGATGAATAAATAATTCTTGAAAGACTTGACCTTGTGTATAAAGGTAGACCTAAACAAAGAAGATGGAGTTATACCAGTGTGTTGCCAAGTGTTGTTGTTGTGACAAACACCCTCCAAAATTTTGCCTACACTTGAATTTTGAAGCCTACTTATGATCCTATGATCTATCATTCCTTGATTTTTCTTAGTCGCTTCATGAATGGTTGATGGTTTTCTAAGTTCTTAAGTCTTCCTCGAAGGTTCTAACTGTTAGATTCACTTGCTCACAAATGCTTAGCCTTTCATGAATTTACAAGCGCTCTTCTTTCAAGCAAGCCCAACAGTCAAAGCACACCCTATAAAGTCAAGCATTGTGCAATCCTTACTGACAGTGACTGTGTAGATGCTGAGGACAATGACTATGTAGATGCTGACAACAATGATTGCACAACTCTCTATGGATGATGACTGCACAGTCGCAAGAGATAGTGCTTGCTCAGTCTCTAAGGACAATGATTGCCTTGGAGACAAATACTACGCAGTCTCAATGGATAGTTAGTGCACAACCCAAATTTGGAACTTTTCTCATTGTTGGTTGAAATTGTATTTTCTCTCCACTAATTTTTCTCAACTGTCGCATTTGTGTGCTTTGGTTATCACTATTGTCTCTTTCTCTTTTGCGATTTTTGTTTCTGCTTGATTTCACTTCCACAAATGGCGCTTTTGTGTTCTCTTCACTATAGCATGTTTCAACTGCACTTTTTTTATATTTTTCAAGTGTCATTTTCACGTTTTACTACTGTTTCAGCTGTCGCTTTTGATGATTTTCACTCCTGCATGTGTTGCTTCTTAGTGCACCAATACAGGTTTCCCTATTGCACTCGTCTGGATTAGCTGATCCTATATATCATAAGAATATGCGCTAGACACTTCCCCACAACTTAGTGCACTGTTTTGTTGCAGTTGAACTCATGTCATTGCTTGTATTCTAAGTGTTGCAAAGTGAAATTTAAACTATCACACTTAGAAATAAGTGTCACTTTGCTGTCGTTTCAAGGTATGTGTTATTACAAAATTGCACCTGATAGGCTGCTAATCCGAAAAATTCATGTAACTGTTTCAAACCAATATTGCAACTGAAGCTTAGCCTCTTCAGTCTGAGAGGGCTCTCTTAAAGGGGTTAATGATATTGAATAAATATGTATCTAGATGGCTAACTCTACTTGGAAAAAAACTTTCTTGTGATATGTGTAGGTTGAAAAGAGTATAAGTATGAAATCATTGGACTTATGGAGTCAACAAGTTCAGCAGTTCAGTAATAATTTCACTTGACATGGAAGTTGAGGCAGGTAAGAGTTTTTAGCAAAGGTAAGCACACATGAAACAGGAAATAACACAGTCAATTCATCTATAAAGGAACTCAGAGCATTACATGAATGAATTCTAAGTATTAAAGATGAAAACCACTGCAAATGGTACACATAGAAAATATAGATCAGATAAACACTAAAAACTCAATCAAAATCTCAGGTTGGTCAAGAAACAAGTCTCTGTATTACTGAAAACAATCAATTTACATAAATCTGCAATATTGCCAAAAATCTCCAACCCATGCAAATTTGAATATCTGCCCTTTAATAGACTTGTTACATGATGAGATGATCTGCCTCATGGCTAGATTCATCGAAATTTTTCTAATGACACCTTGCATAACAAGAAAACATCTACATTAATGAGAAAACAACATCTATTCTACTTGACAGTCCTTTTCCTAATAGGACTCAAACTGTTCATTATTACATCAACTACCTTATCTCCTAATATTAGTTACATATTTGACAATTATTCCTTCACATGTTCGAATAGGGTGTGATGGAACTCATCACTACACGACCTATTAATTAGCCTCCTTTAAAACAAGAAACAAACCTTGCTTTTTAGGAAAACTGGTCCTTATCTTCAATGCATGGTTTGGCTGATGATTTGTCCTCATCTCCTAGTCTTCAAGTCTTGAATGAATGCTGACATAGTCCTCTGATACTTTGGAAGTACCCAACTGTCAAAAGCTGCCCAAAAACTAGCTTATAAAGCTTCAAAACAGTATGCTACGAAAGTATGACAGTTTCGTAGTGTACTTTCATAGCGTTACCAAATTTCCCTTTTCCATCAATATTTCTGTCTCTTTCCTTTGGTATTGTATTCATCATGCTTAGACACCTCTTCCATATAATTTTTTCATCTTGGAAGCATCTAAAAATGTTTTAAAATTCCAAAAGAAAGCTACAGTGGTTTCATAGTGTTTTCCTGGCTTCAAGCCTAGGAAACACTACGAAATTGTTGAAAACAGTGAAAATTCCAGATTTCTGTGTAGCTTCAAAAATATACTTTCTAGGTGTAAAAACTTAGTTTCTAACATGACACTGACCTTTAAAATCACAAATCAGCTCAAAATATGAGTCTTGAGGTGTTTCTTCCTCATCGATGATGAGTTGAGCAATTAGCTCCTCAACTACTGTCATTTTTAAGCTTGTCTTCTCCAATTCCTCATGGATTAGTTCTAGCTGTTCCCCGAGGTCTTTAACCTGATCCTAAAACTTTATGTTTTTAGATTTAAACTGAAAATTCATTCTCCTAACATGTTTCACTCTTTCCTCAATGGCATGGTCCATTTGACTAACTACTATGTATTATCTAGGGTCTTGGAAACACTGTCAACCTGCTCTTCCCAAATTTCTTTCATCTTTTCAAACTGAACCTTCTGGACATTGTGTTTTCTTGCTTATTTATTCATAACAACAATTTCATGATTATCCAACTTCAACTGTTCTTCAAGGATTTCAAACTCTATCTTTCTCTGCAGGTGATGAAAGATCAATGATGTCTTTTGGTGGCTTGACAGTATCAATAACTGGATTAACTTCTTTGCTGCTCTCCAAAAGTTTTTTGGCATGCCTGGTCATGGGATTTCTTGCCTAGAACATAAAACCTGCATCTTCTCCTTCAAATTCTAGTTTCTTTGCGGTTTTAGCTTTCTTTAGTTTATGTCCACCTTCTTCTGCATCTTTAGCTTGGACTATATGAGTCTCTTCAATATCAATGGCATGTAACATGTCTTCTAAATTTCCTTTAGCTACTGTTCTGTCTTCTACAACCACTGTTTGATCCTTGTTATCCTTTTGTTGCCTTGTTTACTCACAGATTGCCTTTGTTTTGTAGGTTTGACTATTTTTTATTTTTTTTTTGCAGGTGGGACATTAGGTGTATCAAAACTCTGCAATTTCTCTGTTTCCATCATGACTGGTTCACTTGGTTCTACTCTTGCTGGTTCACTTGGTTCTGCCACTAAGGATGATGAAATACTCCTAGGTTTAGGAATTTTTGTAGGAGTAAGAGTATCCAACTCAAAACCACTAACAAACAAAAATGAAGACTAGTCTTTGGAGCTCATCTAAAACCATCAATTTAATTAAACCATGATGAAACAATGAAGTCTCACTTCCTTCAGATTTTTCTTGGACCATTTTTGATAAACTTATGTGTAAATAGAAAGGAAAATCAAGAGAAATATTACAAGTAAATTGTAGGAGAAGCTTGAAATGGTAAGAGTAGACTTTATGGTATCTCCCTTCACAAGTAAAATATTTCTGGATGATGCGCAACACATTTGAGTAGTTATCCTTCATGCAACTTCTTGGGATGGCATTAGTAAGGTCCATTTCACTTGTTGCAGTCCCGTAATTTGGTAGATTGGTAAACCAAATGACTGGGTAACATCAGACCAATCTTTGGAGTCCCAGGACCTGAACTTCCTGGACTTAGAGAGGGCTCTCTCTATTATGCGAAGGATGTGAACTTGTTCGCTTTGTATGTTTGATTTTAGGCTATTTGTTAAGTATATTTTGGTTTGTTTTGGTTTTGAGGTAAAACTGATCAAGTAGGACAAATAGAAAGAGAGTTCATCAAATCAACAGGGCTATGGGGTCGGATAAATTCAAGGATGTCTAAATGATGGACAAGGTGTACTGCAGGGCCGATTTAGCAAGGTCAATGGATCCTTTGGGTGAGGTATGAGGTGAAATGAACATTAATTTTGTGAAAAACGAAGAAGTCTTAAACATATATAGTTTGAAAGCAAATACTCATGAGGTAGAGCAAACCATTAATCTCTATGAACAATACTCAAACTGATAAACATGGAAGATAAATATTCAGGTGAGACATAGAAGCATAAGAACTCCTAACTTTAGAAATTCACCTTCAGCTGTTGGGAAAAAATATAAGATAAAAAAATAACTTAATATATGAAGAGGGAACTCCTAAAAAACATATATCAAACTATCGAGAACTATGAAACAAGTTGGTAAGTACAGACAAAGGGCAAGATCGAACGAGACCTCTTTGACTTAACCTAATCAATCAATATTTCATAGAAAGATTTCAGAAATAGAGTTTTGAGAACTTCAAATAAGCAGGGCATACCTTGAATCAGTTTTGATAGCTAACATAGTGAACATTAATGAAACAAATAACAAGTTCTTGGTAGACCTAAGGAGTAGTTAAGAATTCTTTATAATGACCAAGAAGAAGAAAACATTTGAAAGCTGTAAATAAACAGGAGGTTTGAGGTGCTTCCATGAGCATGTCTCAACCTATAATTTTCTAATCTACAAAAAAGAAGAAGCATGAAACATTAATGAAAACAAGAAGACATAAAAAAATCAGGGAAACATCACCATTCACCAAGCTATGGAATCCTACACATAATGCTCCTCCACCATCAAGCTAAGCAAGACATTCATCCACTTCATAAAACCAATATTTTCTCCAAGCTCATAAAACTATGTATTGCTCTCAACATGTCAAGTTCTCCCTATTTTTTACAATGAATTCTCATGGTTTATATAAGCCAAGAGGAGAAAGAGCTCACTAGAGCAACTAGAAGGCCATTGGCCAAAGAAAAATATCTAAAACTGCCCTTGAGGCCTTACAAGGTCCAAGGCACAAAATATCTCTTCAAAATATCCATTTCGAACAAAAATAGCAAAAATATTGAATTTTAGGCTTTGACATACATGATAGAACTTGCCTAACGCACATTTGCTTTGTCCTCACATAGGAATGCAGAAATCTGTCTCTGATTTTTCAAATTTTCTAGGCGTGCAACACCAAAAAGGGTCTTTTTGAAGGAAGGTTTTGGAGGCCTTCCCGATGTCGAAAAAGGCTCCGTGATGGCTCGTTGGAAAGATATGGATGTCTAATTTCCAAATATACTTGTTTTTTCTCAATATGATATCTATAATTTTCCAAAAAGGTAGAAAAGGTGCAGATTCCCAGGGGCGCAACACCTGCTCAGAAACAGTGGCAAAAAGGTGAAAACATGGCTGTTTTTGGACCTTTTGAGGGACCAAAAGAACTCCAAATGAGCTGAAATTTTGTGAGAAATCAAAAAATGTAAAAATTTCTTGTTGAAGATGCTCTGAGAAAAAGTGCAGCGTCTGGGGTGCTGCGCTCCTAGGCTTGAAAATTCACAAAAAACCAAGAAGTGTCCAATTTTGCTCAAAATTGGTGAGTGAATCCCTCAAGGGTCCCTAGAGACCTGTAGTGAAACTTGAGCCAAAATTCCAAGCCTAGCTTGGTCTTTTCCATATTTTGGCGCTCCTTTGGGCAGTTTTGAGCTTTTTCCTAGCAAACTGATTTCTCTTTTTATAATGCTCAGTCATATTTCTCTGTAAGCCCAGATCCTTGTTTGCCTTCTCCAACTTAGCCTCCAAATGAAGGTTTTCCCTTTCAAGCCATGATTCTCTGTCATGTTCAATTTCCAAGGCTAGGAGCTCAGTGAGAGGGAATTTTTGTGCTCGGGCTGATTCTTCCTCTCTCTGTTTTTTCTAATGCTCTCCTAAGACCCATAGTCTTAGGCCTCTTCCTAGCTTGCCCTTCTTCTTCATAGTCGCCCATGTACTCCTCTAGTTGTACTTGTGATTTATGAGCTTCTCTTTTGTATTTGAGTGCCCGGGCTTCATAAATGGAAAGTTGGCCACTCATTTTCATGTTTTGTGTTTGTAGGAAATGAATGAGATATTTTGATCTTTCCAACTCAACCTCTAAATCTCTGATTTGTGCACTCCGGTCCTGCAGGAGAGAATTGAGTATCCTGGTTTCATTTTCCTCATCACTGTCAATGTGGATGAGTTCAAATTCCCTCTCTTCTTCATGGCTGCTTTCTTGTTCTTTCATTGTATTTTTGCCTTTATCCTTCATGGGCTTCTTACCCTTGTATTTCTTTGGAAATTCACCCTTGTCTTTCTTTGGCATTTTACCCCTGCTCCTCAATGCCCTGGTGACATTGCTTTGCACTATTTGAGTGACTTTTCCTTTCATTGATTTGGTGATTTTTTCCTTCACTGGCCTTGAGGAGGAGTGCATGGCCCCTTGCCTTTTGGAGGCAGCAAACACATGCCTCCTACTTTTCTGATAAGGGATGATGGGAGGTGTTACAAACTAGGCTTGTTCAATCTGGTCACTTACAACCCTAGGACTGTCTTTTTCTTCAAGAATGTTTTTTGTGGGTGTCCCTTTGTCACTCTGCTGTTGGCAGTCCCTTCGATTATTAATTTCAACATTTTTTATGCTCTTATCACCAGGAGTACCTTGAAAAATGTCATACTTTGTTTCTGCATTGTGGGAGGCGCCTAGGTCTGATACATTTTCATCTTCAGGATTGTCCACTTCTTTACCCTTTTCACTGCTGTTTTGATTGTCAAATTTCCTTGAATCCTTGCCATCACATCCTTGTTTATTCAAAACAACTATGAAAACTGTTTCTGGGCTATCTTTATTAATCTAATCATTGTCCTGACTGTTTTCCTCTTGTTTGGCACTGTTTGCTGTGAGAATGTTAGTGTCTTTTTCTTCACTATGAGTCCCAACATCTTGTCCTCCTTCCTCACCATGGGTATCACTACTTCAATCTCTGTTTTCTTCTTGGTTCTTATCTTTATCTGTGCTGCTGTTTTTACTGTCTTCCCTTTGGCTATCTTCCTCCTTGCTGCTGTCTTTACTATCTTCCCCTTGGCTAACTTCCTCTTTGCTATTGTTTTTACTGTCTTCTCCTTTTATATCTTCATCTTCTCCATCACTGTTTGTATCATGATCAACACTATTTTTCTCAAGACCTTCATCATCTTTCCCTTACTATTTGTATCATCTCCCTTATCTTCATTATTTTGGTCATTACTCCTTGGTTCATCTTGATTATCATTGTTTTCTTCAGGGCCTCCGCTGCTTTCTTCAAGGCCATTTCCTCCTTTATTTTCAATATTTTCTTCCTCATCCTCATCACACTCTTCCTGTCTTTCATCACACTCTTCCTCACTTTCATCATCTTCTTCCTCATGTTCCTCATCTTCCTCACACTTTTCCTCACTTTGATCATCACTGCTTTCTTCCTGATCATCAGTGCTTCCTTCAGGGCCACTACTACTTTCTTCAGGGCCAACATTTCTCTTTTCAGGGCCACAACTGTTTTCTTCATGACCACCTTTTTTATCTTCAGGATCACTTTTATCAGGGGAAGGTGTTTGAAGAAGGTTTTTTTGGGAGAGTGATTCATGGGAGGAAAGTGAATCATGGTTAGTGGAGGGCGATGAAGGAGTATGAGGAATATTTTGAGAAGAGGATGGCACATTTTGCAGTGGGATGGAGGATGAAGTGGTGAAGTCATCATGGGAAATAAAGGCTTCCCAAGGAATGCCTTGTTGCTGCAGTTGGTGAGTTACAATTATTTTGACAAGAGAGTGATGAAATAGGCTTGCCATCTGCTGAGCTGGAGGCTTCTTTTTCATGATGGTGGACATTTTTTCAATGCTTTTGCAGAGGAAATAAGGCATGTTCAACAGCTTGGTCCTGGTGAAGTGCATGAAGAGTCTAATATGATAGGATTAGATTCGAGAGAACCTACCCTCACAGGTAAAGTATTTCATGACAATATTCACGAGGAGGGCATACCTGTCCAGTAGATGTGAAAAAGGAAAAATGGCTTTACACTCAGCTTGGCAACTAGGTTTTAGAAATGCCACTGATAATGGATCAAGTCAAGATGTTTTTGTTTAAACCATATTTCTCCTATACAAGGTATCCTAGTATATTTAGAGATAGCTTTAGGGGTCAATTCAAACCTTACCCATGCTAGATGAAATTTATTCCTGTGAAGCCTTGGGGCAAATAACTCTATTAATTGAGGATGGCTCTTGACTTATTATACCTTGTTGCAGAACTCAAAACACCCTAATTCTTGGAAATCAGATAAGACAGAAGGGGAGGCTATAAGCTCTTTGGTGTCTTAAGGCTCAAACCTATTGGGCTTCCCTCCTTTCTTAGACTGTCTTCTTGGTCTTTGAGGCTCATCACTTTCCTCTTGAGACGTAGTGATTACTTTACCCTTCCTTCAATTTTTTAAACAAAAGGCTCTTTTGCTGATGAAGTGATGAGGAGAGAGGTTTTTAGGAGATTTTGGACCTCTAAACAGGCTTATAAGATTAACAGAGAAACAGGTTGCATTTCTATCCAATTTTTTCCCTCAAGCTGTCTTTGACACAACCTTAGCCCTAATTGGCATTTTTACAACTTAAAAACATGAGGAGGAGATGATAATTCATCGAGAATACCTCTTGAAAAGGTTTTCTCATGGAAAAATGCATCTTCTGGGAAAATTTTTTCCAATTCTGGCCCTTTCTACAATTTTCTGGGCAGTGCTACGCTTTTCCTTCAGGTGCGCAACATCAGCTCGGGCGCTGTTTGCATGAGGAGTGTGCGACAGGTGCAGTGGTGGGCGCGCAGGGTCAGCCTGGGCACTGTTTGCATGTGACTGTATTGCGGCAGGCGCAGTGGTGGGCGCGCAACGCCTTTTGGCCTGGGTGACAGATACAACGGCAGGCGCGCAACACCGGTGGGCACAGGTGCTGTCTGCACGCGGAGTCAGGCGCTGTTGGGTGGCAGTTCTTGCACGCTAGACAGGGAAAAGAACGCGCAATGCCGTTCTTCAGGTGCGCAGCGTCTAGTAATATAATGCACTGGACACACCTACAGGTGCGCTGCGACTGTGGAAATCTGCCCAGGGATGCTCTCCGAAGCTCAAAACACACTCCTTCTTTTGCCAAAGGTGGAATGAAGGGGAAAAATATGTTGGGGTTGTTTATACTCCTCTTTTGAAATAATTTTGAAAAAAAAAACCAGTTTTCTAAAGTTTTAACTTCACCTTTCCATTGTTTTCTTTTGACTGTTTTTTCAGTGCAAAAAGCATTTTTGGAGCGAATCTTCTTTTTTGTTTCTAAACCACTAATTTATGGTCTGGGCAATTAATTGGTTTGTGATGGAATTTGTTTGTCTTTGCAAGGCGAATTTAAAAGATGCTGTGCCTCCATACTCCTTGAAACAAGGCTGTGACTGTATTTTTGTGTGACAGTTTAACTAACAAACTTTGATTGTTACTCTTTTAGTGCAAATGGCACCTAGAGCCTTTAAATAAGATTTTCTCTCCTTTTGGATTTCAAAATCACATATTTGATTTAGTGGAGTTTTGTACTCTTTCACTTATCTTTAGAAGATAACTCAGCAAAAATTTTACCCCCTATGCTGTTGATGAAGGAGGTGCTGTATTTTACCTCATCATGCTTGTTTGCATTTTATCCAAATTTCTGAAATTGTCTCCAAAAAACCTTTCCACTGTGGGTCAATAATCAGATATTTGTATTTTCAAACAAATCATAACATGCTAATTTTCTTCTTCAGTGTGACTGTACTCTTCATAGTGGTCTTAGTCTGTCTCTCCTCTAATGGTGCATCTGATAGCCTTTGTCTTATTTGCAGGAGTGTGGAAAAGGGTAGTTGTCCCTCTCCCATTTATTCTTTGAGGCCAAAAACTGTCCTAATGATGCCTTTGTCAAAATGAGCCATGCCTTTCATATATTACTGATTTTTCTGAGATTTTTCACAGAGGTTTGCACAAGTAGTAATTTTACTTCTTATTATGACATCAGGACCTTTGAAGTAACATTCAGATTGTTGTACCTTCTAACCACTGTAGATGAACTTTTTGAAACCTTTTTAGGTATCCCTGATTTGTAGAGAAAGTCTTGACTTTCCCTGTGACCTTCAGCTCACTGTACCTTTTATTCAAACTTCCAACTGACTTGAACGAAACTTCTTCCTGGTGCCCCTCTTTGGCTCTGTTTTGCTTTAGACCAAACCTCAAGACATCCTTGCAGAGATGTATTTGATAGGATGGTTTATTCTTGGCATATTTCACTGTTGGACCAGGAAGGTAACCTTGGAGGCTTCTTGAGTGATTTTTCAGAAAAATGACAACATCATCTCTGTGTCCTTTTGAATTTACCTTTGATCCTTTGTGACAAGATAGTGTATGCGGAAAACTGATGGTGCATGACCTACGAAAAACTAACTGAATTATTTGCAAGGTCTTTAGAAGAAGGATTTTGACTGAGGGTTTAAAACAGAGTTTTGAACAAGACATAGGGTTTTTAGATATCCTATTTATGCACCATCACCTATAAACCTAGAAATTTTTATGGTACTTTGAAGGGCTTTCTAGACAGACTTTCGATATCAAAAGTGACTTGGGCAGTAGGAAAGTAAGAGGGAAAAATTGGCTTAAATTAGCCAGACAAATTTGTGAATTAAGAGGGCCTGATCATCAGAGGTAGAGTGCTATAGACAGAAGTAACAATCATGGATAGAGTAAGGCTTACAATTCCAGGATGGGGTCTTGACAGGATGACCAATCTGATTGTGGCAGACAAGAGAGGAGGGATAGTGGAAAAATTTCTCTGAGGATATTTCTAGAAGACATAATGATTTTTTTGAATTTGGTTTCTAGAAAACCTGGACAAAGCATATAGTCATATAAACAGGTGAAAATATTGATGACTAATAGTGGCTCCATTTGGGGAGGGAAGCTCCTTTTCGGGAGGTGCCTAGAATTGCAAATCTCTGGCTTGTGAAGACCAGTGCTTCATCCATTGGTGGAATTTTATCTTTTTCATCGCTGCTTTTCTGAAATGGTGTTTTTGAAAATCTGAAAGCATGATTAGCTCAACTTCATCTTTACCTACCCAACCTACTTTGCCTAACATTTTTTCTTCCTTGGGTGCACTTGAACTGGTAAACCCCTTGACATCATATTTTTGAAAGAGATAACAAACTATCTATTTCTACACTTATATCCTTCGGGAGTTCAGATTAAGCTGATGAATTCCTTTGATTCTCTACCTATTCTATTCAACTGTCAAGGTTAAGCTATTTGACAGGATTTCATTCACTAGACTAAAAACATGAAATTGAAAACATGACCAAATTAGGATTAGACAGTCTGATTTGTCAAGTGTCTGTGGCATAATAACAAGCTACACACAAATGTTATTTTTGTACAAAATGAGATTTAGAAAAATTAGGGCCAGGATACATAGTTTGCTTTTCATCCCTATTTTCCTCTTTGGTTCTGTTTTGAGCGTGTGGAACCAGTATCTTTCTTTCCTAATCTACTTTCTTTGACCAGTCTAGCTTTCATAATTTGACTATCATTCTTTTCACTAACTTATCAGCAATCAATTTAAAACATGCTCAACTATGATTAGGCTAGATAACTGAACAACGAATCTTTTTGGCACTAGTAGTGGCACTTAGACTTGCACACTGTCAGTATGACTATTTTTTGGGTATGGGGCTGTACCATTTATTTTAGAATTTGCCCTCTTTTTTTGTTTTTTTATAATGTTTTTGTATTTTCTATTTTTTGACTTTTTCTTCAAACAATGATATGTACAATGAGTGAAAAACTTTAAAACTAGTAATTTTTGCAGCAGTGGTACTTGAGCATCCTATGTTCAAAAGGATCTCCTGATACTCTTGGTCTATTCAGTTCTTGAAAAGAAAACTCAGGGTTATTCTCATTTGCAAACATAACATAAGGATTCTTCCAGGGATCTTTAAAAAACTCATGTTCTGCTTGATGTTTTTCCTTATACTCTTGATCTCCATTCCTGCTTCCATTATACACCTTCTTTAGGTAGAACAGGTATTCTTTGTCATTTTTAAAACAAATGATGATTTCATCAAGGTATACCATAGTAAAGAAATTTAGAACTGGAAACATAGTTTTCCGGAAGGTGTCTTCGGTGTCTTTTAGATTGGAAAAAGTTGGTCTGAACTTGAAACTGCTTCCTGTGAACTTGAAAAAATCTTTGAGTTGATTGTTTTGAAGTGGTATTATCTGATGGTAACCTGAAATATTATCATGCAAGGACACATGGTTAGAAACCCCTACCTTTTTTGTGGTATGATCTGTTTTTGGAAGGAGATGAGTGTTGTTTAGGGAGAGTTTATCTAGGTTTCTAAAATCTAAACACATCCTATGTCCAACTATTTTCTTTTTAAGTGATAATGCCTGATCAAAATTTTTGTGTTCTTTTTTGAAGGGGTGGTTTCTTGGAATGATGGTGGTGTCATGGTGTTTGAAACTAGTTTCTCGACATATACTAGTGCTCTGGAAAGTCTTGCAAAGCCTTGCACTTCTTAATTTCTTATGTAAAGACAAGATTTTAGACAACTCAATCAGCTCAGGTATCTAAAAACTGTTTTCATCATATCCCTTAATATCAAATTTTCCATATAATTTTTTAGAATCTACCGAAGTGTTTGTTAGGGTTAAAGTTTACTTTGGAGAAGCAAAATCTTTGGATGGTGAAGTCCTTAGGTAAGGTAAAAACATGAGGCTTTCTTGACCCTGATTTCCAAAGATTTTTGTTTTATAAGTTTTTTAGTACTTCTATATGGGAAAAAGGGGGCGATTGTACTTTTGAGGTTTGTCCTTGGTTTAAAAAACTTGCTTGAGAATTTAAACTATTTTCTGTTTTTGAAGTTTCATTTTCTAGTTCTTGAAGATCAAGTTTGTTTTCATCAGGATGCAAATGTTCTGGGTCATGATAGCTCTGAGTGTCCAGCTCATCATAGAGAAACTGTTGTGCCTGATGCAATGTACCTATATTTGTTTCAACTTTACCTAGATGTTCATTAATGTCCTCATTGGTATGTAAAATGAAAGAGTTAAGGTCTAAATGTACAGAATAAAGAGGTATGTTGTCTGGTCTTTCTTGATTGCTAACCATATACTTAATGTGTGATTCTCGGTATAATATTCTTGTCTGATTAAACACAAGGATGGTGGCATAAGACATGTCTAGTTGAATATTTCTTTAAAGCTTGTCTCCCCAGGACCTGGATAAAATAATTCCGTACTTGGGAGGGATGTCTGCTACCACTATGTCCATGACCAAGTTTTTAGCAGGTACTTGTGCCATATTGACACAAAGATCCTTTATTAGGCCTAAACACTGGACTCTTCTTGAATCAAATGAGTACAAGTCTTTGTAAGGTTTTGTTATTTCTAGGCCTAATCTTTCCATCACTACTTTTGGCATGAGATTGTGAGAGGCCACGAAATCTAGCATGGCATTATGTAGGATTTGGTCGTGTACATTTAGGCTAATGTAAAAAGGAGGAATGGTTCCTTCTTGATATTTTCCTTCTATTTTTGGTCCAAACAACAACTTAGGAGTATCATCAACCAGGTGTAAAGTGTCTGCATCATTTCCTATGTTTAAGACCTTTAGAACCTGGGATTTGTATGAGATTTTGGCAATCAGTTCAGTGAGAGGCATGATGATCTTAATTTTGGCAATTTCCCCTTCAAAACTGAAAGGTACTTGTATTTTAGATAAATTTGCTTCAGTTTTCTCAGCAATAACCTTTTCTATTAGTTTATCTTGCTGAATTTTATTTGGGGCTTTGTTCAACAAATTTTTCTCAGGGATCCTAGTAGAGGTACTAGGACAGCTTGGGTCAATGTTTGTTTGGCTAGTTTTGTCTTTGTTCTGATCAATTTTCTTAGCCATGATATTGTTACTGCTTGCTGTTCTTTTAAGAATGGTTTCGGGAGCTTTCTTAACAGCAATGTCTGAGATTATTTTCCTAGAGTTTTCTTGGTTTTTCTTACTCCTAAGCTCATATTGCCTATGGAATTCCATTATGGCGTTTTGTAATCCTATTTCGTGGTCTTCGGGATCTTCATAATTTGTTTCATCTTGGTTTGAGGAGAAAAAACCTTGTTCTTCTTCTGTGAGGAAAACCTCACCCTTGTTATCAGAGCCTATTAAGTTTAGATGATTTTCATCAGGTTGTTCAATATCTCTTTCCCCTTCATCAACATAGTTATCTTGGAAAGGTGGTCTGATTTGTTGATCATTTTCTCTTGGTTTGATTTGGGGCGGGTCTCTTCTAAAGTTTTGATTCCGATTTCTATTTTTTGGATTTGGATGGTTATCCCTAGGGGGTGTTCTCTCACTTAAGTTTATCCTTTCCATCATTCTCTCCATGGTCCTAACCAGGTTATCTATTTTTGAATTTGAAGAGGAAGTGGAAGGCATGGTTTCTTCCCGGTAAGTGACTTTCTTTTCCGACCTCATCCTAGCCCTCTTTTTAGTGAGGTTTTCCTCTGCACTAATAGCTCCTTTTTGAATTTCTTCTAAAGTTGTGTGGTCTCTTTCTCTTAGCTGGTATGTCATGTCCGGATTGAAAACTTCTTGAAATTTTACTAATGCCAGACCCGGTGGAGGTTTCATGTGAGGTGGGAGGGCATTATAGACACTATTAAACCTAGTGAAATAGTCTTGGACACTTTCCCCTACATTCCTTTTAAGATTATTATATTCAGAAAGGATTTGTTGGGGATTTTTCTTGATTTCCCATTTGTTCAAATTTTTTCGGTAAAGTGACAGAAGATCATGTATACTATTTGGAGTTAAGTTTTTAAACCATTTCTTGGCTTCTCCGCCTAGCCTTTGGGCAAACATCCTCATCTTCATGGTTTCTTCTTCAAGTTCCATGTAGTCAAAGGCATCATTGATTCTATCTACATGTTGTTGGGAAGTGGTGGATTCAGCCTCAGTGAAGTGCGGGATTCTTCTTTGGTAATCATTTGGCAAAGGTACCAAATGTTGCAGTAATACTAGGGGTGCATACCAAGCTGCCATGATTGGAGTTGATGGTGGATTTAGAATTGAAGGATTTGCAGTATGGGATGAGGTGATTTGCACAGTGGTGGTGTGAATGGGTGTGGCGAAAGTACTTGGATCAGAAAACTGATTCTGAGTAGACTTGGGGTGAAAAGAGCCGAAGTGGTGGAGAAGCTATAAATCAGGTGGTGTAGTGGGGGAGGCTTCTCTGCTAGAACTCTGTTGCAAGTCTATGGGCTCAATATCGGTATGGTCAATGCTAGTTTGTGACTTGGTTCTAAAAAGGTTTTTTGTATGGCACAATTCAAAATGGGGATCTTGCAAGGATGTAGGATGTTCAGGTATAGAGCTTGCTTTATGGATACTCCTATTGGTAGTTAAATTTCCAGTTTCAGAAGTTTGCCACAAAATATTTTCTGGGTCATCAACTATGGTAGGAGGATTAGGGTCCAGGTGTGATCTAGTAATTCTTCGTGAAGCCAGATTTCAATTTCAAAATATAGAGAGGCTGAAGTTTGTGATTTTTTTTGGAAGGATGTCCTCTCTAAGAGTTAACAAACTCGCACAGTGTATGACTAAGCTCTTAGACTTCTCAAGGCTGATTGTGATGCAGTCCTATAGGAGTCTATGGATGCTAGTAAAGTTTAGAACACCTACTGTAGGCTAGTGGAGTCGCCAGGTGGATGCTTTTAGTGACTTTGAAGTCTATGGTCCACCACCAATACTGACAAAGGTAAATTTTTAAGAAATTTTATTTTTAGAAATTTTTTATGTAGACCAAAAAATTTTAAGAGTGTTCTAAAGCCGGATCATCATTTTGCTAGGATGGTGAGCAAGCTAGAGTTCTATTCTTAGGCTATTTAGTTGAGTTTTTATGCTTTGATGAAGTTTTTTGAAGTTCTAAGTAATACTTAGTTTGTCACTGATCTCGGAGACTGTGTCATGATCTTTGTGATCAGAGGGGTAAATCAATAGGATAGCATGCTTATGGAAGTCTTAGGTAATAGAACAGAGTAGTAGGCCTACTGGAGGCTAGTGGAGTCGCCAAGTGAATGTTTTCGTCTTATAGAGACAAGTATTTTATGGTCCATCGCCAATGACTGATAGAAACCAATCTAGGGATGTTTTTGTGAGGTTTTTACAAAGTTTTTTATGTCGCCTGGTTTGTAAGAGTGTCTTATACCCGATTCATAACTTAGCTAAGGTGGTGAAATAAAGAGAGTCTACTATAAAGGCTGCTTGTCTGATTTTAATTTTGAAGGACAAATGAGTCTACAAGAGTTTTCTAGGATGTTATGTACTCAGTGGGTCCCATCGTGATCACCATTATGTTGGAGTCTCGTAATTTGGCATATTTGTAAACCAAATGATAGGGCAACCTCAGACCAATATTTGGAGTTCTAGGACGTAGCCTTCTTAGACTCAGAGAGGGCTCTCTCTATTATGCGAAGGTTGTGAACTTGTTTGCTTTGTATGTTTGATTTTAGGCTAGTTGTTAAGTATATTTTGGTTTGTTTTGGTTTTGAGGTAAAACTGATCAAGTAGGACAAATAGAAAGAGAGTTAATCAAATAAATAGGGCTATGGGGTCAGATAAAGTAAAGGATGTCTAAATGATGGACAAGGTGTACTGCAAGGCCGATTTAGCAAGGTCAATGGATCCTTTGGGTGAGGTATGAGGTGAAATGAACATTAAGTTTGTGAAAAACGAAGAAGTATTAAACATATATAGTTTGAAAGAAAATAATCCTGAGGTAGGGAAAACCATTAATCTCTATGAACAATACTCAAAGTGATAAACATGAAAGATAAAAATTCAGGTGAGACATAGAAGCATAAGAACTCCTAACTTTAGAAATTCACCTTCAATTGTTGGGAAAACATATAAGATAAACAAATAACTTAATATATGAAGAGAGAACTACTAAAAAGCATATATCAAACTATCGGGAACTCTGAAACAAGTTGGTAAGTACGGAAAAAGGGCAAGATCGAACGAGACCTCTTTGACTTAACCTAATCAATCAATATTTCATAGAAAGATTTCAGAAATAGAGTTTTAAGAACTTCAAATAAGCAGGGCATACCTTGAATCAGATTTGATAACTAACATAGTGAACATTAATGAAACAAATAACAAGTTCTTGGTAGGCCTAAGGAGAAGTTAAGAATTCCTTATAATGACCAAGAAGAAGAAAACATCAAAGATGTAAATAAATAGGAGGGTTTGAGGTGCTTCCATGAGCATGTCTCAACCTATACTTTTCTGATCTACAACAAACAAGAAGCATGAAAAATTAATGAAAACAAGAAGACATAAAAAAATCAGGGAAACATCACCATTCACCAAGCTATGGAATCTTGCACACAATGCTCCTCCACCATCAAGCCAAGAAAGACATTCATCCACTTCATAAAACCAATATTTTCTCCAAGCTCATAAAACTATGTATTGCTCTCAACATGTCAAGCTATTCCTATTTTTTACAATGAATTCTCATGGTTTATATAAGCCAAGAGGAGGAAGATCTCACTAGAGCAACTAGAAGGCCATTGGCCAAAGAAAAATATCTAAAACTTCCCTTGAGGCCTTACAAGGTCCAAGGCACAAAATATCTCTTCAAAATATCATTTTCGGACCAATTTAGAAAAAATATTGACTTTTAGGCTCTGACATACATGATAGAACTTGCCTAACGCAAATTTTCTTTTTCCTCACACAGGAATGTAGAAATTTTTCTCTGATTTTTCAAATTTTCCAGGCGCGCAACACCAAAAAGAGTCATTTTGCAGCAAGGTTTTGGAGGCCTTCTCGATGTCGAAAAAGGCTCCGTGATGGCTCGTTGGAAAGTTATGGATGTATACTTTCCAAATATACTTTTTTTTTCTAAATATGATCTCTGGAAGTTTCCAAAAAAGCATAAAAGGTGAATATTCCCAGGGGCGCAAAACTTTCTCAGAAACAGTGGCAGAAAGGTGAAAAAATGGTTGTTTTTGGACCTTTTGAGGGACCAAAACAACTCCAAATGAGCTGAAATTTTGTGATAATGGTCCTCTTGTGCCAAGGAATCAAAAAATGTAAAATTTTCCTACTGAAGATGCTCTGAGAAAAAGCGCAATGTCCGGGGTGCTGCGCTCCTAGGCTTGAAAATTCACAAAAAACCAAGAAGTGTCCAATTTTGCTCAAAATTGGTGAGTGAATCCCTCAAGGGTCCCTAGAGACTTGTAGTGAAACTTGAGCCAAAATTACAAGCCTAGCTTGGTCTTTTCCATATTTTGGCACCGGGCGCCTCCTTTGGGTAGTTTTGAGCTTTTTCCTAGCAAATTGATTTCTCTTTTTATAATGCTCAGTCATCTTTCTTTGTAAGCCCAGATCCTTGTTTTCCTTCTCCAAATTAGCCTCGAAATGCAGGTTTTCCCTTTCAAGCCATGATTTTTGGTCATGTTCAATTTCCAAGGCTAGGAGCTAAGTGAGAGGGAATTTTTGTGCTCGGGCTGATTCTTCCTCTCTCTGTTTTTCTAATGATCTCCTAAGACCCATAGTATTAGGCCTCTTCCTAGCTTGCCCTTCTTCTTCATAGTCACCCATGTACTCCTCTAGATGTACTTGTGATTTCTCAGCTTCTATTTTGTATTTGAGCGTCTGGGATTCATAAATGGCAAGTTGGCCACTCATTTGCGTGTTTTGTGTTTGTAGGAAATGAATGAGATAATTTGATCTTTCCAACTCAACCGCTAAATCTCTGATTTGTTCACTCCGGTCCTGCAGGAGAGAATTGAGTATCCTGGTTTCATTGTCCTCATCATTGTCAACGTGGATGAGTTCAAATTCCCTCTCTTCTTCATGGCTGCTTTCTTGTTCTTTCATTATCTTTTTTCCTTTATCCTTCATGGGCTTCTTACCCTTGTCTTTCTTTGGAAATTCACCCTTGTCTTTCTTTGGAAGTTTACCCCTGCTCCTCAATGCCCTGGTGACACTGCTTTGGACTGTTTGAGTGACTTTACCTTTCACTGTTTTGGTGATTTTTTCCTTCACTAGTCTTGAGGAGGAGTGCATGGCCCCTTGCCTTTTGGAGGTGGCAAACACATTCCTCCTACCTTTCTGATAAGGGATGATGGGAGGTGTTACAAACTGGGCTTGTTCAATCTGGTCACTTACAGCCCTAGGACTGTCTTTTTCTTCAAGAATGTTTTCTATGGGTGTCCCTTTGTTACTTTGCTGTTGGTAGTCCCTTTGATTACTAATTTCAACATTTTTTATGCTCTTATCACCAGGAGTACCTTAAAAAATTTCATACTTTGATTCTGCATTGTGGGAGGCGCCTAGGTCTGATACATTTTCATCTTCAAGACTATCCACTTCTTTACCCTTTTCATTGCTGTTTTGATTGTCAAGTTTCCTTGAATCCTTGCCATCACTTCCTTGTTTATTCAAAACAACTTTGAAAAATGTTTCTGGGCTATCTTTATTAGTTTGATAATTGTCCTGACTATTTTCCTCTTGTTTGGCACTGTCTGCTGTGAGGTTGTTAGTGTCTTTTTATTCACTATGAGTCCCAACATCTTGTCCTTCTTCCTCACCATGGGTATCACTGCTTAAATATATGTTTTCTTCTTGGTTCTTATATTTATCTGTGCTGCTATTTTTACTGTCTTCCCTTTGGCTATATTCCTCCTTGTTGCTATCTTTACTGTCTTCCCCTTGGCTAACTTCCTCTTTGCTATTGTTTTTAATGTATTCCCCTTTGCTATCTTCATCTTCTCCATCACTGTTTGTATCTTGATCAACACTATTTTCCTCAAGGCCTTCATCATCTTTTCCCTTACTGTTTGTATCATCTCCCTTATCTTCATTATTTTGGTCATTACTCCTTGGTTCATCTTGATTATCACTGTTTTCTTCAGGGCCTCCGCTGCTTTCTTCAAGGCCATTTCCTCCTTTATTTTCATTATTTTCTTCCCCATCCTCATCACACTCTTCCTCACTTTCATCATCTTCTTCCTCATGTTCCTCATCTTCCTCGCACTTTTCCTCACTTTGATCGTCACTGCTTTCTTCCTGATCATCAGTGCTTCCTTCAGGGCCACTACTGCTTTCTTCAGGGCCAACATTTCTCTTTTCAGGGCCACTACTGTTTTCTTCATGACCACCTTTGTTTTCTTCAGGATCACTTTTATCAGGGGAAGGTGTTTGAAGAAGGTTTGTTTGGGAGAGTGATTCATGAGAGGAAAGTGAATCATGGTCAGTGGAGGGCGATGAAGGAGTATGAGGAAGATTTTGAGAAGAGGATGGCACATTTTGCAGTGGGATGGAGGATGAAGTGGTGAAGTCATCATGGGAAATAAAGGCTTCCCAAGGAATGCCTTGTTGCCGCAGTTGGTGAGTTACAATGATTTTCACAATAGAGTGATGAAATAGGCTTGCCATTTGCTAAGCTAGAGGCTTGTTTTTCATGATGGTGGACATTTTTTCAATGCTTTTGCAGAGGAAATAAGGCATGTTCAATAGCTTGGTCCTGGTGAAGTGCATGAGGAGTCTAATATGATAGGAGTAGATTCAAGAGAACCTACCCTCACAGGTAAACTATTTCATGACAATATTCATGAGGAGGGCATACCTGTCCAGTAGATGTGAAAAAGGAAAAATGGCTTTACACTCAGCTTGACAACTAGGTTTTAGAAATGGCTGATAATAGATCAAGTCAAGATGTTTCTGTTTAAAACATCTTTCTCCTATACAAGGTATCCTAGTAGCTTTAGAGATAGCTTTAGGGGTCAATTCAAACCTTACCCCTGCTAGATGAACTTTATGCCTGTGAAGCCTTGGGGCAAATAACTTTGTTAACTGAGGATGGCTCTTGACTTTTAGTACCTTGTTGCAGAACTCAAAACACCCTAATTCCTGGAAATTATATAAGACAGAAGGGAGGCTATCAGCTCTTTGGTGTTTTTAGGGTCAAACCTATTGGGCTTCCCTCCTTTCTTAGACTGTCTTCTTGGTCTTTGAGGCTCATAACTTTCGTCTTGAGACATAGCGATTACTTTACCCTTCCTTCATTTAAAAAAAAAGGCTCTTTTGCTAATGAAGTGATGAGGAGAGAGGTTTTTAGGATATTTTTGACCTCTAAACAGGATTATAAGATTAACAGAGAAACAGGTTGCATTTTTATCCAATTTTTTCCTTAAGCTGTCTTTGACACAACCTTAGCCCTAATTGGAATTTTACAACTTAAAAACAGGAGGAGGAGATGATAATTCATGGAGAATACCTCTTGAAACGTTTTCTCATGGAAAAATGCAGCTTCTGGGAAAATATTTTCCTATTCTGGCCCTTTCTGCAATTTTCTGGGCGGTGCTGCACTTTTCCTTCAGGCGCGTAGCATTGGCCTGGGCGCTGTCTGTACGAGGAGTGTACGACATGTGCAGTGGTGGGCGTGCAGTGTCAACCTGGGTGCTATTTGCACGAGATTGTGTTGTGGTAGGCAGAGTGGTGGGCGCGTAGTGCCTTTTGGCCCACACGACAGGTGCAATGGCAGGCGTGCATCACCAGCGGGCACGGGCGCTTTCTGCACGCAGAGTCGGGTGCTGTCGGGCGGCAGTTCCTGCATGGCAGGCGGGGAGAAGAAGAGGCGTAACACTATTCTTCAGGTGCGCAATGTCCAGTAATAGAATGCACTGGACACACCTACAGGCACGCAGCGACTGTGGAAATTTTCCCAGGGATGCTCTCCGAAGCTCAAAATGCACTCCTTCTTTTGCCAAAGGTGGAATGAAGGGGAAAAATATGTTGGGGTTGTTTATACTCCTCTTTTGAAATAATTTTGAACAAAAATCCCACTTTTCTAAAGTTTTAACTTCACCTTTCCATTATTTTCTTTTGATTGTTTTTCAGTGCAAAAAGAATTTTTGGAGCCAGTCTTCTTTTTTGTTTCTAAACCAATAATTTATGGTCTAAGCAATTAATTGGTTTGTGATGGCATTTTTTTGTCTTTGCAAGGTGAATTTAAAAGCTGCTGTGCCTCCATACTCCTTGAAACAAGGCTGTGACTGTCTTTTTGTGTGACAATTTAACTAACAAATTTTGATTGTTACTCTTTTAGTGCAAATGGCACTTAGAGCCTTTAAAATAAGATTTTCTCACCTTTTGGTTTTCAAAATCACATATTTGATTTAGTGGAGTTTTGTACTCTTTCACTTATCTTTAGAAGATAACTCAACAAAACTTTTACACCCTCTGCTGTTGATGAATGAGGTGCTGTATTTTACCTCATCATGCCTATTTGCATTTTATCCAAATTTCTGAAATTGTCTCCAAAAAACCTTTCCACTGTGGGTCAATAATCAAATATTTGTATTTTCAAACAAATCATACCATGCTGTTTTTCTTCTTCAGTGTGACTGTACTCTTCATAGTGGTCTTAGTCTGTCTCTCCTCTGATGGCACATCTGATAGCCTTTGTCTTATTTGCAGGAGTGTGGCAAAGGACAGTTGTCCCTCTCCCATTTATGCTTTGAGGCCAAAAACTGTCCTAATGATCCCTTTGTCAAAATGAGCCATGCTTTTCATATATTATTGATTTTTCTGAGATTTTGCACAGAGGTTTGCACAAGTAGTAATTTTACTTTTTATTATGACATTAGGACCTTTGAAGTAGCATTCAAATTTTTGTGCCTTCTAACCACTGTATATGACCTTTTGAAACCTTTTTTAGGTATCTCAGATTTGTAGAGAAAGTCTTGACTTTCCCTGTGACCTTCAGCTCACTGTACCTTTTATTCAAACTTCCAACTGACTTGACCGAAACTTCTTCCTGGTGCCCCTATTTGGCTCTGTTTTTCTTTAGACCAAACATCAAGACATCCTTGCAGAGATGTATTTGATAGGATGGTTTATTCTTGGCAGATTGCACTGTTGGACCAGGAAGGTAACCTTGGAGGCTTCTTGAGTGATTTTTCAGAAAAATGACAACATCATCTCTGTGTCCTTTTGAATTTACCTTTGATCCTTTGTGACAAGATAGTGTATGGGGAAAAATGATGGTGCATGACCTAAAAAAACCTAACTGAATTATTTGCAAGGTATTTAGAACAAGGCTTTTGACTGAGGGTTTAAAATAGAGTTTTGAACAAGACACAGGGTTTTTAGATGTCCTACTTATGCACCATCACCTATAAACCTAGACATTTTTATGGTACTTTGAAGGGCTTTCTAGACATATTTTTGATATCAACGACTTGGGCAATAGGAAAGTAAGAGGGAAAACATGGCTTAACTTGGCCACACAAATTTTTGAATTAAGAGGGCTCGATCATCAGAAGTAGAGTGCTACAGACATAAGTAACAATCATGGATAGAGTAAGGCTTACTAGTCTAGGACGTGGTCTTGACAGGATGACCAATCTGATTGTGGTAGAGAAGAGAGGAGGGATAGTGGAAAAATTTCTCTGAGGAGATCTCTAGAAGACATAATGATTTTTTTGAATTTGGT